>JXOR01000473.1:0-90832 GCA_001014335.1 Coboldia fuscipes | reverse complement strand
TCAACGTGAGATGTCAGATCGAAATTAGTTGGACTTTTCCTGTGATAAACAAACGTCGCGAAAAAATTTTCTCTCGTTAATTTTTTTAATTTTAATCGTTAATTAAGTGCTTCCGCCGTTCAATTCGCAGTGTTAAAGTTAAAGTGAAGTGATTTGTGATAAAGTGAAAGTGTTATTAAAAGTATTAAGTGTTTTTGTTTTGCTCGTCATTGGTTCTGGTCTAAGAAGCTCCTGATCAGATTGTGTAAATTTTTATTATTAGTTAATTATCGTAATTAAGTGAATTAGGTGTTCCCGCGGTTTAATTCGTAGTGTTAAAGTTATAGTGAAGTGATTTGTGATAAAGTGAAAGTGTTATTATGTGTGTTAAGTGCATTTTTGTTGGTCATCGGCTTACCTCCAGAAGATCCTGATCACAGTGAGTGCAAATTTTTATTATTAATTTTTTTAATTGAATATCTAATTGGAAGATGAAATAAGTGTTCATTTAGTTCAAGAGAAATCATGATAATGAATTATGTGGGACACTTATTTCATCTTCCAATTAGATATTTAATTAATAAAATTAATAATAAAAATTTGCACTCACTGTGATCAGGATCTTCTGGATCAGAACCGATGACCAACGTAAAACACTTTCAAACATTTCCACTTTATCACAAATCACTTCACTTTAACAACGTTGGCTAATAGTTTCTTCTAAAATCCGTCAGAGGCGCCACGTCACTAAATGAATACTCGTGTTTGACAAGTTCAACGTGAGATGTCAGATCGAAATTAGTTGCAGTTTTCTTCAAAACAAACGACGCGAAAAAATTTTCTCTCGTTAATTTTTTTAATTTTAATCGTTAATTAAGTGCTTCCGCCGTTCAATTCGCAGTGTTAAAGTTAAAGTGAAGTGATTTGTGATAAAGTGAAAGTGTTATTAAAAGTATTAAGTGTTTTTGTTTTGCTGGTCATTGGTTCTGGTCTAAGAAGCCCCTGATCAGATTGTGTAAATTTTTATTATTAATTAATTATCGTAATTAAGTGAATTAGGTGTTCCCGCGGTTTAATTCGTAGTGTTAAAGTTATAGTGAAGTGATTTGTGATAAAGTGAAAGTGTTATTGTGTGTGTTAAGTGCTTTTTTGTTGGTCATCGGCTTACCTCCAGAAGATCCTGATCACAGTGAGTGCAAATTTTAATTATTAATTTTTTTAATTGAATATCTAATTGGAAGATGAAATAAGTGTCCCAAATACTTCATTAACATGACATCTCTTGAACTAAACTAAGATTTACATCAAAACGGTTATTTAATTTTACAATTATTTTCGAGTATTTTTTTTTATTAACTTAATCATAAAACTTTCATCGTGACAAAGCATTCATTTAATTTCCATGATTGCCATAAAAAAACTTTATTGCATCTCGTCGCATAATAGTAAAAAAAAAAAAATAAGAAATAGGTCAGCCGTACACCCTCAATTACAGATAAATTTTAACCATCTTTGAAATTGTCTCGTCTATTAAATGTTTTTCTCTTTAAATCAAAATACATTCAAATGGTGTTTTGGTTAACTGATACGATTCCTCTGGTGTTTGTGGACAACCTAAAACAGATATGATACCAAGAATACCACAAAATACTTATATTAGCAATTGGGTTTTAATTAATTAAATTTTCTGGTTTTTTAATTACGGCGTTGACATCGATTTCCCCAGTATCCGGTACCTTCACATCGGCATTTATAGCCAGGCATTTGGGTTATTTGAATACAAGAGCCACTATTCATACATGGTGCACGGCTACAAATGTCATTAGCTCGTCCCTATCTCACCCAACAGTTCGGTATTTTATTTAATTCCATCAATGGTTTTTGTTTCCAATTTGAACCAGGCGAAAAGAAATTGGAAAATTAAATACAAAAGAAAACATCTTTGAATGTACTACACACTTTTGATTATTTCGTATATGGAAATAGTAATATAAAAGTTTTAATTATGTTTACCTTAAGCGCATCTTGACATTCTTTACGTGTTGCATAACGAAATTCTGATTTGCATCCAAATGCACAAGTGCATTGTCCATTATCGATTCGGCAACCATTCTGTGTTTGATCCAATTCACATCCACTGGTTATGGTAATGAATAGAACTGCATTGGATAAACGAACAATAAAAGAATTACATTTTCAAAATATAGTAAAATATAACCAATTCAAGTGTACAATAATGTCTATATGGTAATCAAATGTAATTGGCTGGAAAAATGTTGAATGAAAATGATTTTACAATTGAAATGAAACGATTTTGTGAATATTTGTTCATTTCTGTTTTTTTTTTTTTTGCTTTCGATAAGTGTGGGTGAACCAAAACTAAATAGAAGAAATACGAAAATACTTGGAGTGTTTCAAATAGATGAACCAAAACAATAAAACAGTAAAGAAATCAGTACTGTCTCCCGGAATGAATGGAAATGATAACGGCATCCGTTGTTGTTCTGCACTGTTTGTACTCTAACGTTTGATGTGTGTCACAATATCATCCATTGGGATCCAAATGATTCTTTCTTAGTATTCTATCCCAGATGCATTCCCATACTCCTTCGTTCACTACACTGGAGGTATTACTCTGCTTTTATTAACAATATGGGTATTTGTGTATTTATGCATCTCTTGCTGTTGGTTTTCAATGGTTTTTGTATTTAAAATTTTTCTTATGTGTTTCATATATTTTAATTCAGTCATTTGCTATCAGCCTGAATTGTTTCATTTCAATATTTTAATAATAAAAAGCAAATGTATAAGAAATATCAGTTTGGAAAAACTATGTTGAGCGGATTGAAACAAAGGCCTCTTCACTTATAAAGAGTGTCACATATAGTAATGCACTTTGTGTATGAATATGCTGTTAGAGTGTGTTATCGCTATCGGCCTTCTTTGGAAAGTAAGACATTTAAATATACTCATGGTGTGTTCATCTTTATGTTTCACATTCTGGTCGTCTAATTATAGTTTCTCCATTATTATTTTTATTTTTATTTCATTTCGTTATTTTCCATTTAACTAAGTCAGAGTTTGTATTTTTCCTTTTTTTTCTTTTTCCAACTTTTTGAACGCCACTTGAGGATATGAGATTTTTAACTTTGAATTCTATTACTAGACAATTTTCACTAGAGAACAATATTTGGATGAGATTACAGGTGAGATTATCGATTCCAATTACCTGATACTAATGGAAATAACAAGATAATTGTCAGGAGATTTCGTTGCATCTTTTATTATTCCAATCGATATAATCCTTTCGTGTTTGGTTTTTGTGTTTTATACTTTTTCTGTTTATTTAGTTTGGGTTTTCTTATATTTTTTTTTCTCTTTGAATGAGGATTAGCACCTTTATAATCTTTTATGGAAACAACAAGAAAACTGATAGCACTACATTAACTTGAGACTAATTAAATCAGAAAAATTAAAAGAAAAGAAAATGAAAAAAAAAAAAAATTATAAAACCGAAATTGAATTAAAAATTAAACTGAAAAGAAATGAAAATTGATCCGTTCAATGCAACGTATCTCCCACGACTAAAGAAGGAAATATACATATGAACAACATAATGAATAAAAATATAAGAATTATGTTAAAAATGTTAAAGAACTTTAAAGTCCGTTATCAATGCATATACGAATTCCAATATATAAATGTGCATTTAAGATGATTATATTTTTAGAAATATGGGAATATACAACTACCCGTAATCGTATAGAAATCAATATTATGGCTATGGTATAACTATACATACAATGTTATGCGTTTGAATTTGCTCTATCATGTTATTTTGTTTTTGTATGTAAAAACATAAGTGGAACGACCCTAAATTGAGACGCACACTAATTAAAACGTTTATCAAATATTAAAAATTAAGAAATAAATAATCTTCGGTTTGAATGAATGCATCTTATGGTGTCTGAATAAATAGAAGACACACGATCATTGTAACAGCGTCATATTTGATAATTGAGCTACATCACTTGAAATGTTTTTTTTTTTATTGCAATTAATCTTCGCGTTTTTATGAATCTTTTCTTTTTGTATGTGTGTAATCGAGACGACTACGACAATATTCCAGTTGAAATGAAGTTATTTAAATTTTGGTATAAAATGATTAGTGCCACAGTTTTAATTTAAATTTAACTGATGTATTGTGAAACGTGGAGTGAAAATACAATCGCAATGAGTTGACCACTTTCACTGAAATTTGTTTGAAATAATATCTATGGTTCAATCGAAAATACGGGAAAAAGAATGTTTTTATTAGAACGAGGAAAATTAATTGGAATATCGAATGGGAAATTTATTGATTTTTAAGTTATTCATTCTGTCATCAATGGAATAAAAACTTGACGTTATCGTTTAGATAAAATTTTGATTATGTTGTTATATCTTTGGATTTGGCGCTATAAAATTCTGGAAAAATAATATTCGTATTGTTGATCACCGTTAAAGAATTGAATGAATTGGATGAGGGAATATAAATTTTTTGTGTTATGAAAATTCAATATGAAACTGGAACACTTGAATTGAAATTGGTATTGAAATGTTTTCCATGGTCCATAGCCAATTTTGAATACTTTTTCTATCAATTTAAAAAGAGTTTCTGTTATGTTTGTTATTGGTTTGATCGGCTTGAATTTATTTTTTTTTTTACCGGGGTGATGGTGAAAATACTCTTCAAAAATGATTGTTAGATTCATTTAATAGCCATTCCCATTTCTAGATTATGGGTTTGTTTGTTCATTGTACACATACAGCAACTGTTAGTATCCAATAGTTTTCGCTATCTCTTATGAAAATTGATTTTAGATTGGAAAATATTTTCGTTTTCATATTCGATTTTTATTCGTTTTTATTTTTATTTTTTTTTTGGGTAATAGAATTTGTTGAGAGCATTTCGACATTGAAATGTATACGCTTGTAATTTGGTAGTAAAAAGCCAATCAAATAATCTTTCAAAATGTGGAAAAAAGAGGAATCCACATACGAAAAGAAATCAGAAATTTATGATTGTCATTTTAGTTAAAATGACTTTTTAATGTAATTAGAATGTGAACAGAAAATCGAAATTTCAATTGTGTTTCAACATAAAGTAACTAGTTGAAGTGTTTTAGAAAACTTCTATTTTTAGCTTTTCTAATAAAAATAACAATCGAAATTTACAATAAACTCGAAATAGTAATATTGATCAGGTGAATGAAACAATGTATTAATTGTTATTGTGTTATATTTGTTTAAAATAAATAAATTGCACCTGAGTTAATTAGTTCTCTTTAAGGTATTTGTTGGAATTATGACTGTGTTCATTCACAATGGAGAAAGTTTTCTTCATGAAAAAGAAAAACTGATTTAAATTATCATTTAGTAAACAGTTGAAGTAGATAATGAATGATAACAGTTCTCAATTTTATAAGGATACTTAAAGATTTCTCGCATGGTAAACAATGAGAAAGACTGTTGTCTGCTAAACATTAGGACGAAAGAGAGAATCGTTTATTATAATTAGTTAGAGGTGTACAACTGCCTAAGACGTCATGTGGTGCATATTGATGTACACCAAAAATACAGCCATTGTAATAATTGTCATTGTGTTATGTGACAATGGACTGAGTATGTAGTGCTTTGAATTGATTTGTTTTGAACACAAAATACAATCTATGGTTTTATGAAATATTCATGACAATAAGGTGTTAATTAAGAGCATATTAAAACCATTGTATACAAGTAAATGGTAAATATTAACTGTTAACAAGATATCTATTGAAGAAAAACCGCATATATCAATGAACTTGATTCATTCAGTGCTAATGGCATCTGTGAATGAGGAAATTTATTCAATAACAATATAGAATTTGGATGGATTACATCATAAAATATTATCGAATTGTAACAGCAGAATCATTAAATTACCTCCATCTATGATGAGACACGGATAATGCATTTAATAAAATTTGATGTGTTAAACATTTTCCAACAACAACTGATTAGTATTCATATGGATAAAACGGTATAGTAATCATTTTGTAGTGGAATGGTATATGGTGAGAGTTGTGTTAGGAAATGACATTCATCTATGTGTATGTTAAATATGGAATGAATTATGGGATATACGTACACTCAAGTAATAGAGCGATTTTCAGAAAATGGTAACATTGAAGAGAGTACTTTTAGATGATTTTAACGAAAAGTGAATTTTAAGTGTAAAACTGTTACCAGATTGAAATGGATATTTCAGCAATTGGATATACCTAATGATTATCATTCAACATGGATTTTATGTTAACGTAGATTAAATGGATTTTAACTCTTCTCCGGTATATGTAATAAATCATTTTATTTGAAATTTTATGTTTTTGTAATATGAGACATCGGAGAGATATGCAACCAGTTGAAATGTTTTAATGAAGACGGTGAATATAATGGTGAATTCTTTAAAATGATTTGTATTATGGTTCACTTTGACATCGACTAGATGATAATCTGTCTTTGTATTATGGATGCATCCTCAATACTTGTAATATGTGAAAATGCACAATCTCTGGTACATGATAAAATTACTAATTAATAAAGGATTTCTGGTAATTTGTATGTCAACATGATTATTGTTTTATATCGAGTGAGATGAAAGATACACAATTTAATGGTAACCGTTAAGGATGTGTGTGTGTGGTTATGTTGTTTTATTAAATTTTATGGTGAAACAGAAAATGTTCACATGAACTTTATGTTTTCAACTAATGGATTATCGGTGTATTTCTTAAGATTATATGATGTTAATCAATCGATTGATTATTATTACACGTAGAACGGAATGTACTAAATCAATAGGAAAAAGTTTTAATTCGTTTACTTGATGAGTGGATATGATTCTTTTTTTACCACGTTTTATGTTTGAATGTGAATGATAATTATGAGTTTTATGGTTTACGATGATTATTGATAATCGAACAATATAATAATCTGTTTCATCCCTTAGATGTAATTGACGGTTTTGGTAACAAATTTCATTGAACTTATAAAATAATAAAAATATACAAATCGAATTTATTCACAACTTTTGCTTATTCGAATGTGTATGAGGTGTGAGAATTTGATCGAAGGTATTGCTTTACACCATAACGATAAGTTAAATTGGATGATTGTAGGCGAATTATGGTGGGTAGTTTATATGTTGATGGTTATGTTCAATGTAGAAACAAAAAAAGAATAAAAATAAAAGAAAAACGCGTTACGGAATGAATAAATGAATGAAGAGAAAATCGAATAACTGTTTATGGCTGCCATAAGTATATGCATTTTTGGCTAAGGATACTCTACTATGAATGTGTTATTTCTTCTTCCTTGTTTTTTTTTTTGTTTTGGTGTAAGTCGATTTGTGTAGTGTTTCTGTACCAGTTCCTTGATGGATAATGTATGGTATAGTATTCAGGTCACGTTTAATCTCGTTAAAGATGTAACAAGAAGTTATATATCGAGTATAACTAAATGTAGAGAATGGGATACATATTGGTGGTTGTTACTGGAACTGGCGAGTAATTTAAAGGACTCCATAATGGTTTAACGTACGATTATCGATATAAACACAAGCGTAAAATACAAGAGAAATGATGATGGCATACAGAGATGAAAATACATAGTAATTCGGTTCTTCCTTTAGTTAAAGTTAACTATGAATGTGTAATTTTCGTTATATTCTTCCTTTTTTTGGCAGAGAAGTGTAAGGGAAAAAAAATAAAGAAACAAGAAAATAAAATTAAAGGGAACGACTGAAATGAATTTTACTTGAATGTGTAGTCATTGAACGGATACATCAGCAATATGGAAAATCCGTTTTCTTTCATAACATCTTTTTCGACTTTTCTCTTGGCGTGAAAATACAGAACAGACTGTGGATGCTGTCTCTTTTGGTACAGAGAATAATTTTGTACGATACAGTATGAATATTGGATATGTGGAAGTGATTCTTGTGTACCACCCAATCGATATGATGATAAATTCACACGGGAACCATTTACGTAAAAGAAATTAAAACATTCACATTGAACTTGCGGGTGGTCCCAACTAATAGTGAGTCTTAAATCGTTTAGTTTAGGAATTTGGGATATTTCTTTTTCCTGTATTGAGATAAATAACAGGAACTGACACAGACATGAACAACGAGAATATTTGTACAAACGATCAGATGTAAAAACGATGGTAAATGTATTACCGAACAGAAAAGTTTTCATTCAACTTCGAACTAGCACAAATGGAAAATTTGTTAACTCGCCTTAATAAATTGATCTAATAAATTCTATTAACTTACTTAAAAAAAAAGTTTTACTGTGTAGGTGGTAATGAGAGAACAGAAAATCATTGAGAAGTGTTTGCTCTCAGAAATGTACTTTATATTAGTTTTTATTTTCGTGAGAACAGAAGAGTTACTTAAACTGAACTACATCTAGATTTAGTTGGTAATCAACGGAAAAGGTGTAAATCGAGAAAGTGCAGGAAAACTACATTTAAATCAAGTGAAAGTTAATTGGATATTATGAATGCAATTTGCTGTCCATTTCTTCATTCATTCATTTTCATTGGTGGTGTAATGCAGACAAAATCTAATCCAAACTTAGTAATTTGTAATAATGACAATTGTAAATTTTTCATTTGTTTTCATGGCGGAGTTTTTTATTTAGTCAAACAAAAACAATAAACTTTAATTGAGGCGAAAATGTAATCAAATGTTGGCCAAATTGGTATTACAAATAGCGATAAATGGAATTTCACTGTCATTTTACTACGGAAAAGAATAACCGTTTGAATAAATGAGACTACAGTTTGTAACATCTTCAGGTAGATTTTAATGACAGGTTTAGTGAGCAAAGTTCTCTTGATACAAATGAGAAGTGAATAACAAGCTTGGACCAAATGAACAAAAAATCCTTCGAAAAATAGAAGAAAAATTTTAATGATCGTATTGATGTTATAAACAATATGAAACTTTTTCAATTTTATTCAGCCAATTTTCGATCATGAGTGCCAAAAACTAGAAGAAAATGTTATGTGCCCTTTGTAATGGAAAAAACGAGGAAAATACTGTTAAATTAGAATTGAATGAACAAACCGATTTTATGTGAGTTCAAAATGTTTTCAATTTCCAATTGATAGTGAAGGTACAAATAAAAGCGCAACAGAACATTATCAAGATGTATGGGCGTAGTGACTCTACTTTTTTTTCTCATTTGGTATGGGCCATTATAGTCGGTACTATTTGTCTTTGGTGTTGTATAGTTTGAATGTTGAAAGGGTTCATTGCCGTGGGCTTTTACATATTTTGAAGGACTGGTGTTTTGTTTAGTTTCCATATACATTTTTATCATTCGTTTATATTCATTCTGAATCTATTTTGGTACTGTTGAAGCACAAGATGATAATAACCAGAATCCACTGATGTGTTTTTTAGTTGAAATGATGTGTTGGTGAGGGTGGTTTGGACGATATTTACTGAATTCACATACAGAAGAATGTAAATTATTTTGACATCATTGCTGGAAATGGTATTGTTAGTTCAACGGTTTTGTGTGTCTCGTTTACTCTTTAATTTTATACTTTTTTATCACTCGCTGGGTCTTCCTATACTCTGGGAGGACTTCACTGTGGTTATCGACCAGTGAAAATTCGATAAAAAGGATATTTTAGACAAATATTGTGTGCTTTTTTGTTTTTCTAGTTATTTTCAATTCTTTTTTTTTTTGCCTGTGAATGTCTATACAATCGATTCAATTTAGCTTTCGACTGCATTGGCATAGCAGCAAGAAGAAAAAAATTACAAAGTTGATTTTAAATTTATGTTTGATGTATTTTGAATTCATTTCGATGGGGATATTTTTGCGCTTTTTTTCAATACATTATTGGCATAGAATTGTGAGTAAAGTGAATAAGTGATGGCCGTTTATATCAATATTCAATTTTATATACCTGCAATGAGTTTTGTAAACAACCTGATCTCCTTTTTCTTATTTGTTTTCGTCTATATTTTGTTCAATCGGATGCATTATGATTGCGACGAAATGATGCTGAACAGAAAAAACAAAAAAAATCTTCATTCTTTTGTTTGTTAGATGACAGTGGAATTGAAGGAGCATCTTGTAGTTGTGCTTTTTTGTTCTCTGTTGTTGTTTCTGATGCTTTAACAGATAAGAATCGAGAATAAAAAAGAATTGAATCAATTTTCCAGTACATGAAGCCTTGAAATTATGTTACAGTCATTGTTTATTGAACAGAAATCGGTATGGAGTCCATAGTAATGGAATAAAATTTAATAGAATTCATTTTTTTAGAGTGGAGATAGAGGGTTATTTATCTATTGCAATTGGAATGTCTTCGATTGAAACATTCAATAATGCAACAGGACTATCAAAGATTGCCTAAGGATTCTTTTCTTGAATCATTTTCTCTGTATCAATTTTTGTACTTTGGTCAAAAGAGACCAAATGGTCTTCTTACGTCGATGAATTTTCAACGTGATCTTTGACCAATTTATAAATATCGAATTTTTAACTTCTTAAAATGCCATCATTGAAGAATTCGTATCACGTAACAATTTCATTTTGTGGCATTTATTTCTTTCATTTTTATGGAAAACCAAACAGATATCATTTAGTTTTTATGTTGTCCAGATATTCGTTTACTGTTTCTATCTTAGTTTTTGTTTAAGTTAAAAATACAAAGTAGAGAGTTTAAATCAATTGAAGATATCGGTATGATATTTAATTAATTAATTCCAATCAAGTGAATCGATAGTTTTCTTTGGTTTTATAAATCTGATTTTTCCTAAAATGACTACTCTGTTGCCTGTTATTTGTCTCTGTTGCTTTTTTATTTTATTCTTTTCGTTTCAATTGCTGTCAGTTATTGAATCTTTCTTCGTTTGGCTGGTACTATTCTTGTTTTTTTTTTCTGTTCCTATAAATTGGTACACTAATTGAGCACAGAAACGTCTCATACTCATAGATGTTTTGGACCATCAAATGAAATTGAAGACACATAATACATTTTCATTCAATTCACGTTCAAATGAAATTCTTTTTTTTTCATATCCTCATCTGGTACCAACATTGAAATGCATAAAAGAGAATATCCAGGAGTATCATTATTTGGCAATCCTTAAAGAATACAATTTGGTTCTCTGTTAACTCTATAGATTTTAATTGGATTCATTAAAAACTGTTCTTTTATTTTTTGGGAGGATGGTGGCGGCAGTAAATTGAATTGAATGTTTCAGATCCTCTTATCATTTTGGTGAAGGGATATGGGATAGAAATAAATCATTTGAATTGAGAAACATGATGTAATCGTGTAAAAGTTTTATTCTTTTGCTGCTAGTGTGTGTGTGTGTGTGAATAGTAAATCTCATTGAGTCATTATGATATCCCACTTACTGATGAATATTATATATTTTAGTGAATTGAATTACTGTTCATTTTCCATTATATTTTTTTTTTGCATACGGAAGTTTCTGTTGAAATATAAAATGTATGGGTGCATACTTGAATTATGTTCAATTGCATGCAGATTTATTATGCAATGAAGCTTCAATTCATATGTGAATGTGTGTGTTTTTTTTTTGCCGTGTTGGCCTCATGGATGAATAATGGAAACGATGTATGAGAGATAATATTAAGTGTGCGTATGTGATACGATCAATTTATTTAAAGTCTTAACAATTGTATGGAAGTTTTTATTATTAAAGTGAGTAGTGTTCATTAGCAAGTTTAGTGTGAAGAAAGGAAAATTTTGCAGTTATGAATATGATGGAAAGTCTCTATTACAATGTAATATTTTGTTGAAATGAACAACCGTATTTTATGTGTCGGTAGATAAGGAATATTTTGAGAATAATTTATAGATTCGAAAGAAATCAATGAAGAAATTTTGCAACATTTTAGACTCTAAATGTTCATGAAGAGAATATAAAAATGAATTCTAAACTATTTTGTTTAATGGACTGTAATGATAGTATTAGAGTATTCGATCGTTTTGATATTCAAATTATATTAATTTTATTGCAAATAAAAATAAATTCTATGACACGATTTAGTACGGTGGTAACTCATTGACAAATTGTACCAAATGTAGGACGGAAAATCGTTTAAGGAAATTTTTGATTCTTCGTCGTCATTTGACAAAAGACCAATAGACAATACCAAGTGAACAGTTGAGAGTTACCAAAGCGATATGACCAAATAACAATTATTGAATCAATTTAAAAATCATTTCAATTTTTATTCCTCTTTATGTTTGAGTGTTTTCACTTCAAGTAATCGTTTTGTTTCCAAAGAAATAAGAATTTTCCCCGAATTCTATTTTTCCATTCAATTTATTTTCAATTGATTATTTCTCTGTTTTTGTTTTTATTTTGGCGTATTGGAGAATATTTTTGAAAATTGAAATTAAATTTCAAGTTGGATACCATTGACCACTAAAGCTTTTCATCTTTTTCTTTTGAGGGGTACAATTTCATTGTATATTTTCTCAATATGGAATACTGAGAATTCAATTTTCCCACAGTCTGTAGTAACTATTCCAAAAAAAAACTAGAGGTTACACTTTTGCTTTTGATATCATGCAGTCAAATGAATTTCGTGGTCAATTTTTCCACTTGATTAAATGATGTAACCCAAATTTTATTCGTCATTCATTTTGGGTAGCAGACATTCGAGACGGTTTTCTTGCTGTAACAGCAATTTTTATTGGGAATATAACAATTGAAATATTGATAGAATAAAACATGGTCATCATCAGAATGTAATACAGAGTGCCTAGAAAACGATTTAATCATTGACGTAATTGAAGGAAAAATTCTTTTAATGGATCAAATATTCTTTTGTTATGGCTGGGATTTGATGATGTATTGGTCTAACCCTTTCCTAATATTCATAATGTTCAACATTTATAAGATGATTTCATTATAAATTCTAACCCACCCAAAATTCAATTTGCATTACAAAAATATGCCAATTCTTGTTATTCTAAACATCTAAAGACTTTCCCTATTGAAATCAACTGGAGATATCATTGTTGATGAGATGAATATCTAATTATGTTTTCGAATGGATTTGAGTGAATACTTTGAGAAACGATTACCATATAAATTCAATTATAATTATCAATGTGAATCAACAATACACTAAAGATGTGGTAATTAAATTTAGTCAGAAATCAAAATATCTCTGGTTATGAAAGAAATTAGATGTGTTTAACTTGTTGCAGTTCTTCTATGGGATGTCAACGTCAACGTCACTGGTAAAAAAGAAAAGACAACATAATATTCTTCAAGTGTTTAACTAATTATTACATATTATGCAAGAAACAATTTAGTGAAGATTAATCATAATTATTAGTGTAGAAGTAATGGTAGAAATTCATAACAGGAAAAGTGATAACATACTTTTTGATTCCTATGAGATATTTGGTTTTATACGTGATTTATCATAACCGAAAGTTTAAAACATTATCGAATATTATTTATGTAAATTTATGAATTAGTGAAACACCAAAAGTGTATAGAAACGTGATAAAATTGTATGTCGTTATGAATTAGTCAATTTATGAAAATATAATTAAGTTCACGTGCATTTTAGGGCGGTATTTGGGTGTCAAAGTTCTAGTACCCAAGGTGGAGAATGTTGTACATTTGACACAATTGACAATAAGTGTAGGTGTTGAAGATTATAAATAACTTTGTTATTTTTTCTGCTTTAATTATCGATATATGTATGTCAAGAGTGAGAGAATACACGTTGTAATTTAATATTCTCAACATTAATTAGATGAAAATCAAAAGATTGAGAAACACCAGACAATTACCTTGTACTAATTAATATACGTGATAGAGTGTCGTTGGTAAAAGATGTTACGATTTGCTAATACGATATCACATCTCTTTACTGGTTAGCTGATTACTTTTTACCGTTAGTGTTCACAGGTGGGTACAAAATAATTGCGATATCAAGAAATTGGAAAAAGAAAAGTAAAATGACAACGATAAATATTCGATTGAGAATGTACTAGAGATTACGTCAAAACAATATTGTAATAACTGAAAGAATCAAAAATTGTATTGAAGAGGATGAGATGATAAAAAGCTCTAAATAGATTGTCGTTTTCTTAGAATATGTAAATTCATGAATTGATGGTTCAATAAGAATACCGGGGGCCATGAATTAAATGTGACAACAGATGATATAGAATCAGATGAATGATGAGGAAAAATCATTTTAGTTAAATGTACCATGATATAATTAATCATTTATATTAATTATGCATGGATTCAAGTCCATCAAGACAACAATAATCTGGTTTTCGTTGAATCTACACTCGTAAAGGGAAAAAGAAATTAATGTTGACGGAAAAGAGATTGCATATTAACGACGGTTAAACGTTTACATAATTAATTGATTTGCGCCCTTAGAAAATTTCATTTATTTCTCTCTTTATAATATTTTTGGTTTTAATGAATCATTGTTGGGCTTTAATACAATAAGAAGTTCTGATATTTGCAATTGTGTGGCAATGAAAAGTACACTAAAGTCGGCTATATTGTAAAATGATTTCTTAAACATAACCGTTAGAGGTCTAATAATGTTAACATAAGTCAGTAAAGAAAAAGGGGTTTTCTTGTTGAATTAACTTTTCCCATTAAAATCGAAATGTGTGCCAGGACTGTCAAGTAACCAAGAAACTGAATAAAAGAAAAATCATTTTGCGCGTTATCATTTAGTGAAAACAATGTTACATCAACTATGAAATATGATAAATTAATGGTTTATATACATTCAGTTTGGGGGCTCATCATCTGAATAAAAATTTAATGAAAATGAAAAAAATTTTGTTTTTTTGTGTGTGAAAATGTTTAAAAAATTCTCTTATCAATACTTAATCTAAAACAAATTATCATGAGTATCTTAATGAAAGGACAATTTCAACTGTGTGGGGATATAGAATCTCTTCGTATTTGGATATAAACTGAAGTGTTGGAATGAGCTTTTTGAAGGTTATATGGTTGTCTTTTGAACTGCAATAAACACTCGAAGGAATTTCGGTTAGAATGATGATTCTATGGTTTTCCATTCTTACTGGTTATGTCTTGTGAATAGTCATTTTCTCAGTGAAAAGGAAAAATCAAAGTTTATTTTCTTTCTTTTTCTTTGGTTTACTTCTTATTTAAATTACATTATGAATACCAAAAATTGTTTAATCATCGCATATTAAAATTTAGATGTTCTCAGCCAAAATAAAATCTATTTCTTCGTGTTTTTTTATTATTCTTTGGCTTTTTTGAATGTGCCATTGAGAATTTAAGATGTGACACTTTCTATCGTTGTAGATAGAAGTATACGTACATTTCCATCATAAGAATGATGATGGCATATACAATTTAAATGAACATTCAGTTTTCTATTGAAATATTTCTTGCACTGGTATTATATGAAAACGACTATAATCTTGGAAAATTATCTTTAATGGATTAAAAAGCTGACACTTCCACTTCTCTGATTTTCCTATCACATTGAAAATAGAAGTCATCGTTATTTAACCCTTTTTTATTTCTTTATGATTGTATACTGGGGAGAGATTTTAATATCAAAAATCCCGTTCAACATAAATATCACGTAGGATTTTCTATCTGTCATTAAACTACTGCGAAATATTATAACGAAACTTATGAGAATGAAAACTGAGTATTGAAGTCATTTTTTTTTTTTGGTAGTTACAGAGTTACAATATTGGAATTGCAAATCATGAATATCTGAATTTCTGTTTTATTCTCTTCCCCAAAGTGGTGGACACTTCAATGATCTTTTTTACCCAGAATTGTTGAATTCAACACGTTGCAGTCAATTTGAATTACACTGAGACTAAAACTAAGAAACGCAAAAGAAAACAATCCCAATGGATTCACTTGGTCACATTCCATAGAACTTCTTTTGATGTGTTTATTAATAATTTTTTGTTTCTTTATACTTCATCGTTTTTCATTCTGATGAAATATTGATTCCCAATGGACATGTAAAAGAAGTTGATTCCTTTGTGATTTTCCTTAAGGAAGATGAAAACTCATTGAATATGAAATGTTTTTCTGTTTTGTTTGTATTAAATATGAGAATATGAAAACACATTTAATCCCGTTGCATAGAATAAATAAAATATTATCAATGTGAACAATCCGTTTGAATTGATAAGCAAATGTGTTCTCATCAACGTCAACATTCAATGAAATAAAAATGAATGGAAATCATGAAGCATTCCATATAGTAGGATTGGCTTCTATGGTATTTGAATCAAAGCTTGGGCATTAACATCATAAAACATACTTATTGCGTTCATAATATGAAAATTATGTGGAAAATCTACCAATGTGTGAAATTTATATGGCAAAAATTTGCTTATTTTTATATTCCATGAATTTTAAAATGATTCTTTCCTATCAAAAAAAAAAAAAAAATAAAAATACTCCTGGTGTGTTGAAGCTTTTTGACAACTTGATTTGACTTTCAGTTCTCTACCTTTTATTTTTGCTAACACATTATTACTCAACAGCAATAATGATTATGTAAACGATGAAGTGTAGCGAACAGAGAGTTATAGGTAACAAGTTTAATAGAACGAAAATAAAATTTGTACAGAGCCAAAAATAAAAATAAAATTACTTTAAATGTAACGCATTTCTACTGCCACCCACTCCCAAAAGAACACCAAATAAAAAAGTGATTGTTTTGTTATTCGTGTGTCACATATAGAACAATAAACCACTTAACGAACTCAAGGTGTAAATGAGATCCGGATTAAATTCATATTATTTTCGATTTTTATTTAACTTTTTTGGTTTTAGTCACTTCATAATAGACCTAATACAATACAACATAATATCATCATTTATTGTTTTCCGTAATAAAAATGAAACGATGATATTATTCAACATTAAATGGTCGATGGTTTTTGAAAATAAAACGGAAATTTTAGCCAGAAATAATTTGAATATTATGATTTGATTTTAAGGTTGGATAACATGTTAAATGTTTTTTTGTTATTCATGTTAATGTTGTTGTTGTTCACTCCATATCCTCTCTATTATATTGGATATTTGGGATATATACATGAATGTGGCCCATGTATTCTATAGCATGAAAATTCCTCCTGTGATTTTGGATGAAAGTAAAAATGATTTATGAAAGTCGTCCATTTTTATGTATATGAGTTGTACCAAGTGAAAGAGTGATGTTGTATACCACAATATAATGCCATTATAATAATAAAACGTAATTTTGCATTTATTACCTTTAACCATTTTAAAGTTGTTTTCCATGTTTCCGTTTTGTAATTCATAAAAAAAAAAAAATAAACGAAGAAAATTCCAATATTCTGTTTAATGGTTAGAGACAGTGAGAACGAGTTGAGGTAGGCATATTGGGCCCATTTTACTGTTTTGTTTTTTGCCATCAAATGTTTAGTGGGTAAGGGTGATTTGGATAGGTGGTGGATTGAATATTCAATGGTTGATGTATTCTTTTACGTTTTTATTTTGGTTTTGCACCATGAGATTCATTTCAATGTTTTACATTAATTTTATCAGTTTATATTTTGTTGGGGGCTGGGATCCATTGAGCTAAGGGATCTCAAAGAGATACTAAAACTCTATATTCAGCCTTTATTTCCATTTCATACTTGATGCGGTTATAAAGGGAGACCATTTAGTTTATCTGAATAAAATACATTTTCGAGATGTCTATGAGTTTGTGTGAAATGGTCCTTGCCATTTTTGTGTCCGAGATAAGATTGGTCAAATTGGTTCCAGGATATTTTATCCCTTTAATCACTGCTCATAGCACGTTATAGTCCATTAGTTTATTCTCATATTTTTATAAAATGAAAATCTGGTCATTTCTTGTCATCCAATCGATTGCAAGTGCTACATATTCAGTGATTCTTACAGGTGCCATTTAAACTGAAAGTGTCGGTTCTTTGGATTCCGTATTGTCATTACACTAGAAGGTAAATGAAAAATTCCTTTTGATTAGCATATTATTGAAAAATTGTTCAATGGATTTCTGTTTTCTATGAATTTTTTCTTCCTCGGAGTTTAATAAAATGATAAAGTAATTTCAAACGATAATATTTTAAAATAATTTGACGCTCCATTTTATTGAAAATATTCTAAATCTAATATTGTTTTAACCATACCATGTTGGTAGACAGACAATGTGGAAATTTAAAGAATAAAAAAAATGCGAAACTAAAATGAAACTCTTATGACATTGTAAAAGAACCGTGTACCAAGTCAGTACCATAAAAAGTTAGTTTTCTGTTCAAACTGAAAAGCTTTCATTGCAATATGAGCTGTTCTCTGTAAAAAAAACTTTGATCTTTAACAATTTCATTTTAATGAAACAAAAAAATTAAAGAAGAAAACTGGAGATTTGAAATCCTTCATAAAAGAGGAGCATTTAATATTCAACTCGGGTGTACCATAGAAACACATTCCCTTCGGCTGTATTTAAGGCAAACTGAATGTTAAGCTTTGAATAACACTTTTTGATTGTTTCTTTTTTTGTTTTATTTCTCAGTAGTAGTAGTTTCTATTATGGCATTAAGTCAGTCTGTTAATTTTAAAATTCTGTTTAACCATAAAAAAAGGAAAACGAGAAAAACTAACTCTCTTGAACTCAAATGCAATTGTAAATGTAGAAAATCTCTGTGAAAATCAACGGGAATTTTATACAAAATTAATTAATTAGTATTCTTAGATGACTTGTGGTCGGACACTATGAATCCTCTCATTTTAAAAACGTAAGAGGTAAAGAAAGTTTGGAATTTTTGTTCGAATTCACATTCACAATGACATGATTTCTACATTTAAAACAATTTATCATTTCAATTTTCCTATGGAGAAAACAGACGAAAAAAAAATTGAACGGAAAAGTAATTAGAATATTGAAAGTGGCTGTTGAATTGTATTTTAATGTTTTCGGTGTGTATTTTTCGCTGCCAATAAAAAAAAAAAAAACAATTGGAGAGTAAACCATTTAATGGTTTTCAAGTAGAAGTCCTCAACAACTTTATTTTTTTTTTTGTATGGAAAAAAACTATTATTCAACAAACGAATAAATCAGTTACTGATTCCAAATTTGATTCACAATTGTACTTTTTTCATTGCCCTCAAGTACTCTAATTTACTCCACTTTATAAAATTTAATGAAATAAATTAATTCAAGTGTCAAAATTTCATTTGGAGATCATTATTTTACCGATGATTGTATTTATTCAACGTTCAATGTATTTTCTCTATCAAAAAATTAGTTTTTGAGAGGGGGTGTTGAACACAAAACATAAAAAAGAAATAATTTCAAGGAGTACAACTAGCAAACAACTGTGAATTTGATTGATATTTTACTACGTGAATAGAAACACCTCATAAATAAATGTTTACCGGTTAAATTTGTACTCCTTGTTACGGTGAGATTAAACTTTCTAAATAAAATTTCGAATGAAATACTATGAAGGTCAATGGAAACAGATAATAATATATTTAAAAGTAGAAATAACAATTTCTGTTTTTTCTATCATGGAAAATTGAGATGTTTTCTAGATATGATAATTTTCAACTTTTCCATTAGTCCATTAATTCAAATGGTTTAATGACTGCGATGATATGGCTGTGAATGACACGATAACTCTTAACAATTTTATTTAAACAAAATTGAATATAAAAAAAATTCAAATAAAAATTATACGTTCTACCCTAAATGTTTTCTGTATTAAAAAAAAAAAACCAAATGGAAATGATATCATTGGTTGAGAACAAGTGAAAATTTATTATCTTAATTTTTTAGTATAATTTGCATCCTTTATTTGTTTTAGTCAAACGGTTTTATTGGAATTTTATGTCATAAGGAAATAGGATTCTTTGGTTCTATCCAGTTTTGTTAGTAAAACTCATTTAGTATAACGTGCCAGGAACCGATTAGGTAATTTCAATATAAAAGAAATTTAATATTATTTGACTGTCGCCCACTAAAATGAGAATGACTAAATTTACGGTGACTAATGCTATAATATTATGCATTTTTACAGCTGAATGAGTTTTCTATGGGTCTCTCATTTAGTAGCAGGAAAAAAGGAAAAAAAAAAATTGTTAACCACTATCAGAGACATCATCGTGTGGAAATGCAACAATGAGTGGATTGGTTTTGTTCTTTTTTATTTTATTTCTCTGCTAAATAGTGACTTTTGTAGTAAGAAAAACCGCGACCAGAAACACTTTATTCAATGGAATGTTATTTTTTTTTTGTTAAACTTCTTAAATGATTGTATTTGTGCTGCAGTCATCCGAATAAACGTGGAAAATAAAATGAACACATTTACCATATAGTGATGGTAAGAAAAATATTTTCTAAGAGATTCAATGTGCATATAAGGAAAAATCATTGTAAAGTGCACCAAAAGCCACTAACCAAATGGTTTACACTGTATGCATGTCAACTAGTTCACTCTGTTATCGTTTTAATGGCATTTGCATAAAGTCTATAATATCAACGGATATTTTCATTCTCTCACACTTAAACATCAGAGGAGCATTATAATATTCGTATAAGTAAAGCACCTGGTATGATGGTGGTTGTCTTATGTGGTTATAAAGTCATTGATTGTAAATGGAAAAGAATATGAAAAAAAACGCTAAGGGAATACCATTTTGGTGAAAGTCTTACCCTCACCTCAGGTGTAATGAGGGAAAAATTACTGCACTTTTTCATCGTAGAAAAACACATTTTGACCCGACACATTTAACTACGTGAATCGTATAAATTACCTAAACATTTATACCATTTGAACAACTTATTTTTTTAGTTGTGGATATGTATGTTGAACGTAATGCAAAATGAAGAGTAATGTATGCAAAATAGTTGAAATGAGCCACTAACATTGTTTAGCTAGAATGAAAAATATTTTTCTTCCCGTCACCGTTCATACACCTGAGAAACCAAAAGGAGAACAACAAGAAATAAAAAAAAAAAACAAGAAACCCATTCAAAATCTAATAGCTTTGATGTCCAGAAGGACTTCGGTTTTATGTTTTACAAAATATTGGGAAACACATTCCTGGTTTTTCCTTCTTTCATTCTAGACTAATTCCCTGAGAAAATGGTTATTGTTATTACGGTTAATAAATCCTCATGAGGTGAATTCTTTTTCTTCTTTTTTTTTTTTTGAATTCAACATTGCGCTATTCTATAAAACGTCTCCAAAACAGAAAAACGATGGATTCTGATATGGCATTCAATATGAAATTTTAAAAGCAATGCTCCACATATATAAATTACCCATCTATCCTGTTGGTATAAACGATTGCCACATTGAAACTAATGGTTTTTGGTTTCAAATGGAATTGGATGCCAAAGTTAGAGAGAGAATGAGAGTAAAATAATCGGTAATATGGAAGGTATTTTGTATAATTTAATTAATTCGTGTTCACCTTTCTATTAAAGGTTTATATGAAAATGACTATGAAGTTAACGATAGTCTCTTTTCCATATTGCCATAAACTATTTGTGTGACCTAAGTGTATTGGTATTGGTATGTGTATGTATGTTCATTTTGTGTTTTTGGTGTATAATATCGTTTAAGGTAAAATCATCCAGTAAAGACAAGTGATTGTTGTAATAACCATCGTCTCCTCTGAGGGGGTATATATGAGTTTTATATACCATTTCAATAAACTATATAAATGTTTAGGCCTGAGAGAAATTTTCTATATGAAAAAAATAAAAATAATTTAAGAGAAATGGGATTGTTTAGCCCCATTTGGATGGTGATGTTATAACACGGTACTGAGGATTGCCAACTTAAACTACAAGCATAAATTAAATATTTGCTTCGACTGTACACTATACAGTAACGAAATGATATTGGACCTGGTTATTAGACAATTCACAATTGTGCCGCATTTCAATTCAATTTTGGACCGAAAATTGATGTTGAATGGGATGAGTTGGTTGTTTTTGGGGGGTACCAAAGATTTTCGAGAATAAGTAAAGCACCTGAACTTGGATGAGGTGAAACTGTGATATGTGGTATGAGATGAAATGGATTTGTTTTGTGTCCCACAAAATGAGTTGTTATTTTTGTGTGCCAATGTGAATATTCTCTCATTGATATGAGACCACGTTTTAAATTGCCTAAGCGGCATAGAGTAACAGTCGAAAAACCCTTAAATTCTCATTTTCGTGCTGTGAGTCCTGGTAATGTGGTACACAATAATGAGATTAAATTATCATTATTTGAGTCAATTTTATGTACCAAAAGGTAAACTTTAGTGTTACCAAGGATAACATGTTGATTTTGGTGTTTTATTATGTTTCTTTTTTGATTTTCACTTCGTTTCGGTTCATATGGTTGCGTATAGACTTATAGAAATTGTAAGACCAGAGTTACAGTATTATTATCTCAATGGTTTTATTTTATTATGTGGATTTCTCATCGCTCGATTAGATTATTAGACGTTATTCAATTTGGTTTATATACAAAGGGAGATGAATCGGTGTGTCGTAGGTTAGAATTTTCATTTACCTCCTTAAATCATAATCGACTGTTGGTTTTGTATTCTTAGAAGACACTTTTTGTCTTTTGTTGTTTCAAATGTTATTGAAACTGACGTCAAGCAACATACTTCTTTCTGATACACAGATCAAAATGTTTTATCTTAACTTGGTTAGAATATACCACCCACTACTTGCTATAACCAATTCTGTTTTTTTTTTATTTCGAATAAATTCAATATTAAAATTTTTAACCCAGATATTCATTGTTAACGAATTGAATGTGAGGGAATAACAGTCGAGTATTTTAATGGTAAAAAACAATCACGTTTGAAATATTTTTTCGTTGTTTTGCCCCTTTTAAGAAAATTATATACATTTAATAAAGAATTTTCACCTTGATTACATACCTGAGAATGCAAAAAATAAGAAAAGAAAATTTACATCATCGTTTGAATTCTGTCTAACCGTTCACGTTCACTTTTCATTCTTCATTGGAGAAAGTGTTTTTGCTTATTTTGCTTATTCACTTTATGTTTTTTTTTTTCTTGGGTTCATGGATGGTGGTCTCTTCGTTATATCTCTCACCTTAGGATGATATCCATTTATGGTTTTTGATTATGATAAAAGTTAAGGCGAAACAATACGATTGTGCTATTTGAAGCACAAAAATTTTAACTAAATTGTTTTGATTTTCTCATATTGTTTGTGGGGGGAATGTTTAAATTGAATACATTGATGGTTAACATGAGCTGTGAATGTCGACAGTGAAAATACTTGACTTGATTGTCATTGCGTTAGATCGTTGGGATGTGTACACCTAAAAACATACATTTTAGATGGAATATGAGGCGCTAACACATATAATTTAATTTTCTCATTCCGTTATAAGGGAGGAAGATGGTATTTCATTAAATGTATATTTTACTTCATCTTTGTTAAGCTTATTCCACTGAAACGAACCGTGTAATGGGCTCAATGACAATTAGACTGCAATTTCATCAGATTCTTGCTTTTCTTTCTTGCTTTCTTATACTTTCTCTCAACGACTTAAAAACTCAAAGACGGAACATTATCCACGTATTGTACTTTGGTACATAGAATGTTCATAGTATGTTGGAGGGCGAAAAAAAATAAGAAAGTACGAAATAATATGAGAAATGAATTGGCGGATCAATTTCACCCTGAAAACAAGACATACACAATGAATAAAACCCCGTCAACAGTTATACCATTTATTTGTTGTTCAACAGTGTTGTTTTCCATCGCCTTCAACATAATTCTTATACTTTTTTTCCGTCGATTTATATTTTCTTTTATTTTTTTTTTCACTGTTAAAACGTGTTTTAATACCTCTGGCTAAAATCATTTTCTGTATATGTTTTCATCTATATACAGAATATTTTTTTTATATTCGCGTACATTGTATTGTTATTCGTTTCTTTGGTTTGTTTAAGTCTATGGGAAAAAGGAAAACTCGTACGGGGTAAATTTCATTTCAAGTACATGACGGAACCAATCGCTTAACCAGCAACAAAATAACAAGTAAACTGAACAATATAAAATAAAAAAGAAACGAACGAGTAAAAATGAATTAAATGAAAAATATTTGTGTTGTTTTTCTTTTTGTTTTGGGGGATGAATGAAAAAAAAAGAATGAAAATTTTCGTGCAAAAAATTGATCTTATCGTTTGTTGGTTTTTCTTTTGGCAAGCAATATGAAGATAATGTTCAATGGTAAATGGTGTGGGCATCATCATATTTGTAACGACAAAATCGTTGGTTTCTTTATGGGGAGAATAAGGGGGGGCTATCGTAATTTCGCCGGTGTGTTTGAGAAAAATGAAATAGAGAAAAACGCACCTACGCATTACAAGAACTTGTCGGATTAATAACAATAAAGGAAAATTGAGGGATTCCGTCTAACTGAAACAAATATCACGTTTTCATTTAACGGCCTATGAAGACGATTAAGCATTTTCCTCAATAGCAAAAAAAAAAGCAGAAGGAAAATAATATTCAAACACATCGCAATTCCGTGTGAGTTAAGCGACGTAGCACAAAAATGGCAAAAGTGAAACAAATTATAGGAAAATATAATGTATATCATGGTTAATGTTGGAATTCTAGTGAAATTGGTACTTTCCGTTAGCTTATTGCAGTTAAATATGTTTTTTTTTTCCACCGGCATGTGTATGTGGATGAAGCAAAATGTAGTTCATAGGAACTGAAGGGAATGAAGGGGAGTTTAAAGGTACACACTTAGTGATTGCAGAATATGATCCACATTCAAGGGTAAAATTAAATCCTGATTAGATGATTGTATTTGAGGAAAATATGAAATTTGGTATAAAATTTGCTGATATTCTAGTTTTTCTTTCCCATTTTTTTTTTTTTCATTTTTATTTTTATTGTGCTGGAGGAGGATATGGAAAATTAGTCCATGAGGTAAAAATTCATTCAAAAAGAGAAAATAAAAGTGAATTCGTAACATGTATTTGTTTATTGTTAAATGAAATACAATTTCTCTATACCTGGGATAATGCCTAGTTGACATTGAACGGATGACGGTATTTTGGGATCCAATGAATTAGAATTAAATGAAAATGGTTCTGGAAAAATCATATAAATCTTAGATTTTAATCATAAAAGCCATTAAAGTTATATGAAGAAGTTTATTTTGGCTGTGTTTGCTGGTTTATCTGTAATAAATTTATGGGACAGAATTTAAGTGAATATTGTTAGACACGTATTGAGGATTATTTAAGCCAAGACAGGTAAACGGTACCGGAAAAAAAATTATTATAGATAACGATGATATTAAAATCGTGATGTCGATTGAATGTAACCGATAATATGGAACTGAAACTCTGGTCCAGTATAACAGAGAGATAATGAAAGTAAAAGTTTTCATTATGGTTTATACATAAATTCAGTTATTTGATAGTTTGTTATGAGATAATGGATAAAACGAGCGAAGCTGTTTCAAATAATTTTATTTAATTTCATCCGTTGATCATTAATAGGAATCATTGGTGGGTTTTTGTAATTAATTATTGAATTCATTTAGTATTAATTAATTTAATGAAAAATACTTTCGGTATTTTATTTATAATTATCATGAACTTTGGATTGAGAATTCTAATGATATTTTTGTTTCACTGCAATATTCAGGTGAATCAGGTGGGAGTTTTAAATTGGAAAATGTTCTATTGAAAAGGTGCTTAAATTTGGTATTTTATAAAAATGAGGATTTAATTGAAATAACTTAAAAAGGGCAACCATACAATGTGGATTTATTTTTTAATACCAAAATCATATTTATAATGATTAAAATGAATACTCTTTTTCATATTTAATAAACACGAATATTGAGTTAAAAAAAATTGATTTTGAAGGGAATAAAAAATCCAGTTTGACCTGATGTAATACCTTTTACATAAAACATAATTAATTCAATGTAAACTTTTTAATTATTTCATATTTTATAATATAAAAAGTGTGTTTTTTTTATTGATTGTGGTCAGGAGAAAAATGAAAAAAAAAAATGAAATGCCATTGATTGTTAATTAAAAATGATTATAGTAACAAAGTTAAATTAATAAAAATTCATATGTGGAATATAATGGATATGATACAATGGCAATATTCATAATCAAAAAGTGTTGTTTATTATTAAATTGAATATTTTTAATCGTTTATATGGTGCAAATCCATAGAAAAATACATAAAATCATTAAGTTAATGAGCCACCTCTACTCTCCTCTACCCATTGTTCAGTGAATAGAATTGTAAAAGCTAATTTTATTTGAATCAAATTGTAACATAAACACATAAAATGCATGTAATTGTTATGCATTTAATCATGTACACCAATTAGCTGTAATTTCTATTCATCAAAGTGATTATGTGCAATGTAACACTATTTCATTTTAATTTTTGGCACACAAAAATTAACTAAAAATCCACTAGCAAATTGTTTCACTATTTAATTGGATTATTTATTTCATGAATGTTAATAATTTCATATTGAAATTTATGGGGTTTTATGAATGAATATTTCATTCAAAGTGGTGGTTTTTATTGAGGATTTAATATACCATAATATAACTTTTTATTTTCATTATTTTGCCTATACACAAGAGTTATTTTGAAAATTTATTCACTTTGTTTGACGTAGAAAATAAAATGAAAATAACTGAAAGGTATAAAGACACAATTTAGTTAAGGATCTTTTCTTTATTCTCAATAAGTAAGGATGAGAAAAAACATCCAAGTTATTCAAATCATTTCTCAGTCTTAAATCATCGTTTACGAAAACTTTACATATCGGATATTGAAGAACAATCAGTGGTTTTTATCTTATTCAATTTAAATTCTTTGAAAATTACTTTTTTATTCTTATCATATTGGCCTAAAACTGGTTACAAAACTATTCCATGAAAGTTACGTATTTAGTTGAATTGAATAACTGTACGAAAAAAAAATTGCTGAGATAGTCACGTAAATCGCATAAATAAATCGTCCAACATTGAGATTCATTTAACCATTTTTTTTTTGTTATTTCACTTGGTCTATGGCTACAATCTTTTCCTCATTCTATTTTGGAGAAAATCAAGAAAATTTGAATGATTTTCATTTGTGTGCTCTGAGGGAGGATAAAACGAAAAACTATAAAATCTCCGGTTGAGATTTAATGGACAACTAACTGAAAACTATTCCATTCTTTCTAACTACCGAAGCATAATGATAAAGTTTAAGTTGCAGACTCGTTTTTATATTCCCATAAAATAACAAAAAACAAAAAAAATATTGTCAAATCTATTTAATGATAATGGAAAACTCAAAGTGAAAGTGGAGAGAATTAGGAACAAAAGAATACAAAACAATAGTTCAACAACTGTCAGTTGAAACTGATAATAATTTTTTTCTTCTCATTCAACCAAAAAGAGTTAGAACTTGAAGTGATTTGGGCGCACTTTATTCCATATGTCTTCACTAGCATATGAGTGTTATTTCACTCCTTACTATGTTGCAGAACTTACTCATTCCATTTACCTTATTTTTGACTATGAACCTGAATCATATTTATATAAATTTGATGTTCATTTGCTTAGTTTACAAAACAATTTTATGTTTTGATATATTTTGTTTTTTATTTTCTGTTTTTCGTTCTGGTTAAATTTAATAAAGTATAACGTAAAGATGAATTTCTCATGTTTTTTGTAAATGTGATTTTCATGTTTTTTCCCTTAATATGACGTCGTAATGTTGAATACTTATTCTATATAGAGATTCTACTGAAAAAGTACACAGAGATTGTTTTATCACATTATCATTGATATGACTAATATGGCTCCTACACGGATTCTTCATTCAACAACTGTCTGGTCGGCTAACAAGACAGTAGAGTGTCGCGTTGCCATAAGTCATAAGTTATATGCCAAGTCTGTTATATTTAACATTTTCATTGAATCAATGAACGTTAATCATTTTCATTCATGAATTTAAGATGTTCATTTAACATTTTTTATATTTCAATCGTTGTAATTGAATTATTTTTAATAACGAAACGTTGAAAATTAAGAGGAATTTTCTTTTATTTTTAAAAATAGAAAATAAATAAAACTTTCAGTGATGGTGGATCAGTACATTGAAAGTTCCATGTTGGAACATTTTTATTCAATCGAGTTTGCATGTCTTTGGCACATAATACACCACAAAATGATTATATGTTACTTATAAAATTGTGTTTGTTATGTTTCATCGTTCACCGTTTCTTTATTTTTTTTTGTTGCCTTTATGTTTGTGGATAAAAGCTGTATTACCAGCAACTATGTTTTTAATTTTTCCCATTGAATATACAGGTGAAATTAAGGTAGTAACTTGTTTGATTCCATCACTAATAGTTATAAACTGTAAGAGGGGATTTTAATGTGTATAGTATATTTTCAATAGAAAAGTACTACAAACTAAACATTTGTTACTGATCATCAGTACTGTTGATGGTAGCACTCGATTATGTATTATTTTTTTTATAATGTGCATTAGAGGCCATTAGCTGTATTAATTTTTACAACATATATACAACTAAAGAATACAATGAGTTTGGTATATTTCAATATAAAATAACAAATTTATTGAAAACTCAACTGCAACATCAGAAAGGGTAATGAAAAACACTTTAACTTGAACCACCTTAACTCCTCTTATGGACTAATGTGAGAATTTAAAGTGAAATGGTAAAAAAAAAGTAATAGGAAAATGGAAATAATGAAAACTACAAAAACAATAGCAGTAGACTAAATTGATTTTCATTTACACTATTATAATGATGATTATTATAACAAACTCTATTAAAGGAGTGTTTGTAGAGATCTTGAACGATGATATGATGGTAACACTATAGAAAATAAAAACGTATTTAAATTCAACATATAACTACAAAAGGATACATGTTAAAGTTATTAAGCATCCTGACACCATTCTTTCTTTTTTTGTAAAATAAAATGCTAAAATTGCACACGAAACTGCAATACTCAGAACAATAAGAGAATAACATAAAACTTGGCATTATAAATTTTAATAAAAACACCTCAAAGTCTATGTGCAGTGGTGGCCAATGAAAGAAAATTTTTTGTTTTACATTTGAAGTATTTAACGGGGTAGTTCATCATGGAAATAAATATGAATGGTTTAATATAAATTCTATGTGGATGT
Source organism: Coboldia fuscipes (assembly GCA_001014335.1). Taxonomy (NCBI): domain Eukaryota; kingdom Metazoa; phylum Arthropoda; class Insecta; order Diptera; family Scatopsidae; genus Coboldia; species Coboldia fuscipes. The sequence goes on along the minus strand of JXOR01000473.1, from coordinate 61,505 downwards.
TGATAGAAAAATTATGAATCAAACATAAAGATTAAACTACCTCATTTGAGTATGGTTGTATATAGTATAGAGAATGAATTTTAAGAATTGGATATGGTTTCAATTTGGTTATTGTGGTAAACAGGAGAATATAAACTTCATATGGTTGGGCTCTCATATTTTCATTAAACCATATGCAATTGTTTGGATTTTTTGAACAGACACACATACACAAAGAGAAATAGTGATGTGAAAAGATAAAAAATTTTAAGTTGAATTTTACTTATTTTTTCTTTTACTTGTACATCATATAAAACCCAAAGAAATTATTCATAAAACAAATTTCATTTCATATTAGGAACTATAGTAAAAGAATTATTATGTTAACATTCATATGAAATTGGTTGGAAATGAAAGAAATAATACCAAAAAAAGGGAAGAAATAAAAAAAAAACAAATTGAAAAGTGAATGAAAAGTTATGTTTCTGTTTATGTTTATATGTGTGCATTGGGAAATGTATAAAACTTATGGTTTTATATTCAAGTTTATTATGAATAATTCAACAATGATAAATGAGTTCTTGATAATCTTATTTTACCAAATATAAACGATATTCAGTTTTCCTTTATTTTATTCGTGTTTAAATAAGAAACTATGATAGAAAAGTGCTCTAGGAAAGGATATTTTCAATTTTATTCCTTGTAAATAATTTAAAATTTTATTGTATTCAAATAATAATGATGAATAATTCTTGTCGTTCAATAAATAAAAATGGTGGGAACAATTGAATTAATTATTAAGTTGATGTTCATGTTATTTGAATATTTGACTCGTTACCAATTGGGAAATGTTATTACAATTGAAATAATTTTTTATCAGAAGTAACAGACAAGATGATGGTGGGTTTAATTACCAGTGTAGGATGTATTTACAAAACACTAAGGAATATCTTCTAAACTTAATTCTTTTTGTTTCTATTTCCGTTAACACAAATTTAAATGGTTGAATTCTTTTTTTAGAATATTCATTGCCAAATGTTTGCTAATTGATGATATGCATACAATATGAGATTCATTTACAAACAATTGCGCTCTTATTTATATAAATCAACAAATATCATAAATGAGTATTTCATAACGAATGACAATTGTATGAAATTTTTTAAAGTCTACAACGTATTCATATCCTGTATGGGTAAAGAAAAGTATATGAAATGAGCTTTATTATTTCCATTGGTACAATAGTTTAAATAAAGAATAATAATTATCATTTTGATTACATTAAAATTAATGCAATGTATATATTTGTTCTCTAAATAACAATTTTAGTTAAATCCAACGTATACAAAAAAATAATAATAATAAAATTCAAGTAAAATAATAATAAAATTGAACAAAAATGATAAAATACTTGAAATAATATGTAATACCCATTGAGTATAAACATACATTTTAATTATTTTCCATTATTTGGATAGCTTAAATGAAACCACTTTTTGTATTCTATTTGTGTGAGTGTAATACATTAATATAAACATTATGGAAGGATTCACATCCATTTTACCAATTAGATCTATTTTGTTGTTGTTATTTTCATGTGTTTTCATCAATGGAATAAATTATCATTTGGTTACACATGTGTATATTTCAACCACGAAACACAGCGGGAAAAAAAAAGCTGAAATGATAATAACAAATTTTAATTGTTCACTCCATAGTAATTGTCTGATATTTTTTATTTATATATCATTCAACTATTTTCTGCATAATAATATTTATTTATGAAAATATGTAATAATCATATAGATATTTGTTGATTTATTTAATGAAGTGCAACATAATTATTTCTCTAAATATTAAATTTAATTTGAATCAAATAAAATGAAAATATTATTTAATTCATTTCAATGAACAGTAATAAATCTAATGATAATATTCTAATGTGAATTTTTAGTATTAAACAACAATTGTATCATGTGTCGTATGTGTAGATGGGAATAGTTATAATAGTTCAAGTCTTCTTTAGTTACTAGGAAAAATCTTTTATTCCACTTAAGATCGTATGGAAATTTTCACTTCTACCACTCCGTCTCTCTTGGGAAATTTTCATTTGACTAAATTCATATTTTTCGTAGCACAATACAGAAAAGAAACATTAAATAACAAATATCATTTACATTGTCTATTGCTAGAAGATGCTGCTTACCCAGATAGACTTAGTTAAGGGTATCACAAATCGTTGATATTTATGTGAAACCATTTTTAAAATCATTACAAAAGAACGAAAAACATTTACATACCATTGAATATCTATACTTTTGTTTTTATCATTTCGTTGTCTTGTGAAGAATACAATCCTTGAGCTTATGGTAGTTTGCTACAATATACAAGTAAAAAAGAAATCTAAAATACTCGGCGATTTTTCCAACGGTAATCATTCATCATTCGCTACCATTACCAGCAGGCAAAGCATATTGTGTTTTGTGTTTTTTGCTTGCTTTGTGTCATCTACTTTTCCCTTGAATGCTTTTCGAAAACTCATGACTGAGTTTTTTACTCTTCTACGAGACAACCGTTCAAGTGGTACAGTTTCAATGATGATCACATTCTTGTTTCGTGTTTTATTTTTCACTCATTTTATATGTCTCTCCATGTAACTGATGAACTATTGAGGTATGGGTTGGCCCCAAAGACCTTCTTCAATTACCAACTATATGTACCTCAACGGTGTAATACTTTAGCGTGTTCATAAAACAACACAGAAAATAGAAAAGATTGTAAAAATATAAATTTGCCACGATTCATACAATAGATTTTACGATGTAATACTTAACGTAACAAATACTTTTAGAATCTTATCTTTCTTTTCAATCCGCCTGGATGCATTTCTTCTATATTCAGATAAAGGACCAGGGACGAAAAAATGAATGGAAAACCTTTGAATACGTGTCAATAAGAATCTCTTTTGTCTTCTGTGGTATGATGGAAAAAGAGTGAACCGTTTTTTTTTGTTTTCATTTAAAATTGAATTCAATGGAGTTACTATTATAATTATTTATCCATGCACATGAGACGAAGGGATATCATATGAATGTAATTTTAACTCTTACAACGTGGGGGGGGATCCCTTTTGATATTTCAGCAGAAATAAAAACCCAAGAATCATTGAGAATAATCGAATATAACAGAAACGATATTGATGTGATAGATAGTCAATAAATGTCCTCTTTAAAATTGCAGACACTTGAAATGGTGTAATGAATACATTGAATGAGATTCACTTTAATTAAAAGATAAAGCATATTTTCACTGCATCCGGCGGTAAGTTGATGAAGACTTATTCCATATCGTTTTAATGTTCAGCGTTTGAACACTTTTATGTCTCGGATGCAATTTAAGAGTCAACAGCAGTCATTGAAATTATACATTTTTTGTAAGAGAACAAGTTAGATACATTGAACATTATTCAATATTCGTTGGGTGGTACTGTATCCAAATTGATAAGTGTTAAAACAACACAGAAAACAGAAAGAGCGAAGTAACCACCAATCGAATCTTTTTTACTTCGATGATGTGTGTGTGTGTGTTCAAGTGCAATTTTCTTTTGTTTTAACATTATTGAAAGTATAAAAGAAAATTTGAAGAAAAATGAAAACAAAACCGTCACTACGTTCATTTAATACCTGATGTTGGACAAAAAAGGTGTTCACCACCAAAACTTGAACAAGTCTTTCGTTTTTATTTCACGACAGAGAGACTGAGGACAAAAAATTCCAATATTCAATTAGTAATGTGGAAAAGTGACTTGAAATTCGTTTTGAAATAAAGTTGAATAAACCTCTTTGCAATCTTAAATAGAGGGATTTTTACTTGAGGCCGGATTTTCTTTCTTTTACTTTTCTCCAAATACGAAAATTTTGCATCGAAAGAAAAAATTGTCGAAAATGTAAATGGGATTGTTTCCTGTTCAGTTTTCCATATACTTTTCTATTCATTTAACTGCTGTTGTTTGAAACCATCATAAAATATTGATGTTGTCGCAGCCTTCAATACGTTTAACTGTTAGTTGATTCCATTGAAATCATTAGTGATATGCAAATCAAATCAAATGAAAATGAATTGATAACATTTTAGCATATTATTTCTAGTTTTCCAATCCCTTATATTAGTTTGATAATGTTAAATGAAGAACCATTCGGAATGAAACCTTTTATGATTTCACATATTCTTTCGTTTTATTGATATGGAATTTGAACTGATAATACCAGTAGGTTGAATGTATAAGATGGAAAAAATTATTACCATTTACTTTGTGAATATTCAAGATGCACATTATGTGTATAGAAGAAATTCACTAACTACTATTATTTAAATTGTTATACATAATAATGGGACGGTCTCTCTTTGAGTGTTAGTGTAACATGGGAATGCATTCAAGTAACGTTCATGCAATTTAAGAACTAATTTTTGTTCCTGTTCTCGTTTATCGAAAATTGTGATAGAGCAAAAGGAAAATCTTACGTATCAAACGTAAAGGCGAAAAATAAAACGGAAACAGAAATGGAAAATCTAATATGAATTCAGTGGAATCCTATATTTTGATTCCCACGGGTGGATGAACATGTCACAAGAAGGACTCTTTGGTTCTTAAATAGATTTCCTGGTATATACAATTTTTATTCAGTTTTGTAAGACTTTTGTTGAATGAGGAAATCTTTAATGAACGTCAAAGTAACAAAATAATATGATAATATAATTATGATAATATGAAAATTACTTGAAGAGTATAAGAAATTTCTATTTAAAAAAATAAATTCTCTAATAATGGCAATAGAAACGATAAAGAACCATAAGGAAAATCATTAGAAAATGATTAAGGATAGTCATCAACACTAGAATGAATGATTATATTCTCTGATTTTCTTCGTTTTTATTTACCATGAAAGAAAGAGATTCGATTTTATTTGGTTGAGAGATGAGAGGTCATAAAAAAAGTAAATAACTATGATTTTTTACCTTTGAAAAATGATGATTTTCTTTTAGATAGAATTTTTGGTTCCTCATTCTTGTGAGATATGGATGGTAAGGACACTGGCACGAGAGGATTAGTATTTTCTTTTGGTTCTCGCCCAATGAAAAGTGAACGATGTTATTATAATGTATTGAATGAATAAAAAGGATACCTTTCTTAAAGTCTATCATCTCCCCCTATTGGATCGAGGTCTCTTGTCTCTTTATTGATATTCTTATTCTACTGATGTGTTTTTTTTTTGTTGCTGTTGTTGTTGTGTCTTGTGTACTGTACCTTCAATGTTATACAGTTTTTTATTGTTGATGTATTCCAGTATAACATTACGGTGTCTATATGAAGCATTGCAAACGAAAAAAAAAATGTAGAGAGAATACGAACTGTTAGCGACACGCAATTTAGCAATAATGCGACATAAATGGACAGGCGACCCAATTTTCTGGCATCATTAACCCTTTTCACGCATCAAATGTCGTCTTGGATCTTCTCATTCACCAATTTCCAATGCAATATCAAATACACTTTATTATTCGATTCATCTAACTATGTTTTTATTGTATTCAAGATCAATTCAATGGATTGAATGAACGGTTTTTCATATACTGAGAGACATAACACAGTCAAACGGAGTCAGAGAGTTTGATACCATTTTCTTTGACCAAGTTTGTATATTGGTGGTACTGATAAACCAACAATAACATTGGAAAAAGGAAAATAAAAAGTACGAAAGAAAAACTTCCTTTCGCCATCATCCGAGATATACATTCTCTTCATTTTGTATGTTCGACACGGACTATTTTCAATCATTTTCTGTTTTTTTTGGGGGGGACAACAGAGGATGTTTTCATTTGATTGTTCGTATAATGAAGACCCAGAGTCCTTCACAGGAAACTTATTTTTGACGGAGTGGTTTTGATAATTCGTTTTATTTTATTTTTTATTCTGTCTGTTCGTTTGGGGTGTCTAAATTTGCATTAGTTTATTATTGGGGATTGTGCAATTAAAGCAAGAATCTACGTTTTTCTTATTGTTGGTACAACAATTGAAGAGTAATGAACCAAGATAGTGTTTGATATCATAATATTTGGACCAATAGAGACAAATAAATTATTGATTCTGATTCATTAAACTCATTTGGATGGTTAAGAAGTGGATCTGGTATTAGTGGGATATTAAAGGTAATCTAAGCGTTCATGACACGCGTTTAAATAGAGCGTTTTATACTTAACAAGTTGAAAATCAATTGGGGATAAATTCGAATTTGGGGAAAATTCACTCAAATTCCGTCCTCTAGTTTACTTGATTCCTCACCTAGCGGTAATGAGAATGCGCATAGAATCCTTGACACTCAAATGACTCCTCATACGATTGTCATCAGCTTATTGCATTGAAATACTTCAGCTACGAAAGTTATGTTCACAACAGCTAAATAAAATTGTGAAAAATATTTACGAACGAAAAGATGAAAAAAAATATACTTTACGCAAGGGAATTCAATCATTCCTCATGATGCTGTTATTTATTTGCTAGTTGCCGCATTTGTCTCCAGGTCTCTTGTCGCATCACACATCACACAGTTATCTTGGGTAGAAAACAAAAAAAATTGTATATCGTAAGAACAAATTTGTTTTCTCTCTTTCCATTTTCTTAGAAGAAACAAAAAATGGAAAAAGAAAGAAAATACGAAAATTTCTTGGTTGGTACTGATCCAGTTTAGTTGTATAACTGCCATGCACAGAATTTTTTTTTTATTTATAAAAAGAAGAAAATGTTAAAGACATCTTTATAAGAAAATTAAATCATAACTTGCTGAATTATGTGATCAGAAAATTAAACTGTAATCATATCGATTTTCTTTTATATGAAATTTATATTGTATGATGTGTATATGCCACCCTCATGTACATGGGGAGCACATTCCACAAATTTTCACCGTTTCTAAATTTTCTTTTTTATTTTATTTTCACTTGTGACGACTCACCAAACAAGAAGAAATAAAAAAGAAATTTAAGGAACCACGTTTCTGTTTAAGATTTTCAAAATACGAAGAAGAAAAAAAATGAAATACTTCATTCGATTCAACAAAAAGATGAACATAATTTTTAACAGCCATCTCTCATAGGAAATCGATTTAATTTTTTTTTTCCTCTCTTATTTCTTTGGTGACTCTCAACCCGGATGAAGAAATTCTTAACTGGGATAAGAAAATTGTGTAGATAGAAATATATAGAATACAAGGAAGCAAAAAAAGAATTTAATTTGCTGCCGTTTGAGCATCAAAAAATGTGTTGAATTTTCACTTGTGAATGATGTAAACCACGACCCCACGCTAACACTTTAATGGCCAAATAACTGTTAGAAAAATATTATCCAAACGTGATGTTTAACGGAATTTTTATTTCGATTGGCATCACCCTCACAGTTGGAAAATATATTGAAGTGATAAGAAAAAAAAAACATACACCAGAGGATGGAATATTTGTCTACCAAACGATTAATAATTGCAAAACATTCGTACTCATGCTGTTTGTTAGGGGAGGTGGGAATCATAAGATACAGTACTCGTGTACTTGAGACACTGAAAAAGCGACAATAAAATTACATTTAAGTTTCTTTTATATTTTTGTTACACAATTTTCCCCGAAAAACGGTATTGCATAAAAGACATTAAAGGAAAAATTTTTATTTTTGTTGAAATCTATTGCACATTTTGTTCTGTCAACTGCAATAAACCAACTACGATGGAATAAGAAATCATTGATAAGAAATTATTAAACGAAATGGAATTTGAATGTTCTGTTGTTTTCATATAAAACTGTGGAAATAAATTTGTAATTTTCTTTTACCGGAATTGTTAAACATTTTGATGGTTTTATTGTACATTATGGTGCAATATTATTTGTATTCGTCTGTTATGATTTCTTATTTTGACTTGGTCGACCCTTATGTAATAAAAAGAAAAATGGAAAATTTTTGAATAATTTTATATGCAAAGTTTATGGTAACAAATCATGATGTTAAATTAATTGTAAAGTTTTCTCTGTTACGTTCATATTAAACTGAATCCAATGTTGAAATAAAGAAATAAAAATCCACAGTTGGTAATTATAAGAAGAAGTTATAAAGCAGAATTCTTTTGAAATGTAAACGATGGATAAATAAATCATAACACATTAATGTTATGTATCGTTGAGTAATAGTGAAGGACTCTTTGATGACATCATATTAAGCCGGATAACCGATGAAACATCGTATAAGGTTACCTGACTACACACCGATAAGAATGCACATAATCTATACTTTTGGATGGTTATGATTACGTACGATGAACTTTACATATCCATGTAATTTATGTAGAATAGTTTTCATGTTATGATAATAGAATATTCTGTATCATTTTGTCTTATGTATTTGAAATAATCTCCGAATAAGTATTAGAAAAGATCAAGTAACGTGTATCCCTTTCATTCACTCATGAAATACTTGGAAATATTTTTGATGGTTTCATAATATGAAAGGCAAGAGATGTTGTATATTAAAGTGTTGTTGAAAAGTTCATCTAAATGGTGTTTAATATTCAGATTATAATCAACAATATGAAACGATAAAGCGTCTCGATTGCAACTGAAGTAAGAAAAATACAACAAAAAGAAAATAATGTAAAGTTTTGTTAAGACTTTTGGATATTAAATAGATCTTTGAATTTTAGTTATAGTTAAACAGTTATCGTATTCTAGTCGTTTTTGATTAAAGAAAATGTTTTATTTGGCTTACTGTTAGGTATCCACTTTAAAATCTCTAAAACGATAAACGAGAAAGTTTTTTATTGTTATAAAACGCATCTGCATTTTTAGCTAAACATAAAAGTGTAGAGAAATGATAATGGTATTACATCTAACTAATATGAAAATTTCACAAATCATAATTTTCTTAGGAAAACTATTCAACTGTTCATATAGTCCATTATCATATTTATAGAGATTTTGATGACTACCAAAATATTCTTAGTTAATTCACTGTTGACCTTTTTCTGTCATTTAATAGTTCTTCTTCGGTCATTATAAAGTGATTCAACTGTTTGAACTTAATTCCCATACACATATAAAATCATATTATTCTATAGTGACTCTCTAACCGAATATAAGAGTTAAAGAAAACATTTTCCATTTAAAATTTTCCACTAATGCAATGAAATCATCACCGGTTTTGCCTTTTTTGTTAATAACTTCATTTATGGTCCGGCGTGAACATAACTGTAATAGCAAGGAATAGAAACCGAATCATCTATCCCCCAATTGAAAATAAAAGAACTTCTAGTGTAAATGGATCATAGTTTTGGGTTTTTATGGTCCATCTTCATTGTCCTCGGAATTAATTTAATAGTGAGAATAACATGAGGAATAAAAATACTTACCAAGTGACGAATCACCATAATAATACCGTTACCATTTCTCTTTTACCACGGTGATGATGAAAGTGAGAGAGAAAGATTCATGTACACCACTTTATGAGGCTCTGTATAAAGTCAACTATTCCACATAATACCAAAACTTATGATATTTTTGGGTAAACCCGGTAAAGAATTTTCTATTGTGTAACATATAATTTTCCATTGCATGTTATGTTGGTTAAGTGGTAAATTCAGTTTTCTCTCTTTTAGTATTTTAATTTTAATTTTTTTTCTTGTTGCCACCATTTGGAAACAATAATGTAAAACTCATTTTGATACAGTGGGTGGTATAATGGAACAGTAGAATAACAACCACCCAGAATATGAATGTTTATTTTCAGTTTTTAAATGCAAAACATTGAGAGAGAATATTAGAATGAGATTGTACATAATTCCTAACATATTGTATGTATGTGTTGTACTTTACATTTCCCTCGGGTACCAACTATGAAGTGATTATACCGTTAAAACACATAGTAAAACTGTAAAGAATTTTCTCCGTGTGTATGGTTTTTCTCGGTTCATAAAAAAAAAAAAAAAAAGTAAACTAAAATCACCTTAAAATACCCTTTCATTGAAGTAATTGTGCCTTTTGTACACTGGATTTTCAATTTAAAACATTTTTCTTTTATTTTTATTTTGGTTCCGTTGTTGTTGTTTTTGGGTGAGAAACAAAATACGAAATGTTTTTGGTAACCAAAAATATGTGTAACATCGGTTAAATGGTACTGAAAAATGTTCGTTACAGAATTTGTTTTTATAGAGAAAAAAGAAGGAAGAAAATTTAATTATCTGAAATACTAACATATCACTTCATTTAGTTTGTGTGTATCCTTTATGGTATTTCTTGTTTTCCTGGAAATCGATTTTCCTTCTTCAATTTGTTCTGTACAGAAGGTAATGACAGTGAATTTGAGATCAAAATTGGTAACATTCGTTGGCATGTACAGAACTTTTAAATGTAGGGGGGGATGAGTGGATAATTTTCACACATGTGATGTCATTAAGACACCACAACTTTGAAGTAATTTAAATATTTACGCATAACTGCTTTACATCTTTAAACAACATAGAACGAAAATAAAAATGAAATCTTAATCATGTGAAGTTAGGAATATGTATTAATTAGTAGCTAACATTTTACTATTATCACTCATCTAATGAAAGTAATATGGGGTTGAAGCAGAAAACATACTTTAGTATCCTGAAGCGATTAAAATGAAGAAATTAAATATTAAATATAATCAACTGAACTAACTTAAGAAAATCAAGTGTAACTTTCACGATACACAACAATTCTCTCTAGTTCTTTTCATTCTTTTGTAAGATGATATAGTTGTTGTTTAGTAAGAAAATGTTTCATTGCGATTTAACTAACATTTTTACCTGTGACTTCATTTGGGGATAAAACACATCATTTATATGAGTGTGTGTGTGTGTAAAATTCATGATTAATGTAACATAAAATAAATGTTTTATGTATGTGTGTTATATTTTATTGTTATTTATTTAAACTGTGTACCCAACAATATAACCATTTATGTTTAAATGTTTTTTTTCTTTGACTTTTGTTGCAACTTGAGTTTTGCTCTCTCCATTTGAAAACTTGATGAACAGAATAACTGTAGGTAGATACCTTAAAGCGATGCGACAAATAATGTAACTAAATATAAAATAAAGGATAATAATAAACGATCCATACAGTTTCATTGGACAGTTAAGTGAAACTGTTATGGTTTTTTGTATCAACAGAATTCATTCAACGGGTTTATGTCCATATCCTTTTATTTTTTTTTGGTTTTTTCGGTGAATGAATCACGTTGAATTTACTTTTGAATTGTAAAGGGAAAATAAAAAATGGAACTGAATACACACACAAAGTGAATTATTGTTGAACACAATTTGGAGTACATTTGAATTATTATTATATAGAAAAACATTATTTTTATGGGTTAAGAGTCTGTTGATCATACGTCAAAATTATGATGATATTTGGGGATAATAAAAAAAGAACTAGTAACTATAGTGACATGGATCTTGTATTTGCCATATGGTTAACATACTGGTTTACAGCTCTAAACAATTGTTGAGTACACACTAGTGATTTAAAAGTGGTGGAAAACACTCACCTACTACAATTGTTCTGAATGAAACAAATACTAAATAAATAGAACATAACTAAAAGAACTGTAATTTCTTTCATTTTTTTTGGTTGGTCCATCAACAAGCGACCACCACATAAAATCAAATGGATACAAATATTTTATGCTTTATGTTGGTTACAACTGTTATTTTACATTTATTTTGTTTCTTTATTTTTTAGTTTAATTTTGGATACACAACAGTAGCAACAGTTCTATCAACCACTGGAAGGCATTTCATTTTCAGGATCTTCTGTCCCGCGTATCTCAACATGTAAGTCTCTTTTTATTTTTTATTTTCTGTTTTATTTACCAGTTTTGGTTACATATATTTACCAAAAATATTTGAATGATACGTTTTTCTGATCTTCTATGGTGTATACGGTTTCACGTGAAATAGAAAGGTGACTCTTTTTCGCATGAGAAAATTGGAAAATGTTTTCAACATTGTATTTCATTACGTTTGTTATTCTTAATTCGGTTTATAATGGTAAAAGCTCAGTAAAAAATAAAAAAAAAACTCTCTAGATGATGGAATAACAAAACAATTGTTTAAATATTTTTGATGACAGAAGAGATATAGGAAGGAAGTGTACAAATATATTCTGCATACGTTGAAATGGGTTTCCTATCATAACCGTTGTTGTCCTTAAGGTTGAATTGTTAAAATCCACCTACCGTTTATCCTTTTAAAAATTCAGTGGAAGAGAATACGATGAAAACCAGTGTTGTGTTTTATTTTTTTTTTATGCCTCAGAGATGGTGACAATTGTTTTCGAAAACTTTTTAAGGTCAAACTCCAACGTGTTATCTATATCGTCTTGGTATTTCTTAAACGGTGGAAAATTGTTCTTTATTTAGTAATGTGGGTCGATTTTTTTTGGAGCTGTTTAATTGAAAATTACATGAAACTGGTCTTATTCGATGTTTTTAAAAAAAAATTAAAATCCAATGATAATATTTTTTATTAATCTAAATAGAACAGAACGTAAATTCATTAAATGAATCATATAGAACGATAGAATTTAAATAATAAGAATAAACTCCATTAAAGTCTTAATTCAATTACGGGGTGAAATGGGAACTCAATTGCGTAGTCTATTACCTTCCATTAACGATGAGAATTATTAAAGACAAATCAAATCATTATCCTCTTTAAAATACAAGAGAAGCAGAAAGAAAAGAAAATAAATTCTTAAATCATAACTTAAATTTTCTTTATCACATCCACTTGAAAAAAAACTTTTCATTCACGACAGTTTGGCATAAAAAACAAAGATAAACCGTCATACATTGTAAATTCCAAAATGAGAGACAACAAGAATAAAGAAAAAATTATGATAATTTCGCTTTTTCTTTTGAAAGCTTTAGACAATATGAATAAATAAAGAAAAAAACGCGAAAAATTTTTATCAAGAAAGTGAAATGAAATCTCGATAGCATACGAATCAGTGAATGGTGCCGTTACATTGTACACTTTAAGATCGAAAAATCATATGTTTTTTAGAATGATTTTCATTTAAAATCTCCTTTTTTTGTTATTTCTGTTCACCATGTTTTTTCTTCCACTTTACCATACGAAAGGTAAAAGTTTTAAATATGTTCACCATGAGAAATAAGAAATAAATCTTTTCGTTTTCTGACATTTTGTCATTTGTATGTATAAAAGATATAAAATACAACATAATAATGGTTACGATAGATATGTGATATCGCAGTTATAGATAGTACATAGACACACATTCACCGATAATACAAGAGCAAAACATTAGAAATGGAAAAATGATAATTCGTAGCAGATCTATGGTTGGTGTCTTCATCATCGTCTTGTTGTCTTCATCCTAAACACTTATCTGGTACTATGTACCTACGTTCTTTTTGTTTCATGTGAAATATTCTCATAATCCATAATCTTTCAATGGTTAAACTTTTTCGGTTTATTTTTTTTTCTTTTGGGGACCAAAGAAAGCTTTAGATTGAATCCACACGGAGCGATAAATATTTTAATGGATTGTGATGCACTTTGGAATTTCTGTTTTTGTTTTTTGTCTATGTTTCGTTTGTTTCTCTTTAACTACTTAAACCATTACTGTCATTACACATTGGATCTTGATGGATATTCGCCAAGTAGAAAAATTGTAACCAAAATCCCTTGTATCATAACAATTTCAATCTTATTGCGTTCCGTTATAAAAGTACATAAAGTACAAACTGGATTCAGTTTAAGTTTAAATTGAATTTAAATGGTTTCAATAATCAGTTGATTCGTCAACATAAAAATAAATTGTAATAGCATAATGGAAATATTATAAATCTCTGTACCTCATTGAAACAAATCATAATGAATTGTGTAATGTGCGGGGCTTCCGTTTAATTATCCTAATGGAAGTGAATGTGTTTTATGTATATTTTAAGCCAATATAATAAACATATCAAATTGGCATAATACGCAATTCTATATTATAGTAAACTGATTGTACAGGACTTTCTATCTACCATGTACGGTTAAATATTAGTGAATCATTTAAAATACACAAGAGTAATTATCTCCCCCTCATTCAGTGGATAAATCGATTTTGGTTCTATCGTAATGTAGAAAAAAAGAATCCAAATGGCGTATTAAATTCACAGATAAAGAGAAAAAATAAAATAAAAGAATCTCTCGTTGATTTAAAACAATACTGATTAACAATTTGTCAAGATTATGTTACACACAGTAAATCTATCTATTCACCTGGTTGAATTAAATGTTAAAAAATAAAATACGAAACGAAATAAAATAGCAAATCCTTCTTGTTCATTTTAATCCGCATGTATTCACTGTTGAAGATCATCTGTATGTGTAATGTACATAAAGTTTCTTTCGTATTTAAATTAGTATGAATTCAATTCAGAGAAATTAAATATTTTGTATTCTAAATGTTTCAGTGTCGCTTTTATGAAATCAGTTTTTATTTGAAAGAATAACTTCAAAGGATATTGTAATTGAAATTTTCATTTAAATATTGTCTGTTATGCACCAAATAAAAATGAGAAGAAACCAAATAATTTTCACTCTGGTAAAATTCTCTCTATATGAATTAATGATTTAACTTTCAAGTTATTAGTGGTAACGAAGCCAAACACCTGGAATAAAAAGTTACAATTTTAACATGACTAATAAATTTTCATTTGATAAACATTGGAATATTTGCATATTAGTTAGTTGGTAGGTGACTCTAAATGTCATGAATATAAAAGGTAAAAATGAGATCGAGAGAAAAGAAATGGTGGAAAATTATCTTTATGTTGCCATATTATTTAGCCACGCTAACAAGGTCAAGATTATTATATTTTATCGTCTAATTTATGTAACATTTTTCTTTTTCTTTTTTTTTTTTCCTGTGCATTCCCATGTATCTTCATGGTAAAATATTTCAACGTTTAAGTTGGGTACAACGTTATTAAATATTTCCCAGCCATAGACCATTTTAAACCATTTCGTTAATAATGTTGTCCTATGTTTAGATGGATTCATATCCAAAAGCATATTATTATATTCCATTCCCTTATTACTTTAGGTTAATTCTATTCAAAAAGATACGACCTTGATTCAGCCATAGCTTGATACTGTTGGTACCTAACCATTACTAAATGACAATCTTGTGTCTCTTGCCAGTGCTCCACTGCGTAATGATATTCCGTATAATCTTAAAGATTGAAACAAAAGACTGTGAATCCCTAAAAAACAGAAAAGAAAAAATTGAAATAATACTAGACTCACCATCATTTTCTCTATAACATTTCTATGGCTTAAATTAATAATGATATAATTTATCAAAAATGATGAAACGATTCGTGTAATATTCGTAGTATGACGATGTCATCCTTATTCATCAGATGAATTCAATTGGAATATAAAGAAAGAAATGGTACAGCTAGAAAAGAGTATGTCATTTATGATATAACATTTCATTTTACCTCAAATTCCCCATTCGTGTGTTTGTAATCCATGATTTTAAAACCAAAATACGGCTGAATGATACTGTTTGTCGACTAACGCTATTTTATTGGTATCTTAATTAAATTTATAATGCAAAATGAATTTATGAATGTGATGTTGGATGGACAAAGTTAAACTCTCTGCGCCACAGAGTGAAACAATTTTATGAACAACGTGGTAGAACTGACAAAAATGAATACAAATAACTGGCAGCTACATTAATTGCTTTCACCCTTAAATATTTCACAATATCCAAATTGTATATTTTTATACATAATTTTTCAATAGTTAATTGCATATTTTTATTTATTTGCTGTATACCATTGATTTAATAAATCACATGCATTGAATACATTTTATTTCCATACTTTTTTTTATGCATTTAATTTCAACGCAATGATGTCAATTTAAGCATAAAAAAATGTATCAACGCATAGAATGAGAAAAAACCACGAAAACCGCAAAGCAAAAAATAAAATATCGCGAATGTTTTTACTGTTTACAATTAGGCGTCATACACGAATGCAGAGTTTGGGTGAAAGGAATATAAATTCAGATTTTCACTTCCAATAATTCTCGTTTTAATAGTTTGGGGGGTAGGGACACCCATTCTGATTGCTATTGTTGAGGGACAATTTCCAAATAAATGAAATGAATTATTTTTCATCAATTATGTAATCGGCCTCTATTGATTTCTGATGCATTCAACTGTTCATGTTTTATTTATTTTATTTTTTAAAAAATTCCAATATGATTTAATGCAGTTCTCTGTATAAAAATTTTATTGGTGTTTGCCAATTTATTTCATTTAATTTCGTGTTACATGTAAATTAGAGGCAGAGAATATATTAATTTAATCAAATTATGGGTATGTTTGTTGACCAGTCATCATCGTTGTGGAATGATTTTATAAATTATTTTGTTCTCACGGTTTATTTTTGAAATATTTTCAATTCAAATTGGTCTAAATTAAAATTTTAATTATCCAAAATTGTTGTGAAATTATTGAATAAATAAAGAAAGTTTATGGATATTTATTTAAGTAATAGAGAATAATTGAAAGTACAATTTAAATGGTATAGAAGAGAAATATAGAATTAATTTTTTTTTGTGTACGAAAATCAATGTGATTGACAGTATAAAAAACGATAGCAGAGTAAACTTGAATCAATGGTACAAATTGACCGAATGAAATAAACATAAATTTTCTGCAAGAATTTTTTTTATCATTTATTTAATGCTGTAGATATGGTCATAAATTGACGGATTTCTGTTAACGTTATGCTGTTTGTAAAAATGAATAATGGCAAACAGTTGAAATGAAAAATGGCTAGTCAAAAGGTTGGTCAACGATCGGTAATTCTTTATCTCATGGGGTAGTTACTGTGTACAAGCGAAAAGTAAAGCTTCCAGAATGGCAATTTTGAATCACAACAAACGGATTTTCTCTTGTTTTTTTCTCTGCACAATCGATGAGTAAATTATGTTTAACCATCAGATCCCAAATCGATGCAACTATGGATTTTATAGGACAATAGAAGCTTAATGCCTAACCATAAAATTGGATACAAATGCAAAATGGTTGATCACCGTTAATTTAGTTGCTCTTTTATGATGCAGAATTTGAGTAGAAGAAACGGATGATTAAAACAGAAATAGAAAATACACACAAGACAATGGCTCTACTGATTACTAGTTCTTTTAGTACAGAAACTGAATATATTCGATAGCATTCTATAGATTATTGTATTTTCTTTCGATTTAATGGATGATTGGTAGGGTAGAAAAAACTATTAATAGAGCAATGCCACAAATGAACATAGAAAATTACAAAATCACAGATAATTATGATTCAAATAACCGATATTCTAAGCCATGATGGTACTGTGTAACTAGAGATGAACAAAATTAATGTGAAAATAAAATAGTTGATTCTGTGACAGATGAATTAAATTCACTGGAAGAATATTGTCTTCAGTTGGAATAAAAAATTGAATTTAATATTCTAAAAGGAATTATGTTCATCTAATCCTTTAGTTTATTTTCCATCATAAACTTTATAATTCTTCATATTCCATGAAGTTTATGGAAAATTAGTTTTCTTTTTATTTTATAATTGAAATTTGAAATTATTCTTTGAGGAAATTCAGTTGAATTTTACTGTTATCAATTAGCTGAAGAGAAAAACGATAAACTTTTTTCTATATCAACTACATTATACGTATGAAATAAAGTGGTACACATTTATGGAACTCATTCGGTTGCATATTTTATCTATGTTCAGTTGAAAATTGTTTTAGTGATTATTATAAGTATCTTGTGCTGAGTATATGGTAATGTGTCTACGGTAAATGTAACACTGTAAGGATATGTTTGAAAATAAAATCAAAGCCTTTATATCCCCCTGAAGATTTAATATGTTTCAAGGTGGTTGAAAGATTTATTTTTGCCACTTATCAAAGATATTCTTTAGATGAAACTGAAGAATGGTAATGTTACCAAAATGATAAAACGATGAAGTATAAATCGTTTTATTACATATTCAATTGGATAAGATCATTATATTGTGCGTATCCCCTTTTGGGATAAAATGGAAACAAAAACGAATGTCTATCATTTTAATATACAATAAAAGAAGCGAAGCCATTGAAATTTAATCCCCAATTACATAACGATAGTCTTCCGTGTCTCATCAAAACGAAATTGTAAAATTATCTATAGAATCATTGTGCATCTTTTATTTAGTTGCATGTGATTGTAGTTTTCTCTATTTGTTACTCTGGTAAGCGACGGTTCTAATTTGATACGTTTTCCTACGTCATTGTTTGATAATACTACGATTGTACGTAATTCGATTCTCATTTACTTTGGTATAAAGTCGGTTTGGAAGCCATAATTT
The DNA here is from genome assembly GCA_001014335.1 of Coboldia fuscipes. Taxonomy (NCBI): domain Eukaryota; kingdom Metazoa; phylum Arthropoda; class Insecta; order Diptera; family Scatopsidae; genus Coboldia; species Coboldia fuscipes. Next base: position 43,025 of record JXOR01000473.1, on the reverse strand, counting down.
AGTTGAGGAATGTGTACAATCATCAATCACAATGATAACAAATCGTTGGGATTAATTTATCAGTCAATTAAGAGGGCTCGTCGTCGTCATACTTTGTATTTTTTTTTTTGTTCCTTTAAAAGAAGAAAACATTTTTATTCAACTTTATTCGTTTGGGGTTAACTGCCACTCAGCTGGTTTACAAGAGTCCACGATTTCTATTTTATACTTATCCCTGGTTAATAAGAAGACTAAACGTAACTTGGTTCTCTGTTCCAATGTGCTGGGGGGTGAAGGCAAAAGAAAAACCGTTGAATTATAATGGGAAATATACTCATTGGGTATATAATTTAGATTATTCGTTTATTCGACGACCGTTAACGAGGCATTCTTTATACTTTTCATTTCTTCATTAATCTTTATCTTTAAGGAGAGATTTTCACATTTTCCGTTGACTTCTTTTTTTTTTGCCTTGTGTGCTTTACCATTCGAATATTTTCTTTATTTTTTTTTATTTGTGTGTGAGAACAACAAAAGGAGATCCCCATTCTTAGAGTCATTGATTGCAATATGTGCGCACTTTTTTTTCTCTTAGTCAGTGTACACTTTATCCTTGTACACTTCAACGATGTTGTATGGGTTTTTTTGAGTATTCATTGCTGCCTTTCTATTGGGGTTGTTGTTGTTGTTTTTTATAATATAAATGGTTAGAAGTCACGCAAGAAGATAAATGTCAATTGGATTGGAAAAGCGTACATAATAGCTTTTTATATTTTATTGTTTTTTTTTTGTGTTTTGTTCAATTTACGTTTAATATAAAATCGTATTCAAACGGTTTTCTTGTGTACTGAACTCTGTTGCTCTTAGGATCATTTTTTTATTCGTTTTATAGGTTTGGGGGGAAGCAACGATATAAATTGAATAATGAAAATTCTTATTAGAATATAGTGGCTAACCTGAGGGGGTTGAAGACAAACGTTTAATTAAATCATTGCAAATGTGACTCGATGCAATTAATTAATCTTCATTGTTCTGTAATAAAATTATTTTTTCGTATTGTTATACGAAGAACTTATGATCTTTAACATTTGGTGGAATGTGAAAGTGAACGAATTGCATAAATTCTGGCGAAATGAACAATCTTAGACACCCACCTGTTTCAAATTAACAATGCGGGGGGATTATTCTTAATTAATGAAAACACGTGAATCGATAATATTTAATTCAACATGATGGTATTCATTTTACTTGGTCGTGTTGGCTGGGATATGCAACGTTAAAATTTCATATAATATTTAATTGTGTTCAGGTGTGTTTTGATTAAAATAAGAGACTTTATGAATATTACGTTTTATCATATTTATGGTAAACTATAAACCAAAAAAAAACATCAGTTGTTTTAATGTTAACTAATCATCATAACCTGAGTGGTAAACGAAAGAATATTAACATTTTAATTTAATGAAAGATGATGTACTTTTGAGGAAAAAGAGTTCTGTTGTACACTAAATGAATTTAAAGGGTTTTAATGATCTACCCATAAAAATAAGGAAGAACTATAACCTAACACATTGCATGAGAAACATATAAACTGTTTAGATAACACGATTTTCTGAAAAACTAAAAATTTTATTTTTGTTTTCAAACAATACACAAATATGGAAATAATATTATGATGAATCATAATAAAATTTAGTTAATAGAGAAACAGTTCATTCTGTTATTCGTCATTTGGACAATCTGTCTAATTTTCTTTATTTGCCCCATAGCTAAATGATATTAAAAAATAAGTCTAACTCATTTTCTTTTTGTGTATGTGAGCATGCGAAAATTTTATTGAAACTTCTTTGGTATATACCACTGGAAAAGCATATGCATGTACACTTAAAGACAAGAAAAAAAAAAATGAAATAAATTTATCTAAAATATTTTTAAAGGGACACAACATTGTAATGTAATTTGGTGTTATCCCATAAGACCCATAAATGAATTTTATAGTCCTTCCTGTACCAAGGCTTGACACACACATTCAGTTACATTGGCAACATTAAAAGGAATACAAAAAAAAAGAGACACCATTCATTCGGGTCGGTTTCTATTAAACTTTTGCCATTAAGACAACATTTGCATGTACCATCTCATCTCACTATGAATACCTGGCTGAACACAAGAAATAATATGAATTAGATCTAGTTGGCCTACACATCTTTTATTTTGTGTGTTTGTATGTTCATGAAACACATTTTCTTCTCGTTCATTTATTTTTTTGTGTTGTAATGGCATGTCGTATAAGGTGGTTTGTTACTTTTTTTTTTTTGAATTCCATTAGTTTACCTGGAAGTGTTCATATTCCATCACCACCCCATTTACGTGCCATTGAGATATGATGGGGAGCTCTATTTCTTTTTAACAAGAAGATACCATCCTTCTCCATTTATCCAATTTATAAAAGTGATACATTTTAAAAATTTTGAGGGTGTACTTCGTTCGATTACTCTCACTCTATAATGATTTTATTTTTTTTTTGTTTTTTGGGTACTAGTAAAAACTTTCAATGTTTTCGTTTTGGGGGATGATATAAAAATGATTTTAATACAGAAAATTAAATTAAAACATTTGGTTTGATGGTATTCAATCGATACCAACAAGTGATCTGTTAAATTTAATTACTAAGAAATATAAAAGAAAATACCCTTAAATAAAAGAATTAAAATTTTCCATTGATTTTTTTATGACTCTAATCCTTGGATACAATTACAGTCTTTGAAGGTCTTTGAAATACATTGATATCTTTGCTAAAATAACAATGAAATATATTGTAACTACAAAGTGCATGACAAAAAATCATTTCAATTACTGGGAAATCGAGTTTCTACTAAAGAAATGGTAGTGAATTACCCGAATAAAAAGTTCAATTACAATTTGTACAATTATTGTTAGTTTATTTGTTACTATTTGATGTTCAATTTATATTTGTTCCATATGGTTTTCCGTTGAGGAAATTCACTCAAATGTAATTGAAAACTGTTTTATTGCATTCAGGTAAAAACCAGAAATGTTGTTTCATCCACATATTTCAAAATAAATGAAGTAAACCATATGAATAGTTTCACCGTCGAGTAAATGAAGTAATGCAGCAACAAAGTTCGCTAAAATGAAATTATTTAAATGGTTTCTACATTAAATATTATTGCCATGGTAAATTGCATTATCACATCCGTTTAAAGTAATCCATAGTTGAAATCAAATAAAATAATTATGAATTTTCTAATTCCGGTAGCATTTGACGATCTACTGTTGTAGTTTGTTTGCTTTTTTATTACTGTCGTCTCTTCAATTTGTAGGCTTTAATAGCGGAACTACTAAAAATAAATCTATTGTGTACGAATTATATTAAATGAAAATAGAGATTTCGTGCTTCCCATTGTCAATGACCAGTCATAAAAGTGTATCGATGTTATGTTTTCAAGACAGTGAAAGAAACAAAACGGAAGCATTTTTGCCACAGTCAACAAGATTACTTTGTCTATTGTTTCAGCTATAATCACTCACACTAAGTTGCTATTTATCCCACTCTCCCATTTTTCGGGTAGCCAAATGTTGTATGGAATTAGAACTCATTGATGGTAATAACGGGTAAAAGAAATTCCTTTGGACAAATACCAAACAAATATTTAGTAAAGAAATCATCGAGAGTATTAAGGCGAAACAAAACAATAGAGAACGAATAGAAAAAAAAACGCAAAGAAAATTTGTTCGCTTAGTGACAAATGGTGTGAAAATTGACGCTATTATTCTTAGTCACGTATAACTGATAAAAAATTAGAAATTGCCAGGCAATGGCGCGTGGTAAACTTCACTGAATAAGATGATGAGAAGAAAGCATTTTTCATGTTGGCTTCTCTATGCCATTGTATGGCATTATATTCCTGTTTTTTCCTCATTTTCATCAGTTTAGTATTTTCATGTCTCAGTTCTAATCATTTCGAGTTACTAAAAATTTTCTTATAGCTCAACCATTTAATGGTGTTTAAGATAGTATGGCATTCAAGTCTAAATTTTATCGGTTAATTTACGGTTTTTCCACTCAGTATTTTGTACAACCATACGGTTAAAATATCTTACTTACCATTTAAAACTAATACTCAATCGTTTGTCTGTCTGGTTTAAGGAAAAACAATTGAAAGACATTAAAATTATCTTCTTGATTCAGTTTTTTTTTTTGGTTTTCCGTTTGCGGAAAATTCTTTAGGGATTTTCATTTGTCATGATGATTTTACTTTGAGTAACCTTGATGTTGGATTACAATTGTCTTTCGATGGATTTTCTGTTACTAAATGATCGATTTATTTCAAATTCTTTGGGTTTGATGTCTCATAAATTTTGTTTTTGGAAAAACATTTGACAGAATCATTGCAGACAGAAATACCTCAAAAGATGATGGTATGCCACACCATTGCAGTGCATTAACAATCGAATATAAAGGGGACTAATAAATGTGAAAATTCGTGGAAATATTGAAAGTTTTCTCTAGTTAAATGACATCACATCGTTCATTTTACGTTTTTCTTTCATGGGAAAATGCTATTTTCATTTCCTTGATACAAAACGAAATGTTTCATCTCACATTGGATTTCCATCCAAAATACAATTTCTTACATTTTCCTCTGGTTGAGAATTAAAAACATTTTTATTTACAATTTCGTTGTCTTTTACCAAGTGAGTCCAGGTGTAATAGTAGCATTCGTGTATAACTGTCAACAAAGTGCCTATGCATATAAAAATTGTTTGAGCAGTACACTGATGTTGTGTATTTTATTTTATTTTATTTATCTTATAAATAGTACACCTGTGTGCATTACTCAAATGCCATTACAAGGAAATGAACCAGTGTCATCACATAAAACACATGAGAACATATTAAGTTCTGTATTTATTCATCTTCTTCTCGTTGAATTTTATTTTTTGTGTGTTTTTTTTTTTGGTTAATTTTCATTATATCGTGTTGTTGTCATGCACTAGCGATGATGGGCATAACAAGAGTGTTACTATAACTGCCAAAAGGACACTTTTCTTTTCATTTTTTTTTTGTTTTTTATTCATTTCCATTAGGAAATGAGATGACTTCACGCGCGCTACAAAATTTTCGGTGTAAATAAATTTTCTTCAGTGTGTATGGGTTTTTTGCTTTCATGAGTACATGAAAAGGACATCGGTGAGGAATATAAAAGTAAAGTTTTATGAATCATTTCGGGGTTTTTCTCAATTTCCGTGATAGAACGTAAAATGTATGCCAGTTTTGATTATGTTTTTATTCTGTAGTATGGCAATGAAGAAAACAACAAACACACTTTAACTTTTAGTGGACTATAGCTAGAGAGTGGTTTTTTTGGCATTTGCTGTTGTACACCTCTTGTACTTGTACTCTTGTGAGTATCACTTATTAGCTGTATAATAAAATATATAATGAGCTTAACTAGGATATTATTTTGATATACTCTATATGTCTTTGGGAAATATTTACTTAGATATTTTGGAATACCTTCAATATGATTACGGAATCTTAAGATGTTATGCTTAATAAATAATCAATTTTCTTTATGATAAGTTTTCTATTTAGGAGCATAGTAAAACATGATTTTTTTTTTTTGCTTGCTTATTTTAATATTTAGTAAGTTTATATGCACATATAATAAGCTTTATAATTTTATATTGAATCTGTTGGCCTCTGTGTCATATTGAAAATTGAAATATTATATTAAAGATTGTTGCAAAATGGAGAGATAACGATACACATAGACTATTTGAATCATTGATATTATAAGAAAACATAATTGCCATAATATAATATTAATTTATTTATAAACATATTGGATGGGAAAATCTTCGGTATGTTCAATGAAAATTAATTGCTTTTTCCACTAAATTCCATCCTTTTTTTTTGAGGGGGAGGTGGTTAAAGATTTGAAATATTTTACCCTTTCATATTCGATATAGTTTATTTCTTTTTATTAGTAATTTATAGTGAATGAAACAATATTGGTAACAAAGGATTGTTTTAAATTTATATTCTTATATATGAAATATACGTAACTGTTCATTAATTTATAAACCCGTATTTTGGTGTATAGACAAAAGATAATATTCATTTTGGTAGCATTGGGTAAAATATTTTTGGTTGCTATATTAAAGCTTTCGATGGAAAATTTTGTATAAAAAGGAATATTTGAAGTTCAGTTATTTATAAATTAATTGGATAACGTTTACTACTATCGTTGAGTTCCAACTGTTTGTAGTTTATATATTCATATACAATTTGTTTACTAAGAGTGTTTTGAGTAACCAATTTTTCTTCATGAATATAATATCGTTTTCATTAAGTTGAAATTTCATTGGGTTATAGTTTCTATTCATTTAACAAGTAATACTGATATAGATTACTATTCGATTATGTGTTTTTTGGTAGAATAGATTATGTATTCAATTTTAATATTAGCTAATTAGAAATAGTTTTAAAATTCTTAGTGTAATGAAAGGATTATTAAATTTCGCATGAGATTATGAAACTGTTAAAGTACAACAACTTAGTGATCGTTTTAGCTTTTTATTAGGAAAACATGGATTCCTTGGTAACCGTTTAGTGTACTTATCTCTGTATATTCTTTGTCTTTTGTGAACGTTTTAAGTAAAATCGATTTACCACATTATAAATAATTAGAGGAATTTTAAATTGTAATTTAAGAACGATTCATAACTAAATGAGATTATATTTTTGGGGAAGTAAAATCCATTTTGGCCTTTTCTTTTTAGCTACGCATTTTGGAATTGGAATTCACCCATAGACATAAACAATATAAATAAAAATATTTAAGGTAATGAAACACCTTCTAATTACGCACGGTATTATGTTCTGTTAAAGCTCGAATATTTTATATTTTATGAAACAACCACTTTCATTCATTATATTCTTTTCATTTAATTTAGATTCATTTGAATTCTCATTTATGAGAAAAAATAAAAAATGTTTCATAACCAGTTTAGTGGCTTTAACACCAATAATCATTTATTCAACAAGAACTCATGAATGTAGTCATTAAAAAAACGTTAAGTGGCCCTTTCTGTGTGCTGGTATTTGAATTCTGTTACGTAGAATAGCTTGGGGATGGCATTCTATTCGATTCCTATTAGACTATTTCCTAGTAATTTATTTACAGAATTAATTCATTAAAATAAAAATGAAATCCTTTCTATTTTTATTGGTTTTAATTTACGTTTCTTTTTTTTTTCTCTTCTGTTGAATTAAAATTTACTTAGTAACTGTGGAAAAATCTAAAATAAATTAAACTTATGGTATTTACATGTGTTTAATATGTTTCTTGTATTAATTAAACACCTGTATTCCTTATACATTTTCTGTATGTGTGTGTACGATTTTTTCTTGCAACAACAGCAGTTACCTGAATGTGAGAAAATTATAATTTAACAATTCACCTTCATGTAAATCTCAGGGCTAAAATTTATTTTGAATAGCAAAACGAAAGAAAAGAAAATACTTTTTAAATATCAACAATTTAATATTTACCTAAATGGAAAATGGAAAACATTTTAACGCATTTTTCCATAATTCATAACTGATAATTAATATACGATACCGAAGGTAAACTGACGCCTAACTGTATTGGATGGTATCAAAATGAAAATATTCTTTTTACTGATTCACCAGTACTCTAAATGAAACAGACAGAAAAAAACGAATCTTAAGCCTTAAAAATCTCAACAGTTTCATCATGTCTTAATTATCAAAATTTATTTTACACCAGAGTATTCGATGTAACGAGTTTTCATAAAGCTTTCATATTATGTTTTTGTGTACTAATTTTGTTTCAATTTTTCTTTCCTTTGCCACTCTCTGTGTGCTTTTGACTCATTCCGTTAAAATTTGTATTTTACCGTGTTTTTACCGTTAACACTAATTCAACATTTTATTATTACATATTTAATGTTATGAAGTGAGTCGAATGGGGCACAGAAATAATATAAGAACATAAGATGTTAATTTTAATGAATATTTTCTGTTTATGCTCTTGGTACATTATACTGTATGTAATACTGTCCTATTGATGATATAAGTATACGATGGGGGAGGTAAAATGGTGGTGTTAAAACATATTATGCATTATGTGTTACATGAGCACGTTTAAATTATTTTTCTTCTGAATGTGTATGTGTTTCTTGTTATTTTTTTCTTTATTTCATCCCCATCATATTGCTACAAAAGCTCTGTGTAAAAGGGAAGAATAAAAAAAAAATAATAATAAAATAACATTAAAATTTTGTTTTCGTCCATATTGAATGTCTTCATATTGTGGTAATCATCAACTGGCGTTGTTATCTTATGAGTCTCTCATCATTTTCATACACTTGTATATTGTCGAAAACACACTGTTTAATTATATTGAAACCCGTATAATATCCATATTAATAAATTTATTTCACAGCACAAGAAAAACCAAACAAAAGTTTTTTTTTTTAACATTTTCCGTGTTTGGCATATAATTAGTTTCTCCTTTATGTTTTGTCTATCAATAAACGTTAAGAAAATGAAAACAACCAAATAAATAAATATTATTTTATGCCGTTAGCTAAGAATGGTAAAAAAAAATAAATTCTGAAATGGGAAAAATCGTTTAAGTTTTTTGTCTTCTATGTTGTTGGTAAAAGAAAATACAAATTGCACTTGAATTGAAAAAGAAAATTCATTTGTTTTGTGGATTCGACATCAGTGATGGTTCTGGTGGTGGAAACATTAAAAAAAAGTATATGAACAGAGATGACATAGTTTATAGTAAATAAAATGGTCTTTGTTGAACTTAAGACCTAAGAAAATAAATAATGATGGTATCAAGTCCTTCAAATTTCAATTTCGTATAATGGTGAGTGAGAATGTATGCCACCTACTTGCACTGTTGTGTGTGTACACTCATGTGTCTTAACTTGGCGCTAATTTTTTATATGAAGTGAAATTCATTGGTTCCAACATTATAAATTTGGAATGTTTTTAATAAGCCAAATGGTATCAAAGGTTTACTTATTCTTTTATATTTCATAAAAGGTGAAAGCAAATTATTTAAAATAATCATTTTGTCTTGTATTAAATGTTACCTGTGTGTTACCATATGTGCAAAGAGTGGAAAGAATTAATTTTCTTTTTTTTGATATTCAAGAACGTTGGTGTTACAGTTTGTTTGTTACAATTTTTTTTTTTATTAATTATCATATCTCCTTTGCACACATTCACCGTCATATGAAGAAATTTTAGTGGAAAAATTATTTTAAGAAAAATATTATGAATTCAGTTGTAATTCATATAAATTTGTCGAACGTAAAAGGAACAACTTCCTTAATAAACATAACACCTTATGGAATATTTTGTCTCTATGATATTGTACAATATATATGTTTGATGGAATTTACGTTTGTGAAAATGTTATTTTTATTAAACATTGAAGATACAATTAAATTCAACGCTTTTCATGAATTCCGGTTTTAAATATAAATTCAGTTCTTATGAGACTAAACAGAAGAAAGGAAACCTGAATTTTCGATGACATTCGTTAAAGATTATGTTATCCAATCGTTAAACCATTCAACATTTCTGATGGTACTTGGATAGATAAAAATATTCGGTTGGAAATTTTTTAAACGAAACGTGGACTGATACACATACATTGTATAGATACAGAGAGATAGAATAAATGAAAAAGTATAGGGGATGATGGTACATGAATTTTTCCTATAAAACATAACAGATAAATATAGTAAAGCTCGCGCAAAAATGTTAAAAACACCCGAGGGAATAAAAATATGAATTTTCTGGTTCATATTTATTAGCTTTAATCCATGCTATGAATATTATCCGATCTCTTCTATGAAATGGGCTGAAATGGGTAGTATACATCTACCATTTATATCCATTGTACATAGTTTCACCGTGTTCAATGTAAAAAAAATAAATTCTCTATCCCATTGGTACGGTAACAATGAACTGGATAGCACTCAAAATAACGCATTTATTGAAACTTTATCGAACAATTTAGCATTTATTTCATTGTTATTTATCTGATAAACAAACTATGGGCATTAAAATCAAGTTTTTTCTTCATCATACTCTCTTGTATCGGGGTTTTTACTGTTTGATACTTTTAATGTCTGTTAGTGAAAGCTTTTCACTTTTCTCCTATTCATGGTTTGTGTTAGAACAAATTGTTAGCCCGAAAAGAAGATATAGAAATTACAAAGTTATTGTTTCTATATTTTTTGTTTTTCATTTTTCACTGTCTAGACAAATACCGTAGGAGTTTTTATAGTGAACAATAAAAAGCAGATCCTTCATAATATTTTTGTCTATTAAATTCCTTCGATCGTTTCATCGTTTTGAAATTTTATCTGTTTTCATTCTATTTGCTCCATCTATTTCATGGGTGGCAAAATAAATATTTTAAACAACAAAAATTTGATCACATTTTTATAGATGATTCTGTCGAAAACATACATTCAATATCACATATGAAAAGACATACGCAAGTATCATCTCTATGGGTTTTTCTATTTTTTGCTTTCAATATCAATGAAATTGATTTTGTTATTTGAAAAATATTATCTTTATGTTGAATAAGATATGTCGACATGAGAACAATATACTTTCAAATGTTTAACTCTGTAATATAAAGTAAAAGTAACATGAAATAATATCATTTTGTTTTAGTAAATATTTTATTTAGATGATGTGAATGCATAAGATCTTAATCGTAATTCAAATCAATTGAATGTATACAGCATCATAATATATTCGAATCATCTTAGCTGGTATATCTGCCAATTTGAAAACAGACAAACGATATTTATTGTATTAAATTCCCAAAAGGAAAACAATCAATGATATCATAGAATGAATGGTATTGAAGTGTAGGCATATATTTGAACGAGACAAAAACAAATTTATTTGATGGAAAATTCAATTTTCCTCGAGTTGACTGCCAAAAGGTTTTTCTCTTACTGCAGACATCCATTAGATTCAATATTTTTCATTGGTTGGCGTATACCAGTATATGTATCATCATCATACCAATAAAGACAAGAAAAATATAAATTTATTCGCGAATTAAACAATTGGAAAAATTAATTTTGGAAAATTTATATATCCAGTATATTGTTTGTTTACTTAAAACGACCAAGGACATTGTGAAGGCATTAAACGATATACAATCAGCCGGAATGTTCTTTTAAGGTTTTCATATTTAAGCATAGAAAAACAAAAATGAAATTCCATTTTTGCTATAGGAAGCTATCAACCAACGGGACAATTTAACAAACGATATTGAGAAAACAGAAGGAAAATACAAAACAGTTAAGTAAACGAAAGTAACTTGAAAATTTGTAATATACAAGAAAATATTTTGGGTGGTTGGCAAGTACCAAGAATAAAACAAAAATGGAGATACTTTAACGTAGAATACATAATTGCCTTGGGATTATTTTGAATGTATTAATATAAAAAAAGCAGCAGTAGCAATAACAGCATCCGCGAAAGTAAAAATAAACAATTCCGCTATAATAGGAAAACAGAGAATTTTGATCTGAATTTTATTCGATGGCATTCGAAAGAGATGGAACGCATTAGAGATGAAGTTTTCGTTTTTTTTTATTTAGCAATGAGTTTTCTTTCACATTTAAACGAAAAAAAAGAAGATTTCATTGAAAATACATTTTAATAATGAAAACCCATATCGATTTTCAATTTTCCACTTAAAAAGTGAAAACAAAAAGAAGAAAATGTTTAAGATTTCTTTGGATTTTTCTTATTTTAATCGATGAAAATGCGATCAAATTTTCTCTTGTATTAGATAGCAACCTTGTGATTCATTCTAAGAATTACGGTCAATTTAAATTTAAAACAATTTTATCCTTGTATACTGAAAATGGATCCTTTATTAGACCAATGGATGTAAGTAAATTAGCATTTTATTTCCTACTTTTAATGTTTCTCAAATGTTACCAAAACGATGGGGAAGGAAAAAAAAATTAAAAGGTTCCTTTTCGTCATTTCAGATATGTTAAAAGAACTAATGATCCCCTTCCTGTAAAATGAAAAAAGCCACGAAATCACTTAAGTCTAAAGATAAAAAAAATATATAAAAGAAAATTATTATACAAAGTGCCAAAGCATAAGAAAAGAAACATAAAATTAATATTAAAATAGATCGTCGTTGTACCTAATTTTTCCGTTTATCAGTTACAGTTTTCTTATGTTTTTCTTGTTTTTGGAATCTAACGGTTTAAAAATATAAAGAAAACCATAAGCACGTCGAAACGTCGTTCATCTTTTCTATGTTACTCCATTCTTAGGTAATTTTTAATTAGGCATTTCCTTCATAGAGCCCCATTGAAATTCTTTCATAAAGAACAATATAAAACGAAGAAAAAAAGAGAAAAATATTTTAAAAGTTTTTCATGAAAGCTCACGTTCTTATTTTTTTTTTTTCATTTTTAATGTAAGCAAAGAATAATCGGTGAACAAGTGAAATATGTTTTCTTTCCGCCTTAACATTCATAAGGTGATAGAATGCAAAAAAAAAACGACAATTCATTCACTGTGGGCTGTTTGAACATAATTCAAGATTATTAGACAGTACTCATCTGGGTGGGGGTCATACAGTTCTGTTGTCCCAAATAAAAAAAGTTGTAAAGTGCGTAAATCCTAGTTAGCTGCTAGTCAGTTCTATTCTATTTCAATTCTTCTTTTTGCCACTTTTCATCTACTTTATGTCTCGCGCCCATGTCATTGATGATATTATGACACTGTGCCATTCCTAGTCAATTGAGTGATTCATAAGATGTACGCCAACACATTTTCACCGAGACTCTATGGATGAAAAATTCATTGCTCTTCCAAAGAAATATGTCTGTTTCTATCCAAGTTTTCTTCTTCAGATAGTCTTTCTTTGCCACCATCATCAGATACTTTTTGATTTATCCAACTTTTCTTTTTAGCCAGAAGCATAAATATTGTTTAATGTGCCTTGATATAAAACAATATACGATATGACACTTGAGTACTTGTTCAATGTATCGCAATAAGTACTAAATAAAAAAAAAAAAAGTAACTCCAAATACTTTACTGTATGGCTTATGGTCCAAATGAAAGCCATATCATATCAATTTCATTTATATTATATCATTCGTTAGTCATGAAATTTATGAACAATGACAATAAAGCACCACATTAAATTTCGTTATGCAAACTGGCCTCTTTGCCTAGCGTTGTATCGCATTCTCGTTGAACTGTTGTTGTATGGCTTTGATCTTCTCAATGAAGACGAAATAGATAACCGAGGTAGATATACTCCTCCAAAAAGGAGTACTTATCGATTGGACAGGAACGAATGAAAATAAAAAAAAAAGAAAGGAAAACATTACAATTTTTCCTAGTTACAATCGTGATTGCGTGACGGTATCAGTTTTATTTTAGATTTTTGTTCCAAAGGCATTGGTTACAAAACTGAAAACGATTCACTTGGGTGTCATGTGGTGTTTATGATGTGTGATAAAACATTACAGTTTTGTATATAATTTTTCTCGTTTTTTTTTTCTTTGGATTCTGTGTTCAGTTTCTTATCATTACCAAGTCATAAATATGGTTTATGAATGGTATAGCATAATATAATCCACCATTGGCTAATAAAATACTTTATCTGCTGATATCTTCGCTGAATAATGCATACATAAACATTATTATGAGTTTTCTTTTTGTATCTTATAATGCCATCTCATGTAATACAATATGGCCAAATATAACCATCCGATTATATACACTGTTCTGTTCTGGGGTGGATGTGTTGATGGGATTTCTCTTAATATTCTATTCTATTGCTCATCCCTATTCCAACTGATACTTCAGTACAATGCAAATCACAGACAAATCATTGCTGTAAATCGTTACAAGTATCCTTGTCGTCATTCTCTCTATAGTTCTACTTTTTGCATGTAACCACTTTACTACCAATAATTGTTTCTGTATCATAATTTATAACACTCAATAGGGTTTCATACGATTATTATTTTCCATTTCCGATTACACTCAAATTGATTTCTATTGCATAGTTTTTCATATCAAATAAAAAAAAAATATTTCACATATTCGATTGCCTGTCTCTCATCTCTTCTGTTCAATAAAGTTTTTCACGAGTGCAATAGTGAAATAATGGGAATAAAAAAGAAAATTCTTTATATCAGCATCATTTTCCTCATACCCAAAGTTAATAGACAGTGAAGCAGAATAAAAAATCTCTTGTTCTTTTCGATTGCCTTCAATGATTTTTTTTTCCACTTGGAATTTTCATTCGATTTCTCGTGTAGAAGGAAAAATCAACTCTTTTCATTTTTATTTTTGCACCAAAAGACGTGATCAAATGCATATAATTTTGGTTTCACTGGAAACTATTTCTGGTTTAGTAAAAAGAAATAATAAAATGGAATGTTACTCAGTTATGAAGAAAATCTTTGTAACTTGAAGATTTTTTTTCTGTTCTGTGCTCCTTGAGAATTGAATCAATTGAAAACTGCATAACAATCCTAATACTGAAGACATTTTATTATGCCATTCTAATATGATACTAAATCCTGAAATGTTAAACTTACTTTAGATCTTTCGTTTTGTCTACCTTATTTGTTTCTTTTTTTGCTTTCTTCCATTAAGGTTCAATCCATTTTTTCCAATACAAAATCGAAAGTTTATGCACGAAATCAATTCATATACTGTTATGATATTTTTTTCTTGTATCTTTCCTGGTTTTCTGTGTCGCTTTATGGGTTTTAGAAAACTTCACGAGTGAAAGAGTTATTTGAAATACGTGAAATTTCTTCAATATAATTGATTTAAAATTCTCTTGTTGGCTGCATTGATTTTAAGGTGGAGGAAATAAAAGATTTAGTTTAAATAAAAATAACAAATTTTTATTTTTAAGTTTTCTTCAACCCAAATGGACATCTTATTGTTGTTACCAACAAATATGTATTAAACTACTTCAATATAATAAATTTCATCGGTTATTTTTCTTCTCCTTTTATCCATATAGTGAAGTGTAAGATGGGATAATCTACCGAGAAAGTTTCAATGTATCCCATCAAATAGACTTGACACATTCAGATCCATCGTACATGAAATTAAATGAGTTTAATGGTTTTGCAACTGTGAACAATTTCAATGGAAATTGACAACTTAAGAATTACTGTACGAAGTGTTTATAAATGGAAAATTTAATATGACTTTCACCTAAGAATACTTGACAATTGTCATTGATGTTTTCTTATATTCCTTTTGTTTTTATCTCCACGTCCAAGTTAAGACATTGTAGTTATATGAGATTTGTGATTGTAGGAAAAACTAAAGTAATTCGCTGGCTCAACTGCTGAAAAGTAAAAAAGTTTTCCATAAATGTGAAATCTCTGAGTTGAAAATAAGAACACAAAATCGCTTCGTAAACGTGTAGATACACGAAAGGGATCTTCATTGTTATCATTATAGTTAATAAATAGTTGAGTTATCAATAAATTCCCAGCCATTGATTTAATAATGACATAACTTGAATGTGATTTTCACTATATGTTACGATTCATTAAAATCAGAGGTTATGCCGCTATGGGAATTTCTAGTTCTGATTTTATTCTTTTTTCCTCTCTCATCTCATATTGGGTTGTAACACGAAATCAATAAGAAATACTGCAATGCAGTATTGAATTTCCAATTTTTTATATCATTCCCAAAAATCTCAGGTACTTTACAAGATGAACGGTAACCTCTGTTTCATTCAATTGCTACAATATCAAGAGACTATATTGATGAGATACCTGCAAATAATAATACGCTTGAAACGTTGTATGTTACTCTCAATCACATTGTAACAGACCAAACAAAATTATGAAAACTATTTGCTATTTTAATCGAAAATGAGGCAAGCATTATGATAATATCAAGAATGAAAATATGTTTTAATATTGTGGTGTATAACGTTATCATAATTAATTTTCATAATTCATTTTCTAAAGAATTCTTATGTCACACACAGTGATTTAAATGAATAAACACATCGAATAAAAGGAAATTAATCTAAAACTATGCAGATTTGTATAATTCTTAACATTTATATGGTGAGCCACAATAAAATCTGATGATGACGGAGAGTAAATGCGAATTAAATTGGTTCATCGTTGATTTAAATGAGAAGCAACCATTCCCTTCCCGTTCATATCAAAAATTTAATTGTAGCAGCTGTGAATTAAAGGCAACATTGTCATACATAAGACAAGAACAAAAAAAAAACTGAAGAATAAAACGGGAAAATTATGGAACAAAAATTCTTCATATAAACTTGATCCAATTTCCTATTTCATAAGCGAATGTGTTTTGTGTGTTGACGAACCAAAAAAGGAATACAAAATACTTTTAAAATTTATCATTTGGAAAATTTAATTTTAATAAATCAAGCAACTGTCGTCTTGTTATTATGTTGCTATTTCTTATATGTTTATACATTTTTTCCTTGCTATTTTACTATTACGCTTATATGCGTTTTTAAAGTTTTCCATTTTAAAGTATATAAACTGTTGAAAAAACCATCAACAAAAAAATTTATAGAACAACTGAAATGAAACATTGTAAAGGGTGTAAAACCATTATAACATGAATTATGTAGATTTTTGAATACTAAAACATTAATATAACTTTTACATTTTATTATTCAGTGACAGTGTTGAGATGTGTTTGCCACATACCAAAAATTGCATGGCGACAAAGAATCAAATGAGACTGAATGAATAAAAAAAAAACAGAGTAGAAAGAAATGACTATACAACAATTCCAAAATTCCATAAAATTTCTCTGAATATGGGAGAGAAATACCATCACTTTTGGTCCCGGGATTCATAGAAATTCCTTAGCATCACCCAATAGTCATTTCCCAGCAGTTTCATACCTTCTTGTGAATGTTTTCTTCTCATCATCATTTTATTTTCTTTCGTTTCAATTTCCGTCTTCATTTTTTTTTCCATAAACCGTTAAATAAAATTCGAAATAAGAAAAAAACATCACATTTACCTTATGTTTTATTAAAAACTTAAGATTTATGTAATTAAATACCGAAAATGTTTATTCGTCCAATGGTTTTTGCACTCTGTTAATTATCCACTTGACATTTTATAACTTAAATGGTTTTTATTTTTATTCATATTTCTTTTTTATTGACTGGCAAACAAAAAGAAATTAAAAGGAACCAACAAAAAAAAATAAAAAGAAAATTCATTTGATACGGTCATTCAGTGTAACATTAATACAGAATCCTTGATGTTTATGATGGGAGTATGGGGGTAAAATAACATCAAACCATTTTCAGGTAATAAATGTATTACACATCTGTGAAAGGACAAAACAATCATATCGCTGTCGGACATTTTATACAACAAATTTTGATTCAATACGTTGGTATTCAGACTATAGCGAATGCAAAATGGAATAAACATCCCTAGTCGTGGAAGGGAACCAACAAGAAAAATCCCGTTACAAACTTAGAAACAGTTTGATAAGTTACAATTCTGAATCAAAAATATGGACCGGAAAATTAGCAACAGCTTGACCATATTGCATTTTATTACAAAACCGTTTTATTGTTTCATTCGGTTTGTAATTCGTAATACCAATTGTGTATTGTTCTTTGAAGGGTGGATGCTTTTGTATTCTATCGTTGATAGGAAATACAAGTAGAAAATATATAGCGTGGAAAAAAAATGAGCTTTTGGATTTACATTCTTAACATTTAATGGTTTATTATGGCCACTGAAAAACATATTATTGCTCCAATACTCGATGGGGACACACCAAACGAATAAAAAAAAATAAATAAATAGAGAAATACATAAATGAAACAAAAACCGAGATGGAAACAAGTTATCGCTCCATTTCACTAGACTGGACATTTCTGGTGATTCTGCATTGTCCCAATTAATCGTATTAAATTCTTTATTCGTTGCGTTTTGTGGTTCTCGATTCCACCCTCTCATGTATGAGGATCCCAGTATCCTTCAGTTGTATTAATTGGTTTGATGACAAAGGGAATAAAAATTACTTTTTTATGACTCGAAATGCTATTGAAACCATATAGGACTTAAAGGCCATACACGCCTGGACACAATCTAGAAAAAAAGGGCTTCATTACCTCGCCATTTGAATCGTCAACAGTTTTTATATGTTGCGACCATAAGAATATAAAAATTACGAGTAAATCGCTTCTGGCAAATATGGTCATCATAATATTATTTCATTAATGGACTGATATGGTTTATGGCCATTACCAATGTTGTCTACCTTTTCATGTTGTTTCCATATACGAATTTTATTCTTTTTTGGGTATGTTCCAGGCAAATGCCATTAGTTTTGATTTCAAGTGTCCACCAATAATAATAATTTTCTTATGGGCTTATAACCATATTGACACGTGTGAATCTCAACAAATTTTTATTTGAAATTATATTTGCCTCAGTGTATTATAATTAATAATAATGACATTGTTGGGTTTGGCTATGTCTCCAAAGTGGTAATATGTGGGACACACAATATCCTTGAGGGAATTGTTGGATAAATTCAATCTAATAAAATTATCATAAATTCATTTGGTTGGCACTGATTCAATAGTAGTTCAACAAGAGTTTCTTGTTCCAAGAAAATCATTTTCTTTTTAACTGAAATTCAAAAGGTGATAGATTTCCGTTATGAATCTTATTTTCTATTTTATTTGAATTATGGAATCTATGAAACGCTTACCGATTTTGAATGAACCCATTACTACGAAGAAATGTGCTTTAAGTGTTGAAAAAGGAAGGATATTCTTTAATTAAAAACTTTCACCTAACAGAACTCTTAAACTTTTTATTTCTCTTCGTTTTACTCTTTCGTTCTTCTTTATTCACATGAAAGATAATTCACTAAATTAAAATTTATATCAGCTCCACTTTGTTAATGAATCTGAAATGAAAAACCAATTCAGTTGGGTTTGTTTTTCATTTTTTTTTTTTGCTTTCCTATTCATCTTTCATTGCTTGTGATTCATTCAATGTAAGTGTGTGTGTATTCAGGACGTCCAAACGTCTGGATTCTATCCATTTTCAAATTCATTTGTTCAATGTTCCTGTCGACTAATTTCCCGTCAACCGTCTTTTCACCAAATTACTGTTCAATTTTGTCCTGTGCTTACCTGAAGTTATACCAAGGACACATTAATCAAGAAAAACTTCTTTTCGATTTAATGTATTTATTTCATTATGATTAATTTTTGTCGTATTGCCAAAAGCTTATGGTAAATTGGAATGAGGTGACACATAAAAAATTATAAAGTGAATACTTGGTTGCAGTCTTAATGAAATTTAATTTTTCCTTTCGTTCTTTATTCGTTAATAGAACGAGTAAAATGTGAATTTTCCTTTAATAACAAATACTGTTGGATAAAAGCACAAGAAATTCAAAGTTTCTTGTTTGTCCGCTGTCTTTTTGGCTTATTCAATGGTTTTTGCGTTTTTTTTCTAAATGATTTTTGTCTAAGTTTAAATCAAAAGAACGTTTTATGGCTAACAATTTATGGACAAGAATACACGGTTGTTTACCAAAGGTATAAGTTTGTTTTTTTTTGGTATTATGTTAAGCAAACGATTTTATTCCAAAAAAAGAAAATGAAGAATAATCAAAAAGAAGTATTGAATGCCGTTGACTGGAAATCAATATTTCATAATAATAAGTAACATTGTGAATTTAATGAATAAAAAAGAAGGAAGAAAAAATTTTTCCTCATTGATGCATGGGATAACGCATAAGCCGCGATACGAGCCACATCAAAACCCATAGAATTTAGCCCCATTTGCTTAAAAAAAAATTTAAATCACTTTCAGTTGGTGGGCCTCTCCAAACGGTTTCGATTTTGTTTCCATGCGAAAAACCTTTTATCGCATCGATACCATTAAACGTTGAATACGTTGATTCTTTACCATTTTTTTTTGTTCCTTCCGGTTTTAGTTCGACGTATATTAAACATCATACAATGAGAGCTAATTCAGTTATAAATATGCAAATAAGTATTCGTGGCAGCTAATAATGGGCACCCGCTAGTATGAGTTTAACATTTAAAATATTTTCATTTAATGTTGATGGAAGTTTTTTTTTCTGTTATTCTTTTTTCTTGTGTGTGTGTGTGTTTGTCGATCAGTATTGGGTTTGGGGTCCGTTTTATCGGAATTAGGAAACAAAATTAACCAAATTAAGGAAGCTTTTCGATTATTCTATCGTTTTTTTCTTCTTCGTTCTCTTTCAATTCAAATGTGTATACCTTTTTTTATTCGTTTTTATTTTTATTTTATTTTTTTTTTTGGGAAAATTCTATTCAAATGGTTATGATCAGAAAACCATTTTATAAGTATGTTTCACTATGTGTAACCAACGAGTGGGGTAAAATGAAAACCTGAAATGGTAATTTAAAGAAATCAACACAAGATCGTCACAAATGAAATTCCCTTTGACACATATACAAGGCCAGTTGTTAAAGCGAAGTCACTTAAGGAAAATTCCTTTTTTTTCTTTGCAAGAAAATCAGACTTCGTTATTATAATTTTTTTTTCGTTTTGTTCTTTGGCTGACTGTTTTAACTTGTGCAAATTCCCTTGTGAAAATTGCACTTAAAAATCGTCAACTGAATACAGTGGATGTATAAATGTTTCATGTATTTCATTTAACTTTAGGCTAAAAATGGAAAAAAACAAAACAGTAAAATTTTCTTTTGTATATTTGAACCATTTGTTGTTATATTTTTCTTGGTGCTCTTATGTTATTTCAATTCTTGATGACTTTTTCTTACCTCCAGTGTTAAAAAACACCGGCAGCCTTTCGATTCGTGAAACGGAATCTAACGGGGAGTTAAATAAAAATAACGCACATAAATGAATAGAATAAAGTTTTGTGTTTTTTTTTTTGAAAATGATTGGAAAATTCGATTCAACACAATCAACAGTGAAAATATCAAATATTTGCATATAAAAAAGTAACTCATTTAAAATATTTGATATGAAAAAGGCTTAACGTATACTGAAGAAAATTTTTGTGTGTAGGGGGTGGTCTTGTCACCATTGGCTTTGTGAATACGATATTTCGTTGGTCCCTTGACTGTTTTTCTTATGCATAAAGAGATGGTTAAGAAAATTTTCATTCCCTTTCTTTTTTCATTTCGGGAAATGGTTCGTTTTCTCTGTATCCAGAGTGTTCTTGCTGTTTCGTTACAATATTTTAGTTACATAATTTGAAGATTTCAGAATATTTACATTTTCATTTACATTTAAGCGCACCGTTATCATTTTGATTGGTATGAGATGATGATGTTGGTGTCTGTGTTGCTTATAATCATCTATTCTATAACGATAAGTGGGCTAGTGAAAAAGTCATTTTGAATATTCACCTGTAGTCAATGATCATCATCTGCATCTTGGCACACTACTATTTTCCAATGAATGATCCCTGCAGTATTTGTAATTCATTTACCGTCTTATCGCACTACAGTTACATTTATATTCGTGGTATCTATAGAGTCAAATAAATGTAGCTTAATCCAACCATGTGGTTATGCACCATTCAATATGGGCAATGTGGTTTCATACACCATAGATGTTGAATGAAGAATTCCGTTTTTTGTTATTTGTTTCTGTAAAGAGATTATTTTATTTGTTGGTTTTCAATTAAACGATGATGAAAATATTAAGAGTTCAAAAAGAGACTTTTAGGAAAATGAATATTTGATTAACAGAAATAGTGAATCATTTTTTAATTTAAATTTTTCTTTTTGGTAGATTTTTATTTCATAATACTACACACAATTTAATCCATTATAATTTGTATAATACAAAACTTTAATCATTTAATTACTAAATAGAAATTATAAATCAATAGAGAGTTAACACTGTTTTATTCATAAAATACCATTCAGTGTTTGGGATGAATGAATAAAATTTTGGTATTTCTTTTGGTGATTATGCAAAGATGAATACAAAAAGTTGAATTTTTAGTTCTACATTTTCGCTTAGTCAAAATTTACATTGGCAAAATCATACAATACATAGATGAAACATATTCAATTCATACTGCGATACAATGTTATCATTAATTTTATGTAAATGTTATTATGAGGCAAATTAGTTAAACGATTTTGGTTAAATCATATTTCAGTTTTAACTACATTGTTAACGTTTTTTTTTTTTTGATAACATCTGTTTCCACTACATTTAAAATCATTACTGGATATCATAATGTTAATATGTTTTTAAATTAAATACTTTTTTTTTGTTTTGTTTTGTGTCATATTTAATAGATTTATTCTTTGTCTTTTGCAGTCGTTTCTCCCCCAGTTTACACTTATTAAATTTAAAATCACAGGCACAATATGGATTTTCCACACGTTTTTCATGTCTTTTTTTGTTTTTATTCGATTAAAACGATTATTATAAAGCACAATATAATTACAAGTGTTTGTGGAATGAATTTATATTAAAAAAGAATTAAATTTATATATTTAAAAATTATCATTTATAATTACAAAACATAAATACACATTAGAATGGGGGGAAACCACTTATAGGAAAAGTTTACGTTTTTTTTTTTACATTCGATTGCTGTTCAACAGCTAAATGAAAATTTAAAAGAAAATAATATAAAAGTCATTGGTTATTGGCTGTTTCATACACTCTTCAGTTCACGATTATTCTATACATGTTCTTCATAATTCAAGAAGATTAAATCTCATCAATAAGTGTAGAGGAATGTACAAAAATCTCTTAATGAATTCCATTACAATTTTATTCCACTTGAGTAGCATACGAAAATTTGTCTTTAAATTAAAGAAAAAAAAAAACGTTTCTTTTATGACTAACGAACTTACATCACTAATAATGTAACGTCAAAAATCTTAAGCATAAAGTGCACTTTCTTTTCAAATAGAATTCAAATATCGACTTTTAATCATTGCTCTCAGCCATCATTCTTATCCTAAACAATTGGCATACATAACTAAATGTTTTGTAACATCTTCAATTGCTATTGACTTGAATAACATACGGTTGTTTTTTGCAATAAAGTTTACTCACAACCAAATTCAAATTCTTAAGGGTGTGATGTGAATATTTCCCGTATATTCTCATTGTCTCCAAAATTGTAAATTTTCAATGTAAACTCAAACCATTCAAAGTTTGAATTACAAATAGGCAGAACCATTACGTATTGAGTTGGTTGTATTTACATTATTGTAACCAAATTGATTCGTTAATGGATTATAATAGTCGCCTGCATAATTAACATATGAAGTGCTGCCAATTGCGGTTTGACATGAACCAACATTCGTTTCACCTGGATCCAATACTGTTGAATACCTGCAAAGAAGGAATAAGAATTATTTTTTTTTTATTTGGTTACCAAAAGCCGGAAAAGATTTTACTATATGAAATTAGTTAACTAGTTTTGGTATTTTACTCGTTGTATAGAAGATAGAGAGTTATACATTAAATATTTTGAACACTTTAAAATTTAGTTAGCTGATTCAATGTTACACAGTGTTCAAGTGTGGTGGCATATAGTCCCCACGTTTTGCCATTCCATTATCAATGATAGAAATATAGGAAACCAATGGAGCTCGCTCACCCAAATCTCAATTGGAATCGAACATGGTGGCACTTCTACTAATACATTATTTCTATTACATTGTTGTAGGTATTACAAGGGATGGTGTTTTTCATCTGTGGTAATATCAAATAAGTGGTCTCTATTCTACACTCCTTCTCTCTTAGTAAGACTACTGTACTCGGTACTTGGTACATATCGAAGAGCAAAATGCAATATGTTTGGATATAATTTTTCTTCTTTTTTTTTTGTTTGATTTTATTTTACCTCAAATCAATTGTATTCCCAGCCAAATATACACTGTTCTGGATTGGATTTACTGTCGTATTTGTATGTGATGATATTGTTAATGTTGTACTATATGAATCCAATTCAGTTTGATTGATTTTCTCTTCACTTCCATTATGTTCAAGTGTTTTCAACATTTTTTCTTTACCCTTTTTCTTTGTACACTTGGCATCATGCTGCACCGAATCCAATTGTGTTGTTTGATGATTGCATGGGAATAGAGAGAAAAAAAAAACATTGAAATAAATAAATATGAAAAGAATGAATTTTATACACATACACATTCTCATATGGATGGAAAACCATATCGTAAAAGAGAAAAATAGAATTGTATTTCATTATTATATGAGAAAATTAAATATATTTTTCACACCTCAACACATCAGGTAAACATACAGAAGAAATAAAAATGATTGTAGAATGGTAGTATATTCACTCTTATTCTCGGTAAAAAAAAAAATGAAAAGAAAAATGTACAAGAGATCTCTACTAGAAAATTTAATTCAAAAATATCAAGTGAAATATTCGATTTGTACAATCCCGACAACACGAATGTATAAAAATGTATTATTGTGAATGCAACTGAATTAAATTTCTGTTTTATTCTGACTACGATCAATTCTTACCTTTGGTATGATGTCAGCAGGTTGTGGTTTCTTTGTTGTATTCAATTTACAACAACAAATACTTATACAGATGATACAAAACAATAAACCCGATACACCGGATATTAAAATATAGATTAGGAATTGATTTTCTATATATTTCCCAGGTGTCACAAAAGAATTTATTTGAACCAATATATGAATTGTAGTCAGTTACAGCATCATCAGTGGACCGATAAATAAAATAAAATAAATTTCCATTAGATTCAATTTGAGTGAAGAGTTTGTTTTTTTGTGTCCTATGGATTTTCATGTCGTTTTTTTTATCAATGAATTTATAGAATTTTAAATTTTAATGAAATCATCGAAACACCTTTACCTTTTTCTTGATAAATAATTTTCTCAGTAACTGAACCATGTGTATTGATCACGGTACATCCATAAACACCAAAATTATCCATTTTATCTTCAATGATTAATATGGATTTGATACCATTCATAATAAATTCATCTCGTATTGAGTAGATTTCACTGTTTTCAATTATTTGGCCGTCACGAGACCAGCCCAAATGACGTGCTTTTGGTATTGAACTGGCAATACATTCAAATGATATTTGCTTATCAAAATAACGATTTGTGATTGCTGAAGATTTACGGAATGATAATATTTGTGGGGCTTTCTTTATATACACATAAGATTCAGCTTTAACTTCTGGATAATCAAATAAATTCGCCTTACAAAAATATCGTCCTTCTGTTTCATTATTTGCTGTCAATGTTAAATTCTTAGTATTACCAACGACTCGTGGCTGAAAATTTATCTGGAAGAAATGTACAGTTGAATTATTCATTGAGTATCATTAATTTAATATACAACCGGTGTAAATGGTATCACACTCTACACCATTCTAATATGATTTCAATCAACATAAAAATTATTATCTTAATTCATGTTATGCCTCTTACCCGATCGATTGGATCATAGACCCAAATAATTTCTGTCGGTGGATTTGAATCAACGTCACAGTATAATGTGAATGTCTGGCCAACATCTGCCTCAACTGATTCAGGTTGATGTCGTATCTTTGGTGGATCTGTTTGTGATTAATCAACAATCAATAAAATATAAAAACATACAAAATACACTGTAAATAATCAAAAATTTCTGATTCCAATTGAATAAATACTTACAGCACACTTCTAATATTTCTGAATCTGAACTAATGCCAATTGCATTCGTTGCTTCACATTTGATTACATAGTTATTTTGTTCTTTGGTGACGTTTACCAATTTCTGTTGATTTCAAACATTTTCAATCAATCGTACCCAAAATGAAAGAAGGAATGAAAGAAAATACAGATCGTTTCATTATCAAAACAAATTCTTCTTAAAGTAAATATTTAAAAGAGAATTACTTACAAAATATTTATCCGTTGAATTTGATTGTTCCATATCGTTTATAAACCAACGGTATGTTATTTCACCTGGATTACCTTGTGCATCACAGTAAAATATTGCATCTGAATTAGCACGTATATAACCATTTTCCAATCGACTTTGAATTATAATTTGCACCTTTGGGGCAAAATGTACCTGTACCACACGATTATATTAATATCAATTACAATTTCATTTTAAAGCCAAAGATTAAAGAAGGAAATCTATTAAAATTGACGAAAATATAATTTTTGTGAAATTACCTCTAAGCTAATCTGTGCAGATTGATGAAATTTTTCAGCTGAATTTTGTGTTTGACATGTAATTATTTTACCGTGATGCTCCTTACGTGTCTTAAACCGTAGCACAGATGATGTAATGTAACGTTTCATGTCTGGCATTATTGTACGCATTGTCTCAATACCAGTTGTTATCACATGACCTGATATATCCAACCATGTTATCTACAGAATAATTAAACAGAAAATAAGAAAAATCACTTAATGATCTCTTAGTAACTCTTAGAAACTAGAATCAATGGTTAACTAACTAGACGAGTAACCAGAGATGATGTTAAACGTACCTCAGGAGCTGGTTTTCCACCTTGTGAAGTGCATTTTATTTCAATATCAAGATCTTCTGTTGTCGCTAAATGGCTACCTTGTAATATTTTAGGTGGATCCGGTGGAACTAATACATTTAATGTCGCATATCGTGAACGGATTCCATTTACGCCTGCCGGTTACAAATGACGAGATTTATATTTTTTTGCAAAGAAAAAGAAAATTGTCATGACATTATAATCGTTTTTTTTTGTTTTGTTTAGTCTAATTCAACTTAATGCATGTGATTTCTGTTTGCATTTTTTATCCATCTCTTGGTAATTTTATTTTACTGTGGCAACAAAAAAAAATTAGTGAGTAATTACCTGGCACATTGGATCCCACCTGACACTGGTAAATGGCATCATCGTCCAACATTACTGGACTTATTTCTAACGTATAATCACCTTCTTCATCGCTGCCAATCATTGTATATCGTTCAAAACCGTATAAAGCACGTTCAAAACCTAGCCCAAAGTCATCTTTTGTCCATTGAAGTGAACCGGCCAGATTTATAACACGACATGCTAATGTAACACGTGAACCAACAACAGCTACCTGATCTTGTGGTTCTAATAAAAATTTTTGTTGTTTTATATTCTCGTGATGATGATGATGTTTTATGGCATTTGTCTGTTGATTTTCTAACCATCCAATATATAATAGGATCAATAATAATCGTATAAACTTTACATAATCCATTATATGTTCTACAATTGGTGTGGGGTAGCAACTGTGTGGCTGGCCCCCTAAATAAAAAAGAATTTTCTGATATTCACAAATAGAAAGAATCGAATTGTTCTCCAACCACCCACAGGTACTATGTTCACCTATTCAATCGTGCACGTATTGATGATGTGAATCTGCAATTGTAATAAATTCCATTATAATTAATGCACTAAATTATTTGTCAATGGGTTACATCATGGGAATATTCTTCTATTGTGTATGGTTTTTGGTATATGAAACATAAAATTACTATTATTTAATATTGGGGGATGTGGTAACCAGATACACTAAACAGATGTTTTCATCTATTCATAGTTCAAAGTTACAAATTATCAAACTGAACTGAATTCTTTCACTATCGTTTCCAAAATGATCAATATTACCTGGTAAACGGTAACTACCTACAACCCGTTATTCGGTAATAGAAAATTCAATTGTTCCAATTCAATAAATCAGTTTATTTATATTCATTCAAACTTAATGGCCTCTCTTCTACAACACTGGCCCCAAAACTGTTAGATAGAGGGAAAAACATTTATTATCTTTTTACTCTGATGGCAATTAAATGGATTTTCATTTTGTTATATTCTTTTTTCTCTACTTCTCTACGTAATGTTATTGGTTTGATGAAAATTTTCCACACAAAACGTAATGGTTGGCCTGTGATATGTGGGAAGTATGGAAAATTCCCTTGGTAATACAGTAAATGTTGATGAATGGTATAAAACCATCTATGCCATGGAAGAAAAAAAAAAATAAAACAGAAAACTAAATCATCAATTGTGGATGCGGTAAATTTAGAATCCTTAAATAAAATCAACGTTATATTTCATATTCAACCGGCAGAAATGATAAGAGGAAGAAATTCTTCTCTTTAGGATTCAACCTTATGATTTAATAATCAATCGTTATGCTTAATATCATTTTCTTTACGATTCACAATTCATTTCCGTTAACTTAAATCGGATATTGTAGATTTCTTATTCGTCTTTCATCTAAAGATCTCGTTATATTACGTCACATACCTAAAGAAATGAATGCGAATTACATTGAAACGAATAGCAAAAGTAAAGAAGAATTTTTCCAAATTATCATTCTCTCAATATTCACCTATTCGATATACTTTTTTCTTTTTGTTTTTCCATCTCAAACGTTGTTAGTCTTTTATATCCAATAATCAAATAAAAACGATAATCGTGAAATATATGATTTTAGTAAAAGACGTTTTTCTTCATTCACTATATGAATGGATTAAAAGGAGAAATATAAAAAGAAAGTAATGCCAGGAAAATATTTACACTTAGAGAAAAATATAAGTAGTGATGGAGTATTTACACAAGAAATTCTTTTCCGCTATTGAAAATCCACATCGATTCATCTTTTCGTTGTACAAAGAGGATAGTATAAGATAAAAAAAAAATAATTTCTCGACCATACACAGAGAATATTTTTTCTTTATTCGAGGGGGTAACATCATCCTCAGAAAAAAAGAACGAAAACCAAATCAATTGAAAAGGAAACCAATATAATCTGAATTTGCTTTCTCTCATATTTATTCTTAGTAAGAGTTGGCTCACGATACCTTCAGCATTCAACATCCTATCGCTTTGATTCATAGAAAATAAAAGAAGAAACTGTAATATTTAGATGGTAAATTTTCATCCTTATGGAACGAAAAGTAAAATAAACATTATCAAAATAAAAAAGAAAATGTATAAGAGAAGCAACAAATGAAAGGAATCCCATATATTCTATTGAATCAGTGAATTGGAAATGATCTACATACGAATGTTAGATATTTACGATTTGCTTTATGGTAGAATTGTTGATATAAATAGTTGGGGGGTGGTGAATACTTAAGAATAGGGACATTATTTTATGGTTCCATTACAGTTTGAATCAAAAATCCAATAGCCGAAATTCAGATCAATCGAACTGAATGGTTATGGTCTAACATCTTTTGGCCTTCGTTTCTTCTTTTTTTTGTATCGAAAACAGAAGAAATATACACTGAATCGCCCACACATTTCGATTGCTTTTTGATCCAGTGGTGGAAAAGAGAAGATACAAAAAGAAAAGAAAACAAAAAATTTATTAAAAGGAACTTGTGAATGTGGTCCAGAGCACAACTAATGTTTGACTTCAAATAAAGTCATAATGGGAGGAAAACAGAATAATCTATAGCTGAAGATAAAACCATTCAATGGTCATGATATCATCGTTTTCAGTGCCACATTACATACATATTTTCTCAATTTCTTTTTGTCGTTAAATAAACTTTTTCCGATATATTTCATATAGGAAAATAGAAATTATAAGAAGTACAATATATCGATGGTTGATGCTTTTATCATAATTCCGGTAGAATACGCAATCTCTATGTGCCTGAAAAGATTCCCATATCGATATGTTTCCTTAACAGTATTGAATTTTTATGCAATTCTTAAATAAAATGAACGAAAAAGAAAAAAGTAATGGAAATCTTACTCCAAGATCCAGCATATAAATGTTATCTTGTTAAAGATTCTTCAACGGTTATTTTTTCTTTCCACTTGAAACGGAAGTTTCATCTAAGATATTTGCAACCAAGATAATTCATACTGTTAGAGTATTTACTTATTTTTTTTTTTTGCTGTCTCTCTTTTGATTTTGTAATCAAAACTTAAATCGATAAAGATTTTCATATGAAAATTGAAAACATCTTACATTTTTGTACTAACAGAATTACGATTAGTTCACATCATTTAACATAGAAGCATATTATGATTCTATTCAACTTTACATAATAAAATTTATCATCTTGATGATGGAAATTCATTAGGATATCATCCTGCTCTGCTTGTATCATATCAAGTGTGGATGATTGAACAATATCAAATGTAACAATAAATAAGATTCATTATTAAATTTATGACCATTGACATTTTTCCAATTGTAGTACCAAAACAGAGATGGTAAAGTGAACAAATCTCTTCATCTCTATTTGGAACAATCTCTGGTTCAAGTATTTATCTTCAGAAACATAATCAAATTCAAAACCAATGAGTACAACCTCTTGTGATTGAGGCTTCAATATCATTTCAATCTACATTTAATATCTGACATAATTAATTTAAAATATTGTACACAATTAACAGTAAAACTTCAATTTTGAATACCAAATCAAACCAGAAAAATTAATTTTGCATTTTATTTTTCATTAAATGACAAAATGTCATTAACACTAAATATTCACAATCCCATTATGGGTATTTTGGGGTTTGAGTCAAACCCAAACACTGACGAGAAATGTTGAATTTCATAAAATTATTTTAACAGTCAATTGAGTTTAATGGTCAACATAATGATATTTTGACTGAAAATTAGTTAAACTTCTATTATAAGATTATCATAAAATTGTCCAAATAGAAACATTTTAATATTTGCAAATTAGAATCAGTGACAATGGACAAATAACAATTTTCCCTTTAAATTAGTGTCTATGTGTATATGTTTACCCATAATATCGTTTGATTTTCTATACATTTTATTATATTGTGGGTGTTTTAACGTGAAATGGTCACGCGAATAGAATAATAGAACACATTTCATTGTTGATTCAGCATCTATAAATGAATGAAACCGTTTTATTTGAATTAATTTTAAAATAACACAAAATTTAACTTGAAATTGGGGCCCTCTTTTATGAATGTCAATTTTCGCCCAAAAAGTTTGGGGTAGAAAACTAAGCAAGTGAAATTCCACCCTTACCGCAATTGAACTTTCTTTTCTTTTTTGTATTTTGGTTTTAAAATTGTTTTAGCAACAGTGAGATAGAGCGACCCGTTAAAACTGATTCTTATAGAATAATTTACTTGTATAGCATAACTGAATGTCTTATAAAAAGACTGATATAACCTCAACCCACTAAGAGGAACATAATTGATAATGATGGTATAGAGTCGCCTCTAAATTGTTGATGTTACTTTCCTTAAAACACCCCCACATAGTATTTACATTAACGTTGATGTTTTTTTTCCTCTTGTTCTGCTGTTTTCAATTTCATTGGGTCTGAGTAAGAAGTGAACCCATAAACAAATTAATTGAAATATTTTTCACTTTTGTGCTTATGTAAATGTAATAATTAATGAAAAAGGGATCAAAAATGGTACCAAAAATTCAAACATTTTAACTATAATAATTCGACATTATGCTATATCGCACACTCTTTACTTAAAATGATGGCCAGACGATATCTTTCTTTCCCTTTGGCCTTTTAACAGTTTTCACTGAGCCAACCATTATCAGTCTTGTGTTTATAGTTCAATTCTCTAAAGTACTCCTACACTGACCAATATAATTCACAGAAGAATGTTTATCAGTAGTTTCACAAGAAACCAACCAATGATTGATTAATAATTCAGAAACCGATAAGACTTTAAAGTGAATTTAAATAATTCTAAGATATTTGTGACATGAATAAATGACAATTTTCTAAGAAACTTCATGACATTTAAACGATTTATTCTTAACAGTTGAATTGAACTTTACTTATTTGCTGATAGAATTAATTGGGTAAAGTGTTCAACATTTAGAATTCATTAATGTATCCCATATCCACGTGTGATTATCAATGTGACGTAAACACATAAGAAATTCCAAATAAAATGTGTTTGTGACATAACTCTCTTCATTCAATGGTAAACAGTAAACAGCATGCTTCATGCGTTAGGTAATTATTATTCCATAATATAAAATAAAAATTCATAACATTCAATTGATATATTCAATGAAATCAAATTTTATTCATACGTAATCATTAGAAAAGGTTATTCATACCGTATAGTACCATAACCAATTACAATGACTAATACTCCGTCTACGTTTCATCAAGAGTCAATGGGTATACGTTTTTCTTCCGTTCAATAACTTCCCTTATTTTTGGCATAACACTCTCTGTTATTTTCTCTATTTATTCAACCAAACAATCATAGCAAGTGTCTGAATGAGATCCTTAACAATATATCAGTCAAACATAACAATCATATAAAAAACAGAACCGAAAATAAGAAACAAATTCTATTTGAATGATTCACTTATTGGGTGGAAAAGAAAGCAAAAAAATATAAAATTGTTGGTCTATTATAAGAATAAATGTTATTCGTGAGGGGAAACATGTATTACTAATGATCGGCCTACACAAATATCCGTTTAATGCACATTAGGAAGCCACACAGACAAAAGAAACTCTCCTGAGTGTTCCTTAGAGAATATACCACCATCAGGAATAATATTTTGTTGTACAAAAGACAAGAAAAAATACAGGAATATTAATAAAATGCTACCAGGTTTCACGTTTTAATTAAAATATTCAATTTTTTTGTTTTCAATGAAAAAGAACTGAAAAACCGTTGACAGTACAAAGAAAAATTAGACACTTAAAAAATGAAAAATCCCAACAACAAACTGAAGGTCTTTTATGCCACACACTTTATTATACCTAGAACATAATAAGATTCACGTATGGTAACCATCGTTAACACGGCATATGTTTAGTGCATTAAAATTAAAAGTGATTTTTTGTATAACTTCCCTTAATTTAAAAACGAAAATATTATACAAAGAAGGTGCGTGTTTTTTGTTGATTTTATATTTTCTACGTGTGTTCGGTGGCAACAAAACATAAAAATTACACAAAAATTTACTTGAATTTAACAACAGAAAAAAACGCATTCAAACGAATAACCCAGGAGAGTTCATTACTTGGGTTAAATTGATTTTTATTACGGTGGCGTTTTTAATCAATGCATTTTGTAGGTGGAATGAATCATACTTTCGCTGTGTAGGATACGACTAAAGTACATGCGGCTTTAATGAAACCTATCAATTCATATGTAATAATACTTGGGGATCTATTGCATTCATATCTCTTTCACTAGGAATTTATTTCATTTTTTCTGTCTGCGGTCGTCATTCAATGAACAATAAAATCCAATTGTATAAGGAAGTGGAAAAATATTAATAAAACCCGAACCAGAAAAACAACACCCTTTTCGCCGTCATGGCCACTTAAACACAGAAAAAATGAAATGATTATGAATAATTGTGGTATACGATTAATTATTCTGTGTTTTATAACACCACTTATATTCATATTTAATTGCTTTAATTTGGGATTTTGTGTGATAAAAAAAACTATACATGGGATAGACATAAAACCAAACTGACCACAATATTTGCATGCAATAATTTAATGTCTTTACAACAATATTAAATTGGGTAACTAAAACAACAAATAAAATTCATATATCCAAACTGATAGTTTAAGACAATTTTGATTGACTTCAATTGCAAGAGTATTATCCATACCCTTTTCAATGTTACGACTCATAGTAATTTACTGTAACTCAAACAACTGTGTAATTACAATAACAAAATGACATTGAAAGCTGACGTCTCAAAATAAAAATTCCATTAAATCATTAAGACATTGGAACATAAGAATTACTTTGTTTGAAAAATTGTGAATCAGAGATTACACTGCCACTATGAATCCACCTTAACTGAAGAGGGATCATAGTTGATTCCAAATGACGTCAAAATAATAGAAAAATTCTTTCGTTTTCTTTTCTGGGTGTATAATGTGGAAATGGCAAAGAATCATACTGAGCTATTTATGTGACAATGTACCAGTAGTTAAATCTCCACCATGTAATCTTACCGCCTTAACGAATGGAACTGATGTTTAATAGACATTTTCATCTTTTTGTCTTTTACAATTTCATATGAAATCAACTAAAATTATATTGATAACTGTGTTTATTATCCATTTTTGGATTCAAATGCCATTTTATCTGTTATCCCTAACATGTAATTCCATTTGAATGGCCAAAATCATAACGAATATTTATAGCTAAGTAAAGCATCGATTCAATAGTTTATTTTTATAAGAACCAAAACTCAATATATCGACTGTTATCTTTGTATTGCCACATAAGAAGCGTTGAGAATTATTCTTTATCTGTTTATGGTCCATTGTTCAGGCAAATAAGAGCGTCTTATTGAATCCACCGTTTACCGCGTACATTTAATGATAATACATGAACTGATATGATACCCCATTTCTTTGATACGAGATAATCATTATGTCTTCTAGTGAAAATAAAGTGGACAAATTCATTCTATGATTTGTTTTTTCGGACCATTGTCCATTAAACGTAGAAATTTTTATCAGACATTTTGGTCTTCTATTTCGTTCTCTTGTATTTCAATATGTAACATTGATAGTCATACCATTCGTATACGCACTATTTAATCGTCATCAATGACAATGAGGGAGTTTTTATATAGATTTGTGTGTCCAGCCAACGACACATAAGATAAGCGACAGCATAGTACAAAGACGAAAAAAAAAATAAAATTAAATAAATCGAGAGATAGAAAAGATGTGATCAATTTACGACCTCCATATAGAAGATAATCCTTATAGAGAGGTCTTTAGATATGGGCCCCCATCTTGATTGACTCTCTTTTGGATGAAATAAACAAATACCAGACGGTTTGATGATGGACAGTTTTATTGTGATACGGAAGACTAGTTAATAGCTGGCTAATTAGTGTTTCCTATATTTGTCGTTTAGTTGTCTTAACGAATATCACTGAGTGTTCCATTAATGTACTTTGTAGTCAATTGACTCAAATTTTAGGTGCCAATTACATGTAATACAATGTGATATGGATTAAGCTAAACATAGTGATGTCATTCCATAGAAATCATTAGCAATTGATACCAGTAAAAACAAGTGTTATTCAATCAAGGTGATTTTCAGAAATCATCAATTAATTGTCTTATATTCGGATATCAAAACGACTTTTTCCTTTAATTATCTCTACCCTTGATTATCTTGTTTTTTTAAATTCGTCCAAATAAAAACTCGTATCGAATTTCAACAAATAAATTTCAATTGGCTTGATAAGATTACCTTTATTGAATTTGCTTACTTTAATCGAATATTTTGTTTAAATTTTCGATAAAAAGATTTCTTATCTTGTTCCTGGTTGATTTAAAAGATTATCATCAAATAAACCACAAAGTGTTAAAGCACTCATAAAAAAAATGATCTAAATAAAAAGTGGTTAAGGAATCAATTCATTTTTTGAACGACATAATTACATTCGTAGGTTGAACCTGAAATTCAACAATCTTTCATTTTTTTTATTTCTTTTCATTCAACCTGTAATTCAAGTTGTTGTGAATATAAAATATGAAAAAATAAAATAAAACGGAATAAACATTACCACTCAAAAGAAATCCAGTAAAAGAGTCAAGATTTTATGCAACTTTAGTTCTTTCCTCTTTCAAGTCACTTGATTGAAGTTTAATATTGATCTATTTAAATTGCATTCATTTTACGCTTGTACATTAAAATCTGTATCAATACGAGATGTTAACTGGCCTAACGTTGCAAAACGATGAGCTAAACTGCTGTGGTGAATGAAAAATATAAAACACAAACACCAGATAACAGCGAGAAATGAGAATAATAATAAAAAAAAAAGCGATACTTGTAATCATCTCGGGATTTGAAACACCTGTCGTACAGGTTGGCTTTTAATAAATACAAAATCTTGAAATTTTTATTTCATTGAATACAAAATGTATAACCGTTCAATAACTACATAACAGAGTAATATGTAAATGGATATTAAAACTGAATTCAATTTTTACTCTGATTTTATTTAATTTAATTACAATTCATATTCTCTGATTTCTTATTCGATTCTTTAGGATCTTGAGTCTATTAAAGTTTTTATTTCTTCAATTACCATTTGAACATGCGATATTTATTACACTCCAGGAGTTGAATTTTCCTTTAATTAAACATTTTTAGATACTCCACTTTTTATTTATTAGTCCACATTTTCTATAATTGACACGGTGTTCAGTTGGATTTGATTAGCAGCATTAAAACTAATCATAACCAATTAAAATTACTTTCAATTGTACTAATAATAAAAACTATCTACGATTTCAATTGCTTTAAAATTTTCGCAATTTAAAATCTCCTGTTTCTTATAAAATTGTTATGTAAAATGAATTTCATTAGGATGTGCTTAATGCAATTTAACAATTCATTTGTGTACATCCATGAATTTGATAGGCAACTAATGATGATACACAGGTGCTATTAGGAAACTGGTTTTCATCACTACATGAAATCACTACGGTCAGTTTGTGATTTCATCTCATTAAAATGAATCTTTCCTCGCATGTACATATGAGATCACAAAATGTACAGGAAAAATTTATTATTGTGGTGTATAAAAACGTCAAGTTTAGCCACCAGTACACATCGTTCAGCCACTGTTTCAACGTACAGTGTTAATCATTCAGGTATTTCTTCTTCATTATCATTAAGAATCAACATAAGAAAGAACATTGAAAACCGATTTCAACTATTTTGTGTTGCGTTAAGTATTAAATTCATAATTGGATGCAAAATGTATATAATGAAATATCCATTTTGATTTAATCCATTCATTGTATGTATGATCATAATCAAGATAATTTGTTTGCAGTTTTATCGTAAACTTTCGGTGTATCCAATCATCATTTAAAACATTCACCAAAAAGAACAAACGATTAATTTAACTGAATAATACCAATTCAAGAAATTTTTATTTTATTATGATGTCTTAAGTTACTTTGTTTCATTCCTTTGCCATCCAAAATGACAATCCAATGCTAATTTCAGAACTGATTTCAATCGTGTTAAACAATACCACTTCCAATTATTCTCTCAATTTTCAATGTATTGGACTACTGTTCCAACCAAGATAACTTATCTTAAACGGTAACCATTTCATTTTATTTAAAATTACCCAATTTCTATTTTAATTTACTCTTGTCTAATGAATTGTATTTAAATCATAAAGTTTTTTTTTACTTTGCGTTCTTATAGAATACAGTTATCGATATCATAGCGCAAAAAAAAAAAACGAACGAAATAATAAAAAAAGAAGCTACTTGGCTTAATAAAAACCCAAAGAGTATTTAACAGTCAATGAAGCGAGAATAACATCTTGATTGTATATTGAACACTCTTCGTATAAAGACAATTTCATCTGATGATGATAGTATAAGACGTGAACAATATCTTCTGTTCTGTTGTTAATCCTCAATAGCCTTCGGATACTGTCTAAAAGTATTATCAACATGTTTTTCAAAGAAATAAAAAGTATAAAATAAAATGAACGACTAGAGTTTTTCACCTCCATTCCTTCTAGCGATATTTACAAAACTTAGGGACCAACTAACGAAAATTTTATGTTTTTTTCTCATTTTCCAATATAAAATGTAAACGGTTCGCCTTAAAACAAACCAAAAAAGAAACTTAAACGAGGCCAAACGAGTTTAACATAAATGCACAATGTTTTAGGAGTATGAGACAGTTAAATGGGGGTGGTATGGTAAATTTTAAATTGCATAAAAGTAAAATAAAATTAACTGAAATAAAAATTTTCTTCATTTGATAAAAATTCATTGGGAATTACATTTTAGTGGTACACGATAAAACCCGAACTTGCATACAACCTAAACGGGAATAGATACGAGAGGAAAGCAACTAACTTCTTCATTGAATAAAAGAAAATTCACATATTCTTAAACGTAGCCGATTTGGTAACACTTCGAATGAAAATAGTTCTAAGAAACAAGGAACAGAAAAAACAAAATAGAAAAATATTCATCCGTTGAGAACGAGAAAATATGTAGGGCGGAATGTGATGCTAAGATGATAACTAGAACGAAGAAAAAAGTATATACTTAATTGAAGTGATTCCCAGAGGCATCAACACTTTACTCGTGATCAATTCACATCAACGAGAAATAGAACGTTGTTTGTAATCATCTCCTTTTCTTAAGATTATGCGACATGAATTCACGCCAATTCATCTGATAGCCTCTCCACACTATCCACAGAGCATCAACAACGAAAAGAAAAGAAAAAAAATAGAATGATGTTTATATAGAAAATTTTCATAAAAAGATTTCCCACTGCCATATTTAATGAATATCAGACCAGCAGGACACAGAGGGCGTTTTTGGTTCATTTAAAATTGAACTGGCATTTTTCAAATAAAAATGTTGAATTGTCTCTCATTTGTTGTTAACACTCTACCAATTTATTTGTCTTTAAGTTGATTGTTCATCGTCCCCACACACACATACACAAGTCATAACAATTGAAATGAATTTGCAAAGAATCAGACATTTTTTTTTGCATCCTGGGGAGATTCATCGCCATCCACTTAAACAGAGACAAAGTTCTCTCAATTGAATAATATTTTTTTTTTTGGGTAAATACAGTGAAGTTATTCACCAAAACCAATTGTTTAGTCAATATCATTTCATTAAGTGAAAACTTAGTTTGTATCATAATTAGATTTTGTCTTGAATTCAGATCAACATTATTCACTCTGCAATACAGAAATTGCAACGAAATAAAATTGAATAAAATTACCACCCCCCAACTGAACTACAAAAACCATCTCGTTTTGTTGGTATTTGAAAATTAGGTGTGCTATACATTGAATGAAAACTTTTATTCAACATCTTCTTCACTAATGAAGTTCAGAGTTTTCCATGCTAACAACAAATAAAAAAAAAGGAAAGAAGAAAATTGAATCGTTTTTGTGATGAATCACATTACAACCGTTAAACAAATATTTGAAATTGGTACAACATAATACACCTAATTCAAAGATTATATCATTTTGAATTAATTTAATATCCTCATCTGTGTGTGTGTGTGTGTGTGTAATTCAATACAAATTAAATATGTGTGGTATCAAACAATTCACGTTTGAATTTTACAATTTCAAATGAAAATTTAAATGTTTACCATTAATTAATGAATTATTGATTGATTGATTTAAATTACTAATCCAGTGGTAGCATGTTGAACCGCTGTAACAAATTCATTCACTATTTGATTCATAGAATATTTGCACCATATGAATCAATTGGAAAATATTTCCGTTTTATTTAGCCATTTAACTGAGGTGGTTATAATGGGGTATTAATCACTAGTGTACTATTTTGATTGAAAAGTTTGTTTGTAAAAACAATACATCTTATCAGATAATTATTACTATGTAAATGAACTTCTACACAATGGTAATACATGTATGATTTATAAT
Source organism: Coboldia fuscipes (assembly GCA_001014335.1). Classification (NCBI taxonomy): domain Eukaryota; kingdom Metazoa; phylum Arthropoda; class Insecta; order Diptera; family Scatopsidae; genus Coboldia; species Coboldia fuscipes. Next base: position 3,455 of record JXOR01000473.1, on the reverse strand, counting down.
TAAATAAAATCCATTACCTTTACTTACTACCGTGTAACAACACCGATATGTCACTCAACGGAAGAGGGAATAAACTCAAAAGAGTTTTTAACGAAAATTAAAATAATTTTCCTCAATATAACGAGTCTCTGTGTAATGCCTCAATACTAACGAGCCAAATGAAAAATAAAACTTTTCAATGTAAGTTCAACGAAAAGGAAGAAAAAACTGAATTTTTTATTTTCGTTGTTTTATGAATCAACTAATGGTAAATATAAATGAATTAAAGAAAATTACTTTTCATTTTGGTGCATTCAACCAGCATTTATCATAATGAAAATACACATAAAATTTAAGTGTATGGCATAGAAATATAAATCCCCTTAGACCAACATTATGACTAAAGCATATGATGAATATACAAAAAAAAAAATTGTATTTAATTATATGCTTTTAATGCTATGCTGACATGCAATTGATGTATAGATTTAATTGCATTCGCACAACATTATCCGCAAACTGTTCAACTAAAAACATTCGTCCCACCAATTTTGCGATGCTAAGGATGAAAGGGTGAAATTACACAACGAATTGGTATGAGTTTAAGTGGTACTGAATCATTGTTATTTCTCACATAAAATGTAAAGAAAACCTTTATAATTTCACCTAATTAGCTTTGCGGTCAAGAATGCAAATTAACCAGGGAGATGACAATTTAAACGGGACATGAAAATTATTATGTGATTTCTTATAGTTAAGACCTTCAATCGGTTAACGTCTTAAATGCCAAACAATTCATCTAATCCCTTTTTCAACGAATATGCAATTTAAATAACTTGCGGTTAATATAGATCTCTCATGTATTTTTACAATGCAAATTTCATCGGTTTTTATTTTCTGTATTTCTCTCATGCAAATTTCTCTTTTTTTATTTTAAGAATAAAAAAATTCATAATTTAAAAGACAAATGTTAAAACTATAATAATGAACTGTTTAAATAAACATGGGAATTTATTATTATATTCATCTAATAAAATATGGTTCAAGTAATACCGACCAAATGATAGAGAGAGTTAATACAAAACAAAAAATAATAGGAACATATTCACAACATAATAATTCTGAGACAATTTATACATTAAAAATAACAAACAAAAAAAATATGGTATAAATACCCCGAAACTGAACATAAAACAATTTAATTTTAAATGCGGCCACTTAAGTTTAATTAAAATGAAAAATAATGGTATTTTGACCACAATTTATGCAGTATTCGCTTATTTATGTTATTAAAAAGTTATCTTAATTAAACTTCTCGTTTTTTTTCTCTGTTCGTCTTTTACCAGCCACTAGTTTATTATAATTTGTATCGTATCACCACAGACTCTGTTATATGGATCACAAATAAAATTGAGGGAGAATAAAATATAAAAAAAAAAATTAAAGATATGCGGCAATTTTATGTTTATTTCTCAGTTACGAATCACATACGAATCTTTTAGCGTATAATTTCTTTATATTATCTGTCTCTCAATTGTATACGGTTGATTCTGTGAAACAACTGTATTCTAATTTAAATGGAACTACCATTAAAATGGAATTTACAATACTTGAATAATATTGGATGTGCAAAGTCGATGGCTTTTAGTGTTTTTTTAACATTTTTTTTTTTATGTTGCATATTATTTTATGTCCAAGAACTATTATTATCAGTCAGAAAACTATTTTGTCTTTTAATGCCCAACACAGAATGCTTAAGCATTCGTTGTAATCATCTACCTATCACTAAAAGTAATGCCCAATTTTTTTTTTTCCTTTCATTTTAACTTAACAAAAATGTTTTGCATAAAAAACTTATGTTTCAACTTTATTTTATTCAACATTTTTTTTTGTACTATTTTATGTCTTAATATGTAGCAGTCCATTTAGAGTATTACTCCAGAAAAAAGGGATTTTTGTTTTTTCATAAAATTCATTTTCATTCGAGAATTCTTTTATCGCTTATTTCCAAACGATGTAAATTAACTGGAGTAACCATTAAAGTTAGTTATATCTTTTACAGAACTTAAAAACCATTCTAATTAATGATTATACAGAGTCTTTGAATGCCAAATGTAGAAAAGAAGAAAAAGAATATCATTTGTAAATTACATAGAAACATAGTTAAAGCTCTTAATTCTACGAATAGAAAATTATTGTATTTAATCTGGTGATATCCATTGGATGTTTCATAATCACGTCTTATTAATTACACAACCATCCAACTGAGCAAATTGATCATCAGTTTTAAATCAATAACCTGATCTTCAATAGCTAAGCAATGGATTACTGGTTTAGTAGTCAGAAAGAATCAAATTATAGACTCAATGATATTGAAATTTACAAAGTCAGTTAGAAGTTAAATTCATCTCAATATACTCAGTTCTTCTTGGTCATAATTATTAAGAATGTTATTCGATTGAAATTAGTAACTGGTAACTGCACAACTTGACAAACCACAAAGTGTTATAAACAACAATGCACTGTCAACATTCATTCGACTTAATTAATAATTTCTTTATCTACATCTGTGTTTTCCCACTCTTATTCTAATCTATCCATTTGGTAACGAATACACTATGTATTACCACACAAGACTGGCTTTTATAAACAACAGATATGCAATATACAAATTCTAATCATGCATACCAATTTAAATAGAAATTCATTTCCATATTTTTTTATGTCAATATTCCAATAAAAAAATTTGGCCACGATTCCCCAACAGTTACACTAGAAACCAATAATCAAACGGTTTAAAAGAACATCATCTTATAGTATAACTTGTTATCAAATGGCATTTAAATAATACCAAAATCATATGGAATTTCAATTTATTCGTTAGGTAATACAGTTAAGTTTCATTTAAATCAAAATGAGTATCAAATAGTAACAAATCACTACAATAAATGTCTTATAATTCATATGATTTTATAGCCAAACACAAATAATTTCAAATAGAGAATTGAGCAAAATGAAACATAAAATAAATGAATTTTCATCTGAATAGAAACCAATCCCCCAAATTCGTTTAGAATTTTGTTTTTTTTTTGTAAATAAATGCTTGAACATAAACTTATTTAGGCCTACACAAATTTATGACAGAAAAAGAAATACAAAAATTGAGACATCAATTATGCTGCCCAAATAATATCATGATGGTATTAAAAATATTCTAATGCTGCCTTCGTTTTTTTTGGTACCCAAATCAAAATTGTAATATTCAAAGGTTTTTTTTTCTTTCTTTAATTTTTATAACACAAAAACAGAACTTTTGAATAAAAGCGATTGATCCAATACTCCATCGTGACTTTCAATCCGGAACATATCGAACTGCTTTTTTTTTTCTTCTCCTTCTACATGATTAGAAAGAGCAATAACACAAAAGGTTTTTTTTTCTATAAACATAAATAGTATATTACTTATACTGGACATGG
>JXOR01000478.1:158881-287046 GCA_001014335.1 Coboldia fuscipes | reverse complement strand
ATTTGAACAAGGTTTTGCGTTGAGAATCACTCAAAATGCCGTGTTTCTTTTAAAAAGCATTATATCTTCCCATATTTCTCAGAAGACAAGTTATTCTGCATACAGTTACGTGAATAATAAATACCATTACACCCATTTTTCACTTTGCTTCTTTCAATCACTTCTTCGACGCATTCATTTATAATAAAAACATAAAAGGTAGCCTGTGTGTTGTGTGTAAAATTTTTAAAATTTTGTTTTTTTGTTTTTTAAATCTGAAGCAAAGTAATTAAAAACACTGTGTTCATAATTAGTGCAAATATGTGTAAAGCAGCGTGCATTATTCTGTTTTTCATAGTTCAATTGACCAGTGGTAAGTGAAATTTTGTTAATACCAAATTGGATTAGTCGAAACACTATCGAACCTGGAGATACGGAGCAGAGAAAAAAATGATTGGGAACAAATCAGAATTTTTGTGTGTGTTTGGATGTGCGGGAATGGCCACCACCGCTTGATTTTATCTATTGGACTTTCAAGCATATGTAAATTATGTTGCCATTATTGTCGTCTAGTTGGTAATTCGGTGTCACCAAACAGTGACCAACATACAGTGGAATTCATAAGAAATATGGACATTCAAGTATCGACAGTCCAGTCTCCCGGAATCCCATCTTGGAGCCACTGTGATTTGAAGCCTTGAAGTCTTAAATGAATAGTTTACACTTAATTTTTATAACTTCCCGTTTCACGGGGATCCAACGAAATTCATTTATGTTCCCAATCACTGTGGTATGTGATGAGAGTACAGAAACAACAAAATTATTTTGAAGTTTAGAGAGAATTTTTAAAATCACAATTAATTTTATTTTTCCTGCTCTCCCATCTTCAATATCTAATCGCTGTCTAGGGAATCTCATTATTTTCGTTACATACGACGCCTCCGATAGTTCTTTATACCAGCAATATCAGAGAATATAAGTAAACTGTATGATTACGCTACAGAAGCGATCTAGAGTTACTGTAACAGTATTAAATACGACTACATCAAAACCACTTATATCATAATGTGGAGTATAATAAGAGACACACGGTGTTGTAATGAAAATCAGATTTTGATATCTTCTGTTCCTTGAATGTAATGCCCTGGAACTGTATAAAAACGTATGCCTACATAAAAGATTATTTAAAGAAATAAGAAACACATTTTTTTTTAAATGCATGATTTTCAAGAGATTTTTTATTTCTTCTTATAGTCACAGCCTCTCTCTACTCTGAAAAGACATTAAAATACACTCACGCATTTTCAACTCGATTCTTATATTTGAAGACAAAAACAAAAATGCATCTCATAAGATTTTATTTCATTATTCCTTTTGAGTTTTCATACAAATGCAGACACGATTCTTATTAAAAGATTTTGTATTTGAATTAACTATGGCAGAGATCTTTCGATTCGGTTCTGTAACCTGTTCTGTGAGGGTATAATATACAATGGCAATCCGATACCAATAGAATGTCTTTAACGAGAGATGATTTTGAATCCTGCATCTCTCCATAATCATCCATCTATGCTTATTATTCTTTATGCTTTATGTTATTCTTTTTTGCTTTCCATTTCTTATTCTTGAACCATTGTTCGGATTGGAATCGACGGGATTTCATGGACTGTATGGTGAATTTATTTCAGCAGCCAAAACCATAATACATTATAATTTCCAAGTGCCTGTAATATAGGTATTTGCCTCTTGAACCTATAAAGAGCAACGGCACGATACAAGAGACGGGATAGCCTTACATTAGTTTGGTGTGAAACCCGCTGCGTTGCTTATTATTTTCTTATATCGTTTATTTTGTTATTTTACTTTTTTCCTTTTTACTTCGAAGAGAAATATAAAATACCTAAATTAAAGATAGAATAATCTTACCAATGAAATCTCGAATATATGGGCATAAGAACATTTTTTTATATGCAATACACATTGGGCTGTTGAATTCAACGTTTCCGCCATACAGTATTTTCTTAATTTAAAATAAAAAAAAAAAGAAAACAAAAAATAACTGAGTTTACCAAAATAAGAAAAACGAACGAGTAAAATCAACCAAACAAGATATAAAGAATACTTGAGCACAGTATGAAAGTGTTTAGTATTGAACTTACAATGCAGTCGATAAGTTTCCCATTCAATTTGTAATGTAATGCACCTTTGGTATGTTCACTTATGGGTTTCTTATTGTACATTTCTGTATTATCTATGGTGTGAAACAAGAAACTAATCATTTTGGTATAGAATGTAACGTGATTGGGATTCCTTGTTTTTTTTTTTTGTTTTTTTTTTTTTAAATATTCATTTATAATTTATGTTCACTGTAATTACAATTTATTATAAAGCCGCGTACTCGTACTCATACTCATCGATCAACACTATATGCGTTTTTAAAAACCCGTAGCAATGTTTTCCCTATAAATCATTCTGTTTTTAATCCGGTGTTTTCTTGTTTATTTCATTTATAATAAAATAAATTTAATGAATAAGAAGAAATCAATAATTTTTTTTTTAACTTCATATAATTAATTCATTTGTCTCGACATTAGACGCCAACAAAACGCAGAGATAATTTTCTTTAGTGTTATTGAGAAAATCAAATTAAGAAAGAAAAAAATTATATTTGCTTTCTCAATCTCTTATGGAATGCTATAAAATATTTGTTTTTTAAGATTTATGATGAAAAATAGAATAAATTTAATATGCGTCCAAATGAATAATAATTGATTTGTGATGATGGGGATTTTATTTATCATAAATTCATTTTAATTGAGACTTCGTTTAGATTCTAGATGGATTTATTTGTTTATATAACAGTCAAATAAATTTTTTCTTAATTTGTTTTTATCATTTTTAGGAGAAATAAACAGATCCCATGATCGAACGGATGTCGATGACAATAATTTTCAACTGATAAGTGCACACAAACCGAGTCCACCGGACTCAATGAATTCAATACTAGTGAAACCGAGGTATGTAAACATAAATGGATACACTGTATTATTCTATACATTGGTGAATAGAGTCTTGTGATAATAGATTGAGAATGAACTAAACTATTTGTTTGTAAATAAGAGACCATTTTATGGGTGATCCGCTAATGAATGAGCTAAACCCCCAAATAGCCATGCCGCCCAAAAAATTATTCTGTTTGTCTCGTTTACCAATTTAATTGATTCGCTAATTGTAAACAAAAAATTCTTTTTTTTTCTTTCTTTCTATTTTTACCCAATCTTCCTTACAATCAAATTCCGTACTAAAATCTGTCTATTCTATGCGTATGCTAACGATACTTAAATGTAACAATTAATTAACATCAATTTGAAAGGAGGCATTATAAGTCAAAGAGACGAATGAAACGAAGGTACATTACTTAATATTGTTGAATTAAAGATGTTTGCTCACATTATTGTTGTCATTTAAAGCACAAGTAATTTATAAATTCACAAGAATTCTTTATTTATTTTTATCATTTTTATTTTGTCCGTTCTAAATATTATTTATTCGATTTCTGTTTAACTTGAGTGCTTGTATGAATTTTCTTTTTAGATTTTTTTTTGTAGCGTTGAAGTACTTTTGATTAGATAGCGAGTATAGTTAAGGTGTAATAAATGATGCACTCATACCACTTGTATTAATATTTTATTCTTATCTTTAGTTACAAAATGCTTAATATCAATTTGTTGGTGTATAACTTTTAATTTTGTTGTTGATTTTAATTAGTTGTTTGTTGAGACGAGACATTTTTAATCCTGATTAAATTAATTGAATTTTAATTGATTTATTTCCTGTTTAGATTCAAATGTTATGTATGCGAATCACCTGGATGTGATTCAGTGGAAACAGCTTCAATATGCCATGATGCGATACAAGTGAGTATTTTCCACATTCATAATTAATTTACTTTCGCTTGAACAGGTGATCTAGAAATTGAAAATAATTGGATTTTGTGTATTGTTTTAGTGTTGGAAATCACGTGTACGAGACACGTTTGGTGTTGAAACAGTGTCGCGTGGATGTACTACGGTCGAAGATCATTTGCCATTAATTTGTAACCAAAATCGTGGTCCAAGAAAGCGGCAGACGACCGGTCGCTATTCACTAGAATGTTGTACTGGTAATTTTTGCAATAACGGTAGCTTCCCAACGTTAACAGATGGTAAGTGTCTGCAATTACAAATTTATGCTACTTATAATGTACATTTAGTCAGTTGCTAAGTTTGGATTTAGTAAACCACAACACAATAGTAATTGTTTGAAATTGAATTTTTTCAGTTGCTGATACAGTATCAAAAATGGATTCTTCCAGTAATTATATAAAATTAGTTATACTTTGGGGTTGCGGAATGATCGTTGCCATTAGTACGTTCGCTAGCATTGTTTTCTGTGTATTACGCCAGCGACAGCGTAAACGATTAAGGTTAAACCGTGACGATATCTATCCAGACACATTTTATAGTGAGGATCTGCTTAAAACACGATGTGCAGGTGAAAGTACACTACAGGAATTTTTACAAGCATCAATGACATCGGGCTCTGGCAGTGGTTTACCGCTGTTAATACAAAAGACAATATGTAAAAATGTTGAGTTGAAACAGTGCATTGGTAAAGGTCGTTATGGGGAAGTGTGGCGCGGAATTTATCAAGATGAACCAATTGCTGTAAAAATCTTTGTCAGTCGTGATGAGGAATCATTTAAAAGGGAAACAGAAATATACAGGTGAGTGATTGACTTGTTTATTTGAGGTAAATCAAATGATAATAACGTGTAACTTTTACTTTTAGTACAATATCGTTGCGCCATGAAAACATTTTAGGATACATTGCCAGTGATGTGACGTCCCGTAATTCATGCACACAAATGTGGTTGCTAACATACTATTATCCACGAGGTTCATTATTTGATTACCTCAACCGTCATGCATTAACATTGAGAGATATGGGAAAAATATGTTCATCGGTAACCGCTGGTCTATTTCATTTGCATAGTGAAATATTGGGTATAGTGAATAAACCATCCATTGCTCATCGTGACTTGAAATCTAAAAATATCTTGGTTGGTCCAGATTGTAATTGTGTTATTGCTGATTTTGGTTTGGCTGTAACCGATACAGATGGACGTATTGATCATGGTGGTAATAATCCACGTGTTGGAACAAAACGATACATGGCTCCAGAAGTCTTGGACGGAAGGTATATTAATAATGCACATTTTAAAGCATAAACATAATTTTAATACTAATTATAACAAAATTTTACGATTATGAATGTTTTTCAAAAATGAAAGAAATTGTCTGTAAATATTTACAATATTATTTCTATTTTTAGCATAAATATGAATTGTATAGCGGCGCTAAAGGGTGCGGATATTTATGCGTTAGGCCTTATGTTTTGGGAAGTGTGTCGGCGTACACTTGTTAATGGTATTGCCGAAGAATACAAAGTGCCCTATTATGATGTTGTGCCTGCTGATCCTAGTTTTGAGGATATGAAGAAAATAGTGTGTGTTGATAATTATCGGCCTTCGATACCGAACCGATGGAGTTCAGATGATGTAAATAATTTTGAACTTCTAATTGCATAGATTTGATTTTTAATTGATTTATTTTTTAGGCCATGTACTCAATGTCGAAGCTCATCAGAGAATGTTGGCATCATGATCCAAGAGTACGACCAACTGCGTTAAGAGTGAAGAAGACGCTTTCGAATATATCACAAAAAGGCAGTAGTGAAAAAATGTATAATAAATCAGAAGATGGAATTGTGTGATCGTTTGGAAAACGGATTCGATATCAAGAGTCTGTTGTTTAAATATAAACGATTATATTAGAGTAAACGTAGAAGTGCAACTATATAGTATTCTAGTGGACGTTAAAAACACTGAAAAGTAATATGAAGACAAAGAAAACAATAAGTTTTTATTTATAATTGTTCGATGTGATATCAGACATGATATGGATAAAAGAAAAACGAAGTAAAGTTAATTGAAGGGAAGGTATACCGGTGTCCGGTATTTCCTTGTTATCAGTGCCTAGTAATCCAGAATTGTCAGTGAAAGTGCTATATAATATGACTAAATATGTTTCCTCGACAATTGTTCAATATGATATGTTTTAATTATTTTTTTTCTTGTTTGATTCCTGTAATTAAACATAGGCAATAATTTTGAATCTATCTTTATTTACAATTAATTGTATAAGGACGATGTTAAACAGTTAGTGTTAATGTCAATAATTCGTTTTACGACCGTTTATAAAACTACAGTTGATTTGAGGCTATTACTTCAGAAATACAATAACAAGTGCTAGATAAGAACTAGATTGATTTCATATAGATTTCTTGCCCATTAAAGAACTTTCTTTTCCTTATTTAATTTAAGTATTTTTTCCCTTTTCTCCAGTTAACGAAGCTTTAAATTAAATTAACTTACCGATATGTGAATACAATGTTTTTAATTGAATCTAAATTGAAATTAAACGAATATCTAACACTTTAGAATCATTTTTATTGTAATCTTCATATCAGATAATACTTATATCATCAAAATATTATACAACAATTAATTAACATACCAAAATCAAATCATAATCATGATTATAAGTTTGTAAATTGAACAGATGTAATCCATGTGAGTGGTGAATTGAAGAATAAATATTATCCCATTTATTTGATCATTTACACCGATGAGAAACAACTAGTTGACATATCTCACACAGAAAAATACACTTGAATAATTCAATCTATATAGTAATGGGGGGATCTATGTTTCATGTAATCATTTATAATAATTTCAATTGTGTCTGATATTGAACAATGTTCTTTTGAGTTAAGTGAATTGTACATAAAACACTAGTTGATAGTTATTAATCATTAATTATTATTTTCTATTTTGTTGTAAGCTGAATAGTTTTGTAAAACACATTGAATAACTACGATGACTATTCATCATTATAATATTTCTTTTTTAAAACAAAATATCGTTAAAATTTATGGAGACAAATTTTAATAGCCAGCTAAATTTTATTTGACTTATTAGTGCCATTAATATATATTCTTTTTTGTTTATTTATAAATAACTAAGTGCGAAAACAAAAGTTAAACATTGTGTTTTAACCAGAGAGAAAATAACTTAAAAAAACATTTTTTTTTTATCATAAAATCGTTTATAATTTTACAAATTAATTATAATTGTATCCGTTGAAAACAGATACAATTTTATAAATTGTACATGTAGTTTTTAGGTCATGTATAGGTAACAATTTATCTTGTAGGACATTGTAAGAGATCTGAGAATTATTAAATAATGAAATGAACAATTAATTTTGATTTATTTTCGTGAAACTAATCGTTAATGTTTCTAATCATAATTTTTGTTCGAATGTGAAATCAACTATAGTGAAACATTGATGTACATACATAAGAATGATTCATTTTGCATAGTGTTGAGACGCATTTATTATTAGGCACATATACGTGCCAAATTTGATTAATTTATATAATTATCTGTCGATTAAACTGTAACACAAGTTAGAATTAATAATATTGATTAGAATGATGTCTGAGCCATATTACTAAGTATCCGTTATTAAGTTGATTTCAGCATGAGAGATGTGATCTAATTTCATCTTGATTGTAATAATGAATTAAAATATGATCCTACAGATCCTATCAATATAAGCAATCCAGTTTTAATAAGAAATTACTATTGTTTCAATTAATGGTTGTACTTTAACATTACAGTTATGTTTCATTCGATAATATCAGATTTAAATTACAATCTGATTTCAAAGGAAATCAAATCTGCTAAACTATCCTTTGTCTCCAAACCTTAACAAATAGTGCCACTATTCGTGAAGTTCATTGGGAAAACATTCGAACCTGACTATTATCGTTGACCCAGTGTCCCAAAGCGTTGAATCTTTTGTACGTGATGTTATCGCTCCAAATTAAATTTAATATACGGTAATTCTATCGGAACATTTTCATTCATTCAATTATAGATGTAAATTGAAACTATTTTTATTTTTTTAAGTTACTACATCAAGGTAGATATAAATATAATCAATTGGTCATTTATTTTGTCGAAATAGTACTTTTGATTAAAGGGTCCACTGATCATCCGTTACATGTTACTGGAAATTTAGAATTTAATTCAATATTTAAACAAATTTGATCATAACAAAGTATTAGAATAACATCCCGAAAGCTTAGAATAATTAAAAAGGAAGTTATTTTTTCGATGGAAATGAGAATTATTAGCGTCCACATGTTTTTTGCAGTTCTTTTTGTACATTTTTTGCGAGGCGCCAGGCAGACGACATGATCTGTGAAGAAGTGTCCTGTCCGAGTCATAAAGCAATAAATCCAAAATTATATTCCCAAAAGGTAAGTATTTGCAATGACACATTCAGTATATGTTTAGTGTGCATCGGAGAGTGTTGTGTTTTAGTTACTTATAACAGATTTTGATTTTGAGAATTTTTAATTATTTTAGTTACTGAGACAGTATCAGAAATGGATTTTTTAAGTGAAAAAGTTAAATTACGTACACTTTGGGCTTGTGCAATAATCGCTGTGATCTGTACAATCGTCAATATAATGTTGTGTGTTGTATGTGTATTGCGATGTCGACAACGTAAACGGTTGTTGAAACCTGACGATATCCATCCAGACAAATTTTATAATAATGAACGCCTTAAACCGCTTAAAAAACAAAGTGACTCTATACTACAGGAATTTATGCAAGGAACAATGACATCTGGCTCTGGCAGTGGTTTACCGCTGTTAATCCAAAAGACAATATGTAAAAATGTTGAGTTGAAACAGTGCATTGGTAAAGGTCGTTATGGGGAAGTGTGGTGCGGAATTTATCAAGATGAACCAATTGCTGTAAAAATCTTTGTCAGTCGCGATGAGGAGTCATTTAAAAGGGAAACAGAAATATACAGGTGAGTGTTTGATTTGTTTATTTTAGGTGAATCAAATGATAATAACATGTAACTTTTACTTTCAGTACAATATCGTTACGCCATGAAAACATTTTAGGATACATTGCCAGTGATGTGACATCTCGTAATTCATGTACACAAATGTGGTTGTTGACTTACTATTATCCACGAGGTTCATTATTTGATTACCTGAATCGTAATGTATTAACATTAAGGGATATGATAAAAATATGTTCATCGGTGACTGCTGGTATATCCCATTTGCACAGTGAAATATTAGGGTTTGAGAAAAAACCAGCAATTGCACATCGTGACTTAAAATCTAAGAACATCTTGGTTGGTTCAGATTGTAATTGTGTTATTGCTGACTTTGGTTTGGCTGTGACTCAAACGAATGGTCAAATTGATCATGGAAATGATAATCCACGCGTTGGCACAAAACGATACATGGCTCCAGAAGTTTTAGACTCAAGGTATGTAATCTATTACTGCTTCTTAAAATGAACTGATCAAAGGATAATATAATACTATTTTTAGCATCAATATGAATTGCATGATTGCACTACAAGCTGCAGATATTTACGCATTAGGACTTATGTTTTGGGAAGTGTGTCGGCGTACACTTGTAAATGGTATTGCTGAAGATTATAAAGTGCCTTACTATGATGTAGTTTGCGCTGATCCTAGTTTTGAGGATATGAAGAAAGTTGTGGACGACGATAAATATCGGCCTGCAATACCAAATCTATGGAATTCAGATAATGTAAACTATTTGATTTACAAGTTAATTTTTAAAGTGGTAATATTTTGTGATTTATTTTAGGCAATGTTCCTAATGTCGATTCTAATTAGGGACTGTTGGCATCATGATCCTTCTGAACGACCTACTGCATTACGGGTACAGAAAACAATTTCAGGCATATCACATAAAGGCAGTAGTGAAGAAATGTTTACAAGACTAGAAGGTGATCTTGTGTGACCCTCTGAGAAACGAAGTTGCCATAAATCATATTGTTTTTATGTTGAAAAAAATAACCAAATATGTGTACATCATAAGTAATTGTTAAGGTATTGTTATTTTATTATAAAATATTATTAAAACAAAAGTAAAGGAGTGTATCAGTTTACCATACCGTATTACCTTTCATACGTTCCATTACACCGATCTGTTGCATTCGTCGACGATGGTATCTCATGAGGCTTATATTTCTCAACGGCATCCTTCTGTTTACTGGTTCCCATATGCTTTTTTATATGATTAATGTGTCCTTTATTCCATTAAAACAATTGAACTCTATTTAACACTTTCCACTACTTCAATTTAAATAAAATAATAATTTTTATTATTCAATTTAATTTTAAAAATATCGGGGACACTCATCACGGACACCAAGAAGAATACAGTATCAGTTTCAATTAATACTAAGAGATGGCGTTGCAGTCAATTACTATCGACATCATATTCTTGCGTTATCAGCTTCGATATTAGTAACAAATTGTAGGATAGTTTTTGTGCAAGTGTTAAGCCTTTTGTGTAAATTTTATTAGACATTAGTTGTCTTACAGTATTACTATTAATTTTTTTAAGTGTAACGAGGTTCATATAATAAGTTTTAATGTGATTCGTTTGAATTCCATTCAATTATTCCCATAATTGGAACCAGACGGCGGAGAAATGGTATCTATTCCAGTGAAGACCAAGCCGATTCCGGTGCAGTGATTATTGTTTCTAAAATTGCATTATCATCCTTTTATCAATCATTGTTTTAATCACTTATTCTAAAAGTTGAATACATAAAAATTAAAATTCAATTAAAGGACAATAACGATAGTGAAAGTTAAAACTTAATGAGTGTGTTTGTGCTGTTTACACTAGCACCAGATGTGTCTGAATTTTGTAACGGATAAATATCGTACGATTACATGTGGGTGAGTGGATTTTATTTTCTTGTCGATGAATGGAAAAACATGCGTCATAAACGAAACTCGCGTTTCCTGATAACGTATCAGAACCTTATCGTGTATTAAGTTTAACACAATCAAACGAGTCGTCGTCACTTTAGTTAACGAAATTATTACGAGTTTGTTATTCGTCCACTACAAAATTCCTCAATAAGAACAGAAATACATTAATAAAATTCCACGATTTGGAGGAGACGGGAAAAAAAACGAAAAAAGAGAAAAATCTGAATGAACGAAGGGTACTGAGGATTTTTCCATTTTCATGTGTCAAATTTAATGGAATATTGTAAGAATCGTGTTTTCATATTGAGCTCAAAGAAAAGCAAGTATCAAATAAAAAAAAGAATAGAATCCAGAGTCAAAGGAAATTTTATATTACTGGAATATCCTCTCATTGCTAATTTATAGGTGTGTTTAATTCTCACTAAATCCAAAAAAGGTGAAAGAAAAGTATACAACAAAACTAAAGGCAAGTAAAACATTTTATTTTGGTAAATACTTTTAGTGTGTCTGTGAGTGAAGGACTTTTAAAGACAGGACATCAATTTCGATTTTGAGCTAAATGAGCTGTGTGAGCAAAAGTAGAGAGAAAAAAGAAAATTACAGAAAGTAACACACACAAACGTTTCGTTCATTTTTCCTGGAATATTGTGATTCTGTTAACTTGTTATACATTTTTTGTTTCATCCATTAACAAGTGAAAGTGCAGAATTATAAGTGTATTTGAGACAGATTGAAGAGAAAAAAATATCTTTCCAAAGGGAATATTGAATACGACAAAAAATTTTATTTCTCTAAATGCACAAAGGTGTTTAACAAAATTACCAGTGTTTAGAAAACAATCAGAATAACGTGATTACAACGACCTTTAAGTGTGTTATTTAGTTTATTTAAAATAAAAATTAATAAGGAAAAATCAATTGATTTTCCTATTAGTGATTTATCTACGATATATAAAAGCATACACAATTAATAAAAGGTAAATGGTTCAGTTTTGATTATGAATGAATGAAACGACATATTTTAGAGTATTGATTTTCCCCAAGTTGAGATTAAGAATCTCCATGGGAAATGGTTATGAGAAAAGAATTGTTATATTGGTTATTAACTTGATGTGCTTTTATGACTGATTTTCGCGTTCATTCTGGATGGTATTTTTATTTTTTTTCATTTATTTATGTGTTGTGGTTTTAATGGTAAAAGAAAATCAATTTCATCATTTTGATGGTATTATGGATTAGGGCTATAATCAGTGAATTGGGTTTTGAAATATTCATAATTTCAATGAATTTTTTAAAATTGGTTTAAAGGAATTTTTAAACAATTCATGACTATAATTTTCCTCTCTTTCTCACGTCAATATTTTTGGGTCGAGGTTAACATTTTATTGTTGTAGTAGACAGCAATTTTTCTTTTAAATTTTTTTTTGTTCATCAATAGTCATGAAAAAAAAACTGTTTCAGCCTTGATCCAATATTAGTTGACTGTGCAAAGGATTAACGTGAATTGCAATACAGTTAAATTTAAAACTTAAGACTTACTGAATTTGAAATAAATTACTTTTTAGTTCTGAAGATGTAAGTTAACTATAAGAGTGCTTATTACAATTTAACACTTGAGAATTCCAGTGAAACACAAGAGAATTTAAGTTTTCAATGTCTCAGCTTTTTACCATATGAAACTAAATATGATGATTAAAAGAAATACAATTTACACTATGGTTTATGTGTATACAACCACAAATTGGATGCGGGCATTTCAGTAAAATTCATTTTAATTAAAATAATTGGTGTAAAGAAAACTATGGTAATGTGTGGTAGCCTTTTGAATGAATATTTTGTTGGTGATAACCGATTATAGCGAAATGTTTTGTTGAAATTCACCTTTAAAGTCTCGGTTGGTTCCGTTAACCACCATTAAATTACTTTGGGTTTTACTTTTATTTTTTTTTATTATCAATCAACTTAGACTGAATAAAAAACATAAAAATTAAATTAACTTTAGTATGGATTTAATCGTTCGGTTAATTCCCCAATAAAAAAGAGAACGATCTAAATCATTTGGTTGGACAGTGACGGAAATAAAAATTTTTTATGATTAATTAAAGTAGTTAAAATGTGTAATTTTGGTTTTAGTGCAATTCTAACACTATGGCGATCATTAATTCGTGTATGGATTTTTTGTTTGATATTGTTATTGGCAATTGTAGTTTTTAATGGGAAAATGAAAACTTTAATGACTCGTATTGTTGTTTAAATGTTGAATTATTAATATTGAAAATTAATTAAATTATTTGTTTTGCTATTTTATAGATGGCTGGTGGTGGTGATCCAAAATGGCAAAAAGATGCAACCGATCAGAATTTCGATTACATGTTTAAATTACTTATAATTGGTAATTCATCGGTTGGTAAAACGAGCTTCTTATTCCGATATGCAGATGATTCATTTACATCAGCATTTGTATCAACTGTTGGTATTGATTTTAAAGTGAAAACTGTATTCCGGCATGATAAACGTGTTAAACTACAAATTTGGGTAAGAATTTTCCTATTTTTGAAATGTCCTTACTGAGTGTGTGTGCTTGTCTACAATTTATATTCATTTGTTGTGTGTTTAGCTAATTTCCATTTTCACCGACTTTTGAAGAACAAACAATGGAAGGGACACAAGAAAACAATAATTGACAGAAATAGAAAATTGAAAAACAGAGAATATTGCGTCATATTGTTACTTGAATCCGCATATGAAAGTGTCTTTTGGAATTGTTTTTTTATTTCTTTTATTTGGGCAAACAATTCACTCGATTTGACTTTATATTTATTCAAAATGATGATGCTATTCAATTGACTGTACTTGTCATCAATTTATCTAAGTGAATTAATGTGATGCGTTAATTAGTGACACCCACTCACAACAATTAGATCATATAGTTTGTTGTATCTGCATATTGATCCACTTAAGATTAGCAGTTTATTGATGTTTTGGGGCCATGGCTTTATTGTTATTGAGTTGTTTTTTTGTATCATTTTTTTTTAATATAACAATTTGATGTCTTTTTATTTCAGGATACAGCTGGCCAAGAGAGATATCGTACCATAACGACTGCTTACTATCGAGGCGCAATGGGTTTTATTCTAATGTATGACATCACCAATGAAGAGAGCTTTAATTCAGTACAAGACTGGTAAAAACAGAATTTTCCATTTGATTTCTAGAATTAATTTAAAAATGAGTAAATATTAATCAAAATGTTCTTTTCTATATTTTAGGGTGACCCAAATCAAAACGTACTCATGGGATAATGCACAAGTTATACTGGTTGGTAACAAATGTGATATGGAGGATGAACGTGTCATATCATTTGAACGTGGCAAACAGCTGGCTGATCAATTAGGTGTAGAATTTTTCGAAACATCGGCTAAAGAAAACGTTAATGTCAAGGTAAATGTAAAAACCAATCAATCAAATTGACTGGTAAATACGAAAATTCCTGTAGGCACAATTGAGACATTTTCATCTCATTTGAAAATCTGTAATCAATCTGAATTGAATTCATTTCATTTTCTTGTTTTTGCTTTTAGGCCGTATTTGAACGTTTAGTTGATATAATATGTGACAAAATGTCTGAATCATTGGATTCCGATCCCACATTGGTGGCTGGTGGTCCAAAAGGACAACGATTAACCGATCAACCTCAAGGTGCACCAAATGCAAGTTGTAATTGTTAAGGTCCACAACAATGTACTACAATAAATTTCAGCAATGAAATTTCCAACTAAAAGGTAATATATAAAACAATTATATTGGATATGACAAACACAAGAATAAAAAAGAAATACAATGTAATTGAGTAGATAAATTATTTACATATTCTGGTATTGGTGGCAGACTGTTACCAAATATTATGTACATAATGGATATGATTAAAACAAAGTCCCTTTATTTGAATTATAAAAAAAAAAAAACAAAATACAAAATGATAAATGAAAACTGCTAAATGAGAATTAAAATGGAATTAAAAACACTTGTATTGATTACACAGTAATAATGCACATAAAGCATTAAACCAGTTACAGTAAACATGGAATAATAATAATATTTGGTTCTTTCTTTAAAAAAAAAAAACAAAAAAATTCGATTTATTGCTAAAAATATGTAACTACATTTGAATTGTTATTGAACCGATAACAGTGGGTGGTGTGCTGGTAATGAATGAACGCGCTCTGCTTGATAAAACTGTTGAATATTTGAATATGTTTTTACGCCAAATCTAAATCAGTAATTGGCAAATAATAAGCGTGTAATTTATATAATCTGACTACTAATATTGTTACCTATAATACAATTAATGTTAATTAAATCAATGTTGTATAAGTTGTATTACACACACACACACACATATTGGCCAATAAAACACATATGTATTCAGTGTTCCAAAATTTGAATTTAATTTGATAAAAATCTTAACTGTCAGTCAATGATGATGAATAAATTCATCACTTAATAATTAACTAATAAATGAATTGTTAATGATTGTATCGCCGAAGTATAAATAGTAAATATTCATCCGTAAAATAACAAATTCGATTGTCTGTAATTGCAACTTGTTGAATTTTTGGAAAATTTGAAATTTATGACACCGAACAGACAGATATGAGGGGCAGCAGAAGATAAATAGAAGACTTAAGTTAACGCAACACATAAATGGTTGAGGATCGATAATTAACGGTAATTCTGAAGAAGACAATAATCAGGATGTATAGTGTATAATCCAATATACGATAAAGTTTATTTCTCTTCTTATTTAAAATCCATATGATGTTGTCTAATTACCAATTCAGTGTGGCTTTCTAATGAGACAATGAGAAAACTTGTTTTACTGCATTATAGTATTGGATGAAAATAAATGAAAAAAAAAAATAAACACAGAAAGTACAATAAGAAAATTAATTAAATCGAGAAGTTAATGAATGGAATGGAATAAAATAGAAATAATCTCTGAACTGAGATAGTAAATTGCATTTGTTCTTGAATTATAGTGTTTGACATTGGTGTAATTAAAACTCCTAACTTCTGTACTACTTCAATGCTAATTAATGAAACATAAAACCAAACTGTGCATTATCGATTTATCGAAATTTGTATTTAAATAAAAGAATAAACAAGTATGGATAATTATTTGAAATACAGAGAACTAAATATGAACAACTAAATGCTTCTATTAAAAATAAATTCATCTCTAATAAGAACTGCCTATGCTTTCAAGTGTACCAGATCATCTAACAAATCACTTGAACACATTCAATTAAATAAGTTTGTTCTGCTTAAGAAATTTTACTGATTAAAAATGCTGCCATTCATTAACCATCAAATTCAGCACTATTTTTATGACAATTCTTTAAATAAATTTATCAATTTTGATTCATTCATTTTTATGTGAAGTATTTATTTCCGTTGATTTTACGTTGATTTTTTCATTTTCTATGAATTTCAATGATAAAAGAACCACTTTAAAACCAAAACTAAGTAAAATCTGAAAACAACAAAATATACTTTTAACATTTAATGATTAACCAACTACCATAACAAGAGACCACATACGAATTGTACATATGAATGAAAATATTTAAAAATGAATAAATATAGAAGATACTAATGAAACAATTTAATTAAATTCATCATCATTAGAATTTAATTTTAGATTTATATATATTTGTATTATATAATTAAAAGGACAATTTAATGGAATACCTATAAATGGGACAAAGAAAGTTAATTCAAATGATAAATTCATTGTTATTTAATTAAATAATTTTAGTGAACAAATTTTTAAGTGGAACATATTTAAATTGAAACAAATTAATTATATCAAACGATTTATCATAAAATTTTATGTAATTTTTTAAAAACATCTTATTTAGTGTTATCCAAGACTAAAAACAAAGAACGAATTATTTAGTTGAAAATTAGATTTAATTGATTACGAGAAAATTATCTCAAAAAATGAATATTTAAAAATTTAATTGATTGCTAAATAACCAAATACCTAACTAAACCAATAGTTAATAACAAAAAAAAAAAACAAACAAAGAATTGTTAAATAGTTCATGCTGTTCTGATGGGGTTTATTGCTTTTAATTAGCCGTTAAAATATGAATTAGTTAGTATTTACGCACATCTAGAATTGTATTATGATCGTAATTTGGTAGTGAATTCATTTTAAAAGTGAAAAACAAAGTCAAAGAATATGAAAAGAAATGCTAAATGGTAATATCCTAATTATAATAATTGTTCAAATTAAAATTCAGAGAGTTACTATGAATGACAAAAGAAACTTTATGTTTGATTGTCTGTAATATGATGAAAGTATTATCTGAGATTAATTTTATTATTAATATCCAATGTATATGATGAAAATGCATTTCAATTTTGGCGGATGAAATCAGGAAGATTATTGCCTGGTAATCTGTGACTCATTGCAACCGATAAATGTGAAATCCTTCAATCAAAATTACATATTCCGTATACCATTTAAAGGAACTCTCCATAACAATCTGTATTTAAAAGCATTATACTGTATCATTGTAATCTCGCTTGATTGCCTAAAAATCATAATTAAATTCAATTATCTAACCGTAAATAATACGCTTTATAGCGATAAAACATTATAATGATTAAGACATGCTAGTCAACTACTTTTAGTTTAATTATCAATCTTCTACTTCTATCCAATTACACTACCGCACTGTACTTTAAAGAAAAGCCATCATTATTATAATCCGATTATTTGGCTTCTCTTCTTTTTATTTAGTTTTTTTTTTTTTTTGAGATTAAAGTAAACGAAATTCCATTAAAATAGAATTCAATTGAACACAACGTTTTCTTTAGACGATTTTATTTCGAAATTCAATAAAAAAGAAGGAATATGTAAACCATTATTGGTAATAATATATGTAATTTACTATAATTGTTCATTATTATTACATGAAATTAACTATGAATGAGATGCGATATAATAGCATGTATTCAATACTGATGTGAACAGTATAATTGATATACAAAAATACGGTGTAAATTTAAATTGATGAATGAAAAGACATAATATTCTTAAAAGAAAAGTAAAATTAGTAGTTTATTATATTAAATGTAAGAGATTTAACTTAGAATTGTGTCCAGGATTAAATATTTTGGTGGTTGAATAACATTAAATAAAAAAAAACATGAATTATAAATGAAAGAAAGAACTATGAATGATTGTGAGTTCTAATACGATAAACGATTGAAATAACAAAATCAGGTCATTGCTAATCGATGTATAACTAAAAGCATAACTGACCACAACTGTTTATTTTTCATTCTGTGTTTTTTGACTCAATGAATTTTTTTGAAAATATGAAAACAAATAATTGATTCAACATTTAATTATTACAATTTATTAATGAAAATAAGTGAATGAATTATTAAGACATAAAACTACATTCATTATGACAAGAATTATATTAATACAAATTAAATGTAATATATAAATATTATACATATTAAATTATAATAATTGAAATTATGATGGTGAAAAGAACTATATGATAAAAAAAAAGAAGATTAAATTAATTATTTTATTCCCCCCATTAATGCATCCCAATATGTAATTCATATATTTATGATGGATAAAAAGAAAACAAAATATCACTATGTAAATTTATGTTGTTGTCAAAAAGAAATAAAGGAAAATATTAATTTATTATCACAAGAAAATTGTCTTATGTAAGTGAATGTAATTTGGTACAACAACAATTTTGGAACTTTTGAAATTTCAGTTATTCTATTACAGTTTGTTTTATATTAGTGGGAAGTTATCAATTCATTATCCTGTTGTGTATGTGAATGCAACAGTGATTTATAGTTCTTTCACTTTGGCTGTAATTCGGAAAACCAAAAGAACAATTAAATTGGTGTTTTGTGAATTTGCCTACTACATATATGTATGGGTGCCTGTTACAATTACAAAGGAAATATTTAAAAATTTATAGTTTTTTAGAAAATTTTCAACAATTTTCAAATTTCTGGAACAGGCGAACATAACATCAGGAGGTAAGAAGTGTACTAGTGACAAATTCAAAAATGGAATTTCTGAAAATTCTAAAGAATTGCAGATCAATTATTTTCTTTTAGTTCTTCTTAGTATTGACTACTAATACTAATGCAAATTGTTACACCGACAGGGATTACAACAACAATTTTGAAACTTTTGAAAATAAAATTGAAAATTTTAAAATCCAAAAGTTTCATTTCTAGCCGATACCGCCAGGAGTTCAGAAATATTTGTAAAAAATTACATACATTCAGGCGTTTTAAAAGTGAAATTTTCTAAAGTTTCATTTCTTCTTATTCTTCTCCCATTCGAATTAGATGGATTTTGATCGATAGCAAAGAATGCCAATATTCCTTTACATAATTATAGATTTATGCTGAAAATTTCATACTAATAATGTTGCTAATGTATCATTTTCAATATATTTTATTCTATATATATCCATTATGTATATATAATATACAATACAAATAAAATTAATTTAAATAGAAATGAGTTTAATTTAGTAGCAATTCAGTTTGATGAAACTTATTATAATAATAATTATTCTAATGAAGTCGGCATAAAATATACGTGGAAAACGCATATACATAAAAGTAAATTAAAAACGAATCAGGTCCATTCAGCCATCAATATGAATTGAACGTAGAAGAGAGCTTTTTAACACTAACACATGAAACAATAATTAACATTTAATTTGCTACACATAATCAATTAAAACTGAATTATTGTTTGTTTGTTCATCTTCTCTCATAAAATTAACAATTCAGTTTTTATGTGACAGGCACTCGATTAATTATAAATTGCCGACAATTAAAAAAAAAATACGTATAGGAGTGGATGTTAAATGAATTGAAGCATCCATCATTTAGTTATACATAATCAGTTCATGCAAAATTGTATACAATATTAAGCTAACTAAGTGTAATTAATGGAATGCTCTTGAGGGTGCAATTTCACAAAATAAATAAATTTTCTTCCTTTTAGCATAATTAAGCTCATAAGTGAGTATTTACATTAAATGCGTTAATAGAGATACATTGAGTATTCGACAATTCCAATACATATTAGGAGTGATTTTATAATGTGTTCATAATCTCACATTTCAATGAACACTTATCACGGCTAATAGTTAATTCTCGTTTGTCATAAAACTTAATTGATTTTATATTTAGCTTAAAGTTACTTATACAAGTCTTCTATCAACTAAAAGAAAATTTTTTTTAAAAAAAGTAAAATGCAATCTGGTATTCTCCTTTTACATACATATATACTTTAAATTCTGTACAAATATTATGAGTAATCCATTCTGTTTAACGACTTTTTTTCTCCAAAATAACTTTAAATGTTTCTTATCTGTTCTATTCAATTCAACTGATTTAAACTAGATAAATTGTAATTTGAACTGAACAAGAATGGAAAACTTTGTTGGAATTTATGTATAACTAAAATGTACTAAACAATTCAAAACAATATTCTTGTTTTGCCATTCCCCAATGATAATTTTCCGTTTTTTTTAAATAAAACTTACAAAGGATGATAAAACTAATGGCAAAAATATTTTATATCTATATGTACAAAAGCTCATTGTTTCTAAAACTAAAGCAATTTAATATCATGTTCATTCTTTTTCTTCTTCGCTAAATATAATTTCATTCTTTTAAATAATTCAATTACAATTATAATAACTTTTAAACATACTGTTATGCTAAACTTATCCGTATGCTCATAAATAGATGCAGTTTATAGTCCATTATACATACAATTATATTCATCAATTTCGCTCTAATTCACCACTATCTCTATCTCTAACTTTTGTACACAATCTGTCTTATCAATTACATAAAAATTGTATAATATGTTGATTATCGTTGGGAATGGGTTCCACTAAATAATATGTTTTACACAATTTATTCTCTATTCAATTGGAAGGATGTTTAGTTTATTTCCACAATATTGTTTGGTCCATAAATCCAATTCAATTTTTAAACGGTTGTCTCAGCATCATCAATATAATGTCTCCTAAAATGAAACAATTGTAACATTAAGTACAACATATTTCTTTATTTATTCAATCGATGTGAGCGCACACAAATTGTGAAAGGACTATAAAAACTCATGCAATAAAAGTGTTTAAACAGTTAAACATAAAATATCTTAAACGAAACGTTAGAGAATTTGTTACAATTTCAATTGCGTTCAAATAAAAATAACAATAACGAATTCAAACATCAATTACGTAGCACATTGTTAAAGCACTCCATGCAAATAAAATCTATAAACGGTCCAATACAAAAGAATTACATTTACCTCCTCCGATCTGTTACAGTATCCAATAATCAACATGAATTTGACGATTAATTACACAGAAATGAAATTAATTTATAATTGAAATTTAGTTATTTTCTTTTACTATAAATGACTTTATGAATTGACTTCGGATGAATGATGATGAATTTATTAATTGTTAAATTGATATATAACAAAAAGTACAATTATAGAATGATATATGATTTATAACATTCGTTCTTTACCATCCCAACACCATCTAATTAAATTAGAATTAGGAATAGATTCATAAATAATAAATGAAATAATTAAAGGGTATAATGAACATGTTTATGATTAAAATAAAGAATCAAACTTACTCGCTGGTATCAGTAATACTAGTGAGTGGAGCAAGCGGTTGTATCACAGGACCATTATTTGGTGGTGAGGAAGCTCTAGAACCATGTCTCGATGATAAACGACTCGAAAAACCATTTACATGCGCCGTACCATCGGGTGGCATACGAAAACTATTTAACGTTGGTATGTGGTCCTCCTCAGCTGTATATGGGAACAAATAACCGTTTTTATCTGATCCCTCTGACATCCGATCTGAATGACAATCTACATTTCGTTGCTAAAATTTTAACATCGGAAAATTATTAATTGCTTCGTTGACGTACAACACTCATCACTCTTACCTGATAATCATTCTTTAGTAACGAATGTACACTGTGCACCGACTCACTATACAGTCCAGCATTTGATGGCGGTGATTTCAATGAATAATGACTTCCTCTGGGACTATATAAATCCGGACCTCCGATACGTTCTTTGGACATATAAGGTGATTCAGTCTTTGTTAAGTATGTTAACTGTCGCTGTTGATCATAAATTGGATCTTTCAATTGATAAGAACTACCCTGATGACTGTACACTGGTCTCATATGATTTACAATTGGTTGTGTACCATGTGGTATAAATTCTCTATCACTACCATATTGTTTCGATGTCTTATTTTGTAAATAATTATTTGTTGTTGGATTTGGTATACCATTTGTATCATAATCACCATAATTATCTTGATAATCTTTCTGTCTACCATATAAACCATTCTCGCCACCATTCATATTATATTGATACTGATTGTTATCATACGCATTATCATTTAAATTGTAATTCTCTTGGATATTTTCCAATATTGAGGGTGGCATATTCATACGATTGTGATGTTGATGTAAATACGTGTGATCCGTTAAGTCTGGATTTGGCAGTGGATTTGGTGAATTCCCTTTATGTGAATGCATTTCATTATCGGATCCTGTCTCTTGTGACCATCGTCCAACTACAAAATTTAAATGAATTTATTTTATTTGAAAATTCAATTAGTTGAGATTGGATAGGATTTAACAAACACTTACCATTTGGTGATGGAAAATATGCATCAGGTAGTTGGCTAGCCCAACGTGAACCATAGTTTGTTTGAACACTTGGGAATAATTGAGGACTTTGCACGACATTCAATTCCGGTGGGGTTGTAGCTTGAACATGTTCAGTTATATTCGGTAAATATGAGTTATTGTTTCCGCTGTTAATAGTCTTTCGTCGTAGACTAGCTGTTTGGTTGCCACAAGATTCCTCCTCATCACTGGAATGGCTAGACGCTAGTTCTAGACTACGTCCGTCTGTTTCAGAACCAGAATCAGAGTCTTTTCTATGACGCCTCTTACTTCGACCACCTTCATTTTGTGTTATCGTATCCACTGTGTCGATTTGTTCTCTTGCTCTGGTCTCATAGTCACGCATAAAGGAAGCCGCATCCGAATTATAATTAGACGTTGAAGTTGATGTGTGCCGTAATTGGCCATCACTACGATAAGGACTTGAACTAGTCTTTGTCGTACTACGCGACGTTGTACTTGAAGCACTAATTCCAATATTACGACGTGTTGGATCAAATGTACCGCCAACATATCCTGGTGTTCGTGGTGTTGCTGTTGCTGTATGTGAACTGTTGCTTGCTACCGCCGACGAATCCAATAATGGAACTTTACGACCCAAACATCTTAAAACAGTGCGATTTAAGTTTTCCTTTACACGCTTATTTATAATACAATATCCAATCAGACAGAAGATTGCATGCAGTATTATACATACTGAGAGTAATAAACTTAAGAACTGTGAATTTTCTGATGCCGTTAAAACGGATAACACCCACATTACTCCCATGAGTGGTAAGGAAACAACAGACAGCCATAATAATGTTCTAAAATATAAAATAAAAAAGAATACGAATGAGAAAATTTATTACTCAACACTGTGAAATTGCTGTTCCATTAAAATAATTCAATAAACCTTTACCTTAAATTACCAAAACCAAGAATGTGTTCCTTGATCGTAAATGCGGCTCTAACTGACACGAACAAAATCAAAAGATTAATGAAACACATTGCACCAACAGGTCCAACTAACCACCATATAACCGATTCATAGATAGACAACCAGCAGCTGTTGGATTAAATAGAAATTACATTTATAGTTTTACATTGTAAGATAATTATGAAATTCTAAATGAAAATTTCAATTTTTCCGGAATAATTCCCGGACTAATAAAATTCAAAAAGTCAGGAAAATGCACTTACAATAAATTATTTCCATATTCATGCGCCCTTACACCAACTGACAGTCCAACAATAATAGCTGGTGCCCCATAACCCAATGAGAAATAAAAACCCATTGGTCCGTGATTAATGTCTCGCATTTCCGTTAGCATACGATAGAGGTGAACACAATCGACTGTAGTCCATGCGAATGCTGCTAGCCAAGTATAATGTAGGCAAATTGCAATAAATTTACATGGAAATTCATTATCAATTAGTGTACGACGCGATTGTGTTGCCACAAAGAATAGTATTTCAGCTAAAAATATACAAAGCACTATGTTCTGGTGTATTGTATTCGAATTAGTTTGCATGCCTCGTAACAATGCTAAGGCCACCAATACAGCGAATAAAATTGGCAGTGATATTGTAAAGGCTGAAAATGAGGCCACTTGTACAATTAATGATGGCTCTGGTATATCTTCAGGATCGATAACATCAACCAGCACTGCATAATGTGAGATATGAGTACAGGAACAGTTGACTGTTAATACAGTCGCATCATATGGAATTGATTCGTAGTCAGGAATTTCTGTTTGACATCCTAAACGAGTCCATGAATTTGTGAAACTGTTCCATCTGACACATTGTGGATTCGACCGTGGACCAAATTGAGATCGTGCCAAATTCAACCACATTTGTAAACGTATTGGTTGCTGTAAATTAGGTGCGCCCAATGAACGATAAACAATTTGATCCAATGAATACTGTTCATAAAGAACTTGCCGCTTCTTTCGCGTACCATCATTATACATGACAGTGTCATTATAGTCATATTTATTGGTCGCATCGTATTCCTTAAACTCATTATCAAATTCTATTGGTTCAGTACTTAATTCAACATCATTTGATTCTGTAATTAGTGATACTTTTAATTCTGGTATTTGGCCATCATCGCCAATATTAGAAGCAATTATGGAAATTTCTTCCTCACTCTCGGAAGTACTGCTCGACATTGGAGTGGTACGTTCCGTTGTACGAATTACATCCACTTGATTCAATACATTATTTTTAATTGGTGATAATTGTTTTTGCAGATTGTTCTCAAACGTTGGAACCAGAATAGCAATAGAAAGCACTGGAGTCGCCAATTCAACATCAACTCCCCATCGCCGAGTCACGGTCTCATCAAAATTCTCTGGGAATAAGTTACCGGCATAACGATATTGTGAATAACTAACCACGGCACGATTCTCACTTAACCCATGAAGTACTTCATTCTTTGCTGGTGGTGTAATACCTAACATTTCCAATGGTACATGAACACGAGTATGACGATCAAATTTATTCTTCACTTGTATATAATTATTATATTTGGGAAAACTAATTGCCGGTTTATTCTTAACTGTATTGTGTAAGAATTGACTGGTATCTGGTAATATGACACTTTCAGTTGTGAATTGATTCGCTTTTATTTTCTTCGTTTTATGATATTCCGTTAATTGTTGTGGTTCATAGCCAAATAATGATTCAGCTGTAATAATATCCAAACCCAAAATCATATTTGTATGAACAATTTCAAATGGATTTGTGTAGGTATCATGCTGTGACCGTGCCAACACCTCCATATAGCGACTTATAGCATTTAATAAATCACCTGGAGCACGTTTTGTTAGTTGACTCAAACGTTTCCATTCCATCTCATATTTTGTGTCCAATATAATTCCAGCACTCACTACCAAATTTCTAATGAAATCTTTATCTTGACTGTGCGACAAATTCAAACCGTTTTGCATCAATTCATATTGTATCATTTCATGTAGTAGTCCTTCAGTCACCAACAAATCAGCACCGTACAATTTATCGTGAACAAATTTAATTTCATCTGGTTCATAATCAAATTCCGTTGACCACAATAATGAATTCTTTTCATCCAATTCTTTGCGATACATTGATTCAAATTTAGGGTTGGCCGTCTTCTCAGTGATACCGCTCACAGCTTGAGCTGCCTTCTGTAGTGTCGTTGCAAGTTTCACTGAGATAAATGAATTCAATTCCAAGTCATTCGTCTCTAATTGTGATAATTGTTTTCGCAGTTCAATGAACGGTTCTGACGTACAATTGAACATGTCGGGTGAACTCCAACCACCCTTTTTACTATCACATACTCGAATACCTTTGCCTTTGGCTGGTGCCGGACAGTTTTCAATAGAATTTTGACCGAATGATGTACGCGGCCAATAAACTCCATGCGAAAATGAGCCAGGACATGCATCATAAACTACCTCACAACCATCACGGGTTACCTCTGCATATGCATTCGAGCACGAATCACAGCGACGTCCAATAACACCCTCACGGCATTCACACTGACCTGTTAGTTGATTACATGCACCGCCATACGAACCGATTGCATAACAATCACACGGAAGGCATGCCGTTTCATTAATTGGCTGATAGTGATTCTCTTTGCAATGGCAAGCGCCCGTGGTTTTATCACAATCCGGATGATAACCTTGTTTCACATTACAATTGCACGGACCACAACTTTTCTCACCCCACCAGCCACCTGGACACGGTCGTTGAATTTGTACCTCACAATAATCGCCTGAATGAGTTGTTTTATTACATTCACATTTATAGCCTTTTTCTTCAATTAAATCGACACGACAAACACCCGCCGAACATGGACTCGCAGTACAAATTGGTTGACATTCACTGCCTACATAGCCCGGTAAACATTCACAATGTGATTCATCCCAACTGATTGAACATTTACTATGTACTGGACATCCATCCGGACACATTGCATTCGATGTACAACCATCTAAAACATTTTCACGTATTGTGGGACGATTTAAAATTGATTGTAAACTGCCAATTCGTACATCCTGAATACATCCATCATAATAGCTATATTCTAATGAATTACCAATTGAACCATCCGGACTACCAATCACTATTTTACCAACATACATTCCTTGAATTTTTTGTGTTAATGGTACAATACCAGTCCGCTGACCATAATCAACGACAAATATTAATTCAGTTCCCATCCATTTAATTTCAATTCGATGCCAAATACCATCAGCTAAATTTAATCCAACCAAATACATTGGTTCATCATTATAAATGAAATGTAATATGCCCTTTTTCAATGCCACCACCGCTGAACTATTTTGTCCAATTTGAATTTGCATTAAAAATGCATCTTGTTGACGGGTACGAATTGATAAGGCGATTAACCATGGCAATTGAATCGGTCGCAATAATGGATTGAAACTTAAAATACCATCACCATTAAAACGCCATGGTGCTGGTATTGCTTCTTGGCAAGCATTACCAGTGAATCCTTCTGGACATTCACATGTGAATGTTCCCCATCCTTCGTGACATGTGCCACCATTAAAACACGGCTGTGATGTACATGACAATGATTTTTGTGGACAGCCAGCCATTGTTCCATTATCGGCCACAAATGAATTTAAATCGACATACTTCTCATCGATCCGTAAGTCTGAAATGCAGCCAATAAAATCTTGGGATTGTACTTGAAAATGGCCCGGAATTCGTGGTAAACCGCCAATTTGTAATGGTCCAGTAAGATCCAAGAATCGGTAACATGATTCAGTTAATGATGAACATCGTCGATCCAAAATCAGTGTTGTTTGATTGGCACAATTCCATTTATCACCCAGATTACCGTTTAATGCTAACGCCGTGTCACAATCATCCTGACTCAAAACAACCGTACGATTAAAGTAATTAATCTCCACACTATGCCATTCTCCATCTGTTACTTTTTTCGATTGTGTTATTGTCACCGTTTCCACTACATCACCCAACGAGAAAGAAAACATTAATCGTCCATTTAATATCTCGAGTGCGATAAAATCATGCAGTTCATTATAACGTCCATTGTATAATATCAATCCATTGTCGTTGACTGTTGAAAAACGTAGTTTTATATTGAAACGATGCCGTTGCCGTAAACTTTCAAACGTAAGGAAGGAATTCTTAGTGAATGAACGTGCTTTCAATTCACATGTTGGCGTATAGGACGGATAATATGGACTCATTGTTGATTGTATGCAAGCATGGCCACCTTCACACGGTTCCATCGTACACGATGGCAATGATTTAATTGTTGTTTCACAATTAATACCGGTGTAACCATCTTTACAGATACAGGTGTAACCACCCTCACGTCGTCTACAACTGCCACCATTCTGACATGGATCCGAATAACAAAGATCAACCTCTGTATCACACATATAATGTGCTTTGCTTCCTGTAAAATTCATTTAAACAAGAAAACATTAGTAAACTTTTAATTTTCTAAATTGATTCTTGGTGTTTCAAAAAACACACACAACACTCACCTGTGAATCCTTCTGGACATTTACAAGTCCATGTTGATACTGGATAAATTGGTCGGAATAAAACTGTGTCACTGTGTATGAATCCAGATGCATTACCAAACTTCAATACCGTTGCACATTGTTCAAAATTCAAACATGGTTCAATTACACATTGAGTATCCTCAAACGGTAACACTTGAACGGTAGCCAATCTAGCCAATATGGCACGATTTAAATATACCTTTTCTTGAAGATATTGCGGTGAATAAAATTCATCACCTGTTACGTCAGGACGTTTTGCCGAAAAACTTAAATTCAATATACGGGAATTCACATCTGTATCATCTTGAATCGAAAATAAATAGATATTTTCCTTTGGACATGGTATAATAGCAGCTAATCCATCAAGAAAATAGTTGAGCAGTGGGGATAAGAATGCTTCCTCGGTCATTTCATTTAATCTGATGGTGACTGAATTAAATAGCATATCTTCAGTAATTAATCGTACCATCAGTTGCATTATAGCTTTTGCTTCATTTATTCCATCGGAGACAGATACCTCCATAGTGGCAAATTTTGGTACATTTGTGTTTAATTGTGGACTTAATGCTAATCCGCCAGTGCTTGAATTTAATCTCAACAGATTTGCATTATTTCCTGATAATATTCTGTAGTGTAATTTATCGGAAACGTCTGCATCAAATGCTGGTATCCGTCCGATTTCACCGCTTGGAAAACAGTCTTGGAAATTATTGAAAATTACTTGGAAATCCTTCAACACCGGTGCATTATCATTTACATCAGTTACCAAAATTTCAACGTGTACATCATTCCGTAACGGTGGACTTGCTGCTCTAATTACTAATTCAAATCTCTTGCGATTTGATTCATAATCCAATTCGGTCATTGTTAAAAGTTGTGCACGTTCGGAACCAGCTCGAGTTACCAATGAGAATGCATTTGAATCATCACCTCCAATTATTGAATAATGTACGATGGCGTTGACACCTTCATCAGGATCATGTGCATGAATTTCGCCAACAATTGAACCAACCGGTGAATTTTCTGGTACATAAAGTATTATTTTATCCGATGGAAATGTTGGCGGTGAATCATTAATATCTTCCAAACGTACTTGCACCTCAATACTGCTACTCATTGCTGGTGTACCGCGATCTATTGCTACTGCATTTAAATGATATACAGCAACACTTTCACGATCTAATGCTTTGTTTGTTCGTATGATACCTGATGTTGGATCAATAACAAATGAACCATCATCAACATCCTTAGCACTTAATAAATATTTAACACGTCCATTTAATCCCATATCACTATCAGTGGCTGATATTTGTACGACTGATGTACCTATGAGTGCATCTTCTGGTATTGACGATTGATATAATGGCACCTTAAATATAGGTGCATTATCATTCACATCGGTTACACTAATTTCTACATCTGTGGTATCACTTAACGACGGATTACCACCATCCTTAGCTGTTACTGTTAATAAATATCCACTTGTCGTTTCACGGTCTAATAAAGCGTTTGTTATAATTGCACCCGTTTGGGGATTTATTGAAAATGGTTCATGTGCTCCCAAACCGTTTACAGATTCATCGTTTAACGAATATGTGATTTGAGCATTTATACCAACATCACTGTCTACTGCCGATACAATTAATACAGTTGTACCTATTGGAGCATCCTCAAAAACAGACGCGGAATATGGTGCATTTTCAAATACAGGCGCAAAATTATTTGCATCGGTGATATTTAAATTAACTGACGCTGTGTCTGTTCTACCACCGGAATCGGTTGCTGTAATTGTTAAAATAAAACGACGTTCCTGTTTATAATCAAGTGGTTGAGCAATAGTTATTAATCCACGACCATTTTGTGATGTGACTGCGAATCGTCCTCTTGTGTTACCAGATGTGATTTCATAATGTAATCGAGAATCTTCATCGGGATCTGTGGCTGTGACGGTTGTCACTGGTGTACCTGGCGGTTGATCTTCGGCAATTTTAGCTTCATAATATTTTGGACTAAACGTAGGATCATTGTCGTTAACATCCTGGATTGTAATCACTACTGAGGTACTAGCTGATTTTGGCGGAATGCCACCATCAATTGCAATCACATGGAACGCATATCGACTTTGTTCTTCCCGATCCAACGGCTTTATTGTATGTATCCAACCCGTACGAGGATCAACTGCCAATGGAAAATTATCTTCACGCTCTGAAATGCTATACGTGATTTCGGCATTAGCACCTTCATCTGAATCATAGGCTTGAACACGTACAATATTGTAACCGACCGGAACACTTTCAAGTACAGCTTCTTGAAATTGGGATGTATAAAACCGTGGTGCATTATCATTAGCATCAACCACATTTACTAATAATTGTGTTGTATTACTACGCGATGGACTGCCACCGTCTTGAGCACGAATTACCAATCGATAACTTCGTACACTTTCATAGTCCAATGGTTTCACTAATGACACATCGCCACTTAACGAATCTATTGAAAATTGTGATTGTGTATTGCCACCAATAATTGCATAACGAATTGCTGCATTATTGCCGGCATCGGCATCTGACGCTTTTATATGAGCAACCACATTGTTGTCACTCCATTGATCTTCATTTACCGATATTGTATAGGTGCGTTCGCTGAATTGTGGATAATTGTCGTTATCATCAAGTACCTTTATTAAAATTGTAGCTGACGCTGATTTTCGTTCAGTTTGTGGTGTTGCCATGTCAGTGGCGGTTACAATTAACGTATAAGAATCAGAAGCTTCACGATCCAAAGCACTTCGGGTCGCAATTACACCAGTCCGTGAATCTATACGAAATGCTTGATTGTCTTCTTCAGCTGAGGTGTGTCCAGCACCCGTTACACTTTCAATTGCATATTCAATTTCAGCATTCTTTCCAATATCTTGGTCCGTGGCACGCATTGTAATAACGGTTGAACCCACTGTAGCACCTTCTCGTATGCTAGCATCAAATTGTTCAGCTTCAAATGTGGGTCCATGATCATTACAATCCAATACATTTACTTGCAGTGTTGTAGTACCAGAACGTGGTGGAAAACTATCATCAGTCGCAATAACACGAAAATAATGGACATCCATTAACTCTCGGTCCAAACTAGTTGAAGTTGAAACGACTCCACTACGTGAGTCCACTTTAAACATTGATTGGGAGCGAGAATCCAACAATGATACCATTGAATAAACAACTGGAGAATCTTCTGGGTCCCTAGCTCTTACAGTAGTTACAACAGTTCCGACTGGTTGTTCTTCCAATACCGATGTAACATACAATGCTTGTTCAAAATATGGACTCTGATTCCGTAATTCTCTTCGAACACGTTTTGCGATGTCAGTATCATTCAACTCCTGGTGATGATAAACAATTTTCAATCGATGATCAGCATCAACTATATCCAATCGGTCACAACGTATCGTCATTGTCACCATTACTTTCCACATTGTCTCATGAATACAAACATCAGC
Source organism: Coboldia fuscipes (assembly GCA_001014335.1). Taxonomy (NCBI): domain Eukaryota; kingdom Metazoa; phylum Arthropoda; class Insecta; order Diptera; family Scatopsidae; genus Coboldia; species Coboldia fuscipes. The sequence goes on along the minus strand of JXOR01000478.1, from coordinate 255,257 downwards.
GGCTGCCACCAAATCCTTATTTGACGGTTCAATCATAAATCTTTCATCACTTACATCAAGAAAATTAACACGACAATGTTGAACAATTGTTTTTGGTAAAAAGGAATTCAATGAATTGATAAATTGCGAACGTTTCATACAAATCTTATTCCATTTATCAGTTGTATGAATTGCATACGATGCATAAGTTTCCGATACCCATTGTTTCGCATCCGATATTTTACGGTGCATCTTCTGGTCAATTGAATTCACTAATTCACGTCGTTTACGATTTAAGATTTGATGACGCAGTAAATTGTGATCGGTGCTATCAAACAATACATCTCCACTACGGAAATTGTGATAATTTGTCTCCGTATTGTTTGGGAAAATCCATGGAAATTCATTTTGATAGAGATACAAATGATTACCAAGATATTCACCATATAAACGCTCAGTTAATTCATGTTCGACGTCAATGCTACGACGACGTCGATCTGATGGTTCCTCTTCAAAGTGACGGCCATACATAAGTTCACGACGTTCATCATTACAATTTTTCCCAGCAACAAATATCCTCAACGGAAGACTATAATAATCGATGCTACGCAAACGATTCGATGTTGAATCAACGAAAAATGTAAATAAGTTTGGATAATAGATACCGTCGCATTTGAGGGATTTCTTTAATGTCACTTGACCATCATCACTGGTTACATGCAACAAATGATGAACAAAATGCGCCGATTTATGTGCATTAATTTTATAGTGCCGCTCTGAGCCTAATTTATAGACTGATGCATTAAATATCACAGTACCTGGTTCAGTGTCTTCACTCACTACAATTAAGTATGATTGGACTGTTGTTATTAAAACGCTAAATAGCATAAAGCCCACTATTAATCTCCAAACGGCACCGCCGCCATCTGGATCAATACCTGCCATTATATTAAATGGCTTTTGGTTTCGTTCCGTTTCAGTATGAAATCCAATGTTGTTATCGTTTCAGTCTCATGACATCGAAAACGGTAATCTGTAAATTAAAATAGAGAAACAAATAGAATATCATTTAATATGAATTTCTTATATTGCTAATCAAAAACTAAAGATTTGTGAATATCCATTTACATAATTAATGCGACTTAGATGTTGAATTAATTCATTTCTTTTGAATTTTGTGGCTTCTGATGTGACTCTTTTGGATAGATGTTCTTATGTTATGTCATTCCAAAGAGGTATTTCGATGAATCAAACGATAAAACAGAATGATGGACCGCAAATGTTCTATGTATAATGTGAACAACAGGAATTCCACAAGTGGATGACATTATCGGTTGTCTATTAACGACAAATGCGCAGTTTAGCATCAATTGCAATTAACAAGCCGCGATAAAACAACTTATGAAAGTAAAAATTTCGGATAATTGTAAGATTAAGATAATTGCGATTGGTTCAAGATTCCTAAGCTACGCATTTTTATTGAGACCACCATATAAGCACAAAACGCGATAAACTTTTGTCCATTCTCATCATTCCCTTGTGCTCTACGATAACCAAAAATACAACAATTGATGCCTATTCCAGTTGTCTCGTATTTGGTAGTCTCATCACCCGTTGTGACTATAAACATTCGATTTAGTTTCATCTGTTTAGTCATAATAAAAATATTCTATAGATTTTTAAACTTTTATATCGATTATAAATTACATAATCGACTCTTAACAAATAAAAACAGCGAAAACAAAGAGGAAAAAAAATCAATCGATACAAGGAAAATACAACAGTGAAGAAAAAAATGTTTCAGCACTTCTTGTCTTCGAAAACTTCTTCAATCTCTGGTTGTGGTGTGAAGTTTCTTTTATGTTAAACTTCATTGCCTTATAAGAAAGAGTGGTTTTATGTTGAATCATAAAATCTTTTACGTTTTTCGGTTGGAGGAGAAGAAAAGTTTTCATTAAATTGAATTATACATAAACTGAGTTGGTTGTTGGTAATAAAACTGAATAATTTTTGTATTACCAAACTCGAGGGAATTGAATATTCGTAAAAAAAAAAAACTAAAATAAACTACTTTGGGAAATTATTGAATTATTTTCCTCAAAAAGAAACGTTTGTTTGTTGACTCCTTGACAGTGGAACTTTAGATTTATGTAACTACATTTAATTTTTGGATGGAATATTTGGATATCCATAAGCTCATTTACACATTCCATGAACTTGAAAAACACAAATTCTAGTTCACACGGAAAATAATGTTAAACAAGTTAATTCTAAAAACGAGTAAATTTGGAAGTCATTGTGGCGACATTCTCATCAACCAAATAAAATTAGCCTACGTAACGGTTGTAACCGGCCGCCCTTATAAACTGGCTCACTCATTTACATGTTAACATCATAACTCTTCATCTAGTTGATGATGGAAAAATAAAGAAAGAATGGCAATAAACATCAAATTATCTTGTACATAAATTAACATTCGTAATTAATGCTGATCGAAAGCAATATCATAACGATAATATAGATTTTTCACCATATTAATTGACAAACATTTTAGACTCCTTTTTGTTTTTATTTAATTGACTGATTATCATTCATTCTTCTCTCTGTTTTATGTTAGCCATAACTGTTTTATCATTTCGCTGAAAATTGATACAAATTACCCTCATTCATGTAGTCGTTTTAATTTTATTATTTTAAAATATTATTTTTTATACGTTCGTTGATCTTCCAAGGGCCAATTAAATGGAAAAACTTGAATTTCGTTAATATCTTATCCAAAAAAAAAACCAAAAAGTTTATGACTTGTAACGAAAGCCCAACAAATCATTAAATAGGTACTGCCATAAATTGAAATGATACAAATTTCATGAATAACAACATTAAATCTCATAATTTTTTTTATATCTCATGGATTTGTCATAAAGTATGTTAAAAGAAACGAATTAACGAATAACGATAATTAAGACTGTAATAATAATCAATTCCTTTTGGGTTAGTTTTGTTTTTCTCTTATTGGATGAATGCACCAAGTAATATATCTAAATATAATCGCTTGTTTGTTTTTTATACCTCGTTCATCTAAGAAGTCAGTTAGTAATTGTTTGCTTCCTCTAACGAACATGATGAATGTCGAGAATTGAATAATTTGGTTCCGTCATTCATGTCTCTTTAGCTCATTTTGGATAAATAATTTTAGCTGTTGGCCAGGTACTCATTGATCTGGGTAATTGCGTTTCTCCGTTTCTCCATATAGCCACCGGCTATGGAACTAAAGAACTAACCAAATTGTACTTTAAAAAAGCTCTTAGATTTGAATTTAATTGATGTGGCCTGGATTAGGATGAAATTAAATTACGACGTGATTCTGTTCTCATATGTCTATCCACGCTATGTACATAAAAAACCATTAATTCCACGTGAACTTTAACAATTCATTGACAATAGATCATTTAAATTCATTTTAGAAAAAAAAAAACACAATTTTTCTTTACGAATTCCTAATAATGATCGAAACCAACACGGCACCTAACCAATGGATTGATTGAATCATAAAAAAGCAACTTCATAGCTATGAAAACATGAATAAAAGGCTAGTAAAATGATTGAAAATTTCAATGATCGATAGAAAGAAGTATACAATTTAATTAAATTGGACTGACTAAAATGTGAATGAAAAACATTTATGTGTTTTTTCTTATACTATTTTAGCATAATATTGATCTATTGTTCACTAATTCATGTGGGATTATGATGAGGTAAAAACTATTAATTCATCCACTATACTGTTGTTTAAAGAAATAATTTTTTTTCCACCTTATCTCGGTTTAATCGAATACCGTAAAAATTAAATTGATTCTTCGGATTTCTTGTTTTTATTATGACTGAAAGTTTAAATTAATGAATTTTAATTGGCTTTTCAGGATTAAAACAGCATTAATTGAACATTCTAAAAATTAAATGCAATTTAATTATCAAATTGAAATAATAATTAGTTACCTTATGTACAGTATACTTAGGTGCTGTGTTTTAAGTTTGGATGTATTAACACCTATCATAGATTTAATTATATTAAATCTAGAAATATTGCATTACATCCCAATAAGCTTTCTGTACTAGTACTATCAACCAATCAGTCACTAAAGAATTTATTGCCAATTAATTAAAAAAAAAACGTTAAGAAATATTTTTGCAATTTACTATGCTTTCACCTTATATACTTGCAATGTCATAAATTCACTTAGATTCCGTTAAAAATTTAAATGTGGTTTTAATCAAAAAATCATTTTAGTTAATAATAATTGCAATATAATTAATCGAAGGTATTTTCTCAATGCATTCAACCACATTAATTGATTGTATCTGTAATAATTCGTTTAATGGAAATTCATATGTACATAACAAGACTTTCATAACAGGATTTTTAAACGATGATTAATAAATCTCAATGGTTAAAGCTAATTGCAATAGACAGAATGATTTACTTAAAGCTACAGCTACCATTTGCATAAAAGATAACACAGAAATCACGATTAAATCTTTTACATCCCAAACAAATATGAAAAAAGCGTTACAGTTTTAAAATTTTTATTTGTTTGTGTTCCATTGCTCTGTTATCCATCTATAAATCCTTCCGTATTTATCAAACATTTTATTGCATAATAAAATTTTAAATAGATTTAACTAACTGAGGCAAATTTAATGTAATTTTAAATGGAAGAGAAAACATTCTAAATATTATGTTCATTAAGTAAAGTGAACTTTATTAAAATGCAATCATGTACTAAAGTATATTCATCAGTGATATAAACGTATGGCGTAATAAATGAACTAAAACTGTAACAATCTTTTCCTCCAATATGCCAATTGTAAATGCAAACTATTACCGTAGTATTTTTTTTTTGTTTGCTTTAAACCAGAATATTTCCATAATTCGTTACGATGTGGAAACAAGAGACTTGAACACCTTAATATTTAACATTTAACAATTTTTTTCTTTCCCATTAATGAGATCCAACATTGAAAATTCACGTATTTATGTGGAAAATTCAACAAATAAAATGGAGAAAAAAAGGCCAATTTATATTTAATCCGTCGTCGTCTGAATGACTTTGTTATTATGCCAGTAAAACGGCTTAACATCCGTACGCTCATTGCAATTGTGATAAATCATAAATATTAAAATTATTTATGCTCATATTTATGCCTGCAAGTCTTTTTTGTTTTTTTTTTTTTTTTCTTCAGAATTTTCTTTTAATTCTCATACATAGAATAACTGCATTACGCAGCTTTTTTGTTTCGTGCTTGTCGATTATCACATATTGTATGTATGATTTTAGAGTATGCAGTGTAATAATAATTCTAAACGGTTTACCATGTGCATAAAAGGTGATACTGTAAATTGGTTGCATTTACAACGGATGTAATAAACTAAATCATAATATTCATTATACAGTTTAATGATATTGCATTCATTTAGTTGTCCCCATTCCAAAGGTTCTAGTTGCAACAAGAAATTATTAAAAAACTGATAAAAAGCATTGTGATAAGTGAGAATAATGGTATAACAACATTCCATAATCGTGTAATTCTATAAAAGTTTTGACTCCCCATCATTGTAATACGATCTTTTAAATTCTAGTTCAATTTTAATCGATTGAGATGATCTTTTGTAAAGTTAACTTCCACCCAATTTTAGTAATGTTGACAATATAATTTCAACTAGAAAGTTTTTAATTCAACTTCTTTTTTTTTTTTTTTGTTTTCTGCAATTAATTACAATAAAGTGCAGGTATAATGACTAAATTCAATTAGATAGAATCTTGTTCTCCCATGAAAGTGGTTGCACAACAATCGACTTTCTATCAATAAAATATTTTTATTTTGTTCGCTATATCAACCTATGGCCAATCTATCTCGACATCATAATGAAATACAAGAAATTCCAATTCATGTTTATTTGATACAGGTTTATCCCGTGAACTAACAGTTATCTCTCGGTGAATAATAATCAACGTACAAAGAGATTTTCTTGTTACAATAACAGCCGCACACCTTTTGGAACGCCACAATCAAGTTCATTTTTACTCGTTTAAACATTTCATTCATTAAATTGTAATATTTTTATTTTCTCTTTACCTCAAGTGATGAACACAAAATTACTGTTCAACAGAAAGAGAATTATAAAACAAAAATCCAGAATATTATAGAAAAGAATTATAGCAAATATGCGTTGGTATTAAATGAACTCAGATGCGAACATAATCCAAAAAGCTTCAACTCAATTTCTTAACACATTATATGGCCAATGTATTAAAGAAATGGTAGAGAATATCAAAGAAATAAAATCATAATAAAACGATAAACAAACTTAAAAATATTTATACGGTCTATGAACTCTTAGGTGCCTCTCTCACCATAGTATCATCTATACATTCTGAATAAAAGCATTAGTTAAATGGACAATGTAATTCTTCTACAAACGTTTACGGTATTTAATATACATCAGAATACATAATTATGTATATGCTTATGAAATTTAACACTACTAATGATGTACCATCGTATCGTTTCTTTTTTTTATTTTCTTAATTTTAATACAAAAAAAAAATGTTTTCTTTATTTGATAAAAATCAAACTGAATAGAATTATCTAAATGGATTTCATTTCCATTTCTAAATCACTCGAGAATCGTAAGAGTTAAGCTTATGAGGAATTTTTTATTTTTGCAAATCGTAATGAACAAAATAATACTCGTCGAAACAATTAGACACGGTTTTTAAATATTCTTCAGCCTTATAATTTTAACATTTCATTTTTACTATTTGAGTAATTTAACTTAACGATCTTAAACTCAAAGAATTGAATAACTTAAATGAAGTGTAACGGTGTGATTTAAGAGTAATGCCTCCCTCTCAGGTATTCAACGTTCTCACCATTTCTTAGTAGCAAAAATTTACTACCAAAAAATATCTGTTGTAATTAATACAATCATAGATTCTTATCGTTGTTGTGACAATCGAATTTCCGTTTACCAATTGAATGGCAGAAACAATTTACTAGTAAATAGCTTGGTCACTCTCCTTCCATCAACTCTAGTTATCTGTGGATATCTTGATGATTTAACCAAAACCTCCAACATAACGATTACTTGCACATTTTCCATTATGATCACCTGTATTTTTAATTAGATTATACTCTCCTTTCAATTCCATATTCGTTCAAAAAGATACCATCTATAGTACCGTGATTAAATCAAAATTAGTCACAATAACTTTCCTAATTTTTCCTATCATTATGTCAGGTGTTGGAATCAAAATAGAAGCACACACAAAAACGGCAGCACAAGAAGTTAAAATCATTCAACAATAGACGACAATTCATTTACAAACGGCTTGTTTATATGTTAAAAAGTCAATCTTTTTGTCCTCGAGGTAAAAGTTAAGAATTAATAAAATCCAGATTGTTCAACCAGATTAGATAATAAGAACCTTATAATTTACGCTCAATGGAGTACTCTATTCTTCAATGAATACAAGACATAACGATTTTTATATTGAATTCAATTTGTACCTTCGCATTCTGGGCTGTTATTCTTCTTTCTACAGACGAGTATTCTCAAATATAACGCCACCGAACCGAACTAATTCACTTTTTCCTCTTCTACATTTTTTTGTTCGGTTTTTATTTTCAAGCATCTTATGATTAAGCATCCACATACAATCATCTACTAAACAGTCATTTTTTGTTCAATTTTGAATGAGGCTCTGACTAAAATTCATCTTCTATAATATATTTTTCTTCTAACTTTTCTCTTTATCTCCTATAAACGAAGATTCATGTATAAAAAAGTAACATTCAAAAAGTATTAAATTGGTATACCGCCGTTGAATGATATCCGCGTAAAATAGGCACAAAATGTTGATTATCGTTCTGATGAAAACACATAAAAACATTCTCAGGTAGTGGAATATATAAATGAATTTTACCTGTGCGCGCGCGAGACATCACAAAATGTTCAAATAACCGTCGCCGCCATAAAAACCAAGTCAAAATAATAATATAAAAGAATTTAGACACTTTTTTTTTATCATTATGATATAATTCTGTATGCGCTCTTATTTCAGATGCCACTACAATGAAGAATATTCTATAGTCTCTGTGCACCCAAAACACGCTGAGCTTTTTTCTCATTTTATGGCCTCGTAAAACATAAAAATATAAAGCCCTCAATGTACAAATATCCATGTAATATAAAATGGGCATCCCTATGAGAACACTACGATGGAATGAGACCATCCACTAATCCCAGAACAAGACCAAAGATGACATTAAACAGAATATATCAATGCATACCAAAGAAGGACGCGACATCACATATAAATCGATCTCATACCATTTGGATGAAAGAATTTTCATTTGGTTTCCATGTTCGCACCTTCTATTTACCGATACCCTTTTCTAAAGGATGTCCATACCCATCATTATGTTATCTTAACTTGAGTGGTTGCCGATCAACCAGAAATCAATAGAAAATCGGTTACAATTCCGGTTAAACTCAATGATTACAGTTTAATGTTTATACTCTGGCCCTTTTGAACACTTGCGGTCGTCTGATTTCCTTTATCTAATTTCATAAAAAAAAATAAATAAATTCTCTTTGGTTTCCGAGCACTTTACCAGATTCAACTGACTGACTCCATGAAAATATCATGGGAATTTGAATTTCTTAATTCCATAAGGTTGTGATTCTGGCCACAACACTCTCCGTTGGTGGCATAATTTGCAATTATCTAATAAAATATAATTATAAAGGTATACCGGCGCACCGTCTTTAGTTCTTCCGTTGTCTTTATACAACATCAAGATGTTGAACCGCTGCTCTTTTAACATTCACCAATGTCAGAAGGTAGCCGATATGGTAAATAGATAAAAATGAACATTATAATTACATCTAAAATCTATTATCAAGATTTTTAATATAATAATTTCAGCTACCAATTTGATTTCATGTGAAGTTCTTTAATAACTTGAAACATTTTCCGTCGTCATCAGTTAATAATCTTTTCGCCCACATCACAATCAAAGATTTGGACATCGGTTTTTATCTCAAGTTAAACATTTTTTAATTTTAAAAACAAAATATAATAATTTATTTAGGAAAGAACATAAGAAATACTAAAATGCTACCAGACTCTTATATGAGATTGGTACTCAGAGAACAATCATCTTTTGGATAATTGATGAAACTGGTAAAAAAAAAAATGATCAACTCAGATCTTAAGCCATAAGGCAAGAATGGTAATAATGAAGAAAACGTTCTTAAAATGATTTACAAAACGCCTCAAAAAGATTTATCGCAATTGATAATCTCATCGGATGGTCTCTCTCTAGAGTCAAAAAGGGAATAACAATTCAGTTATGCACGTAATAATACTCATGAAAATGCGAAATACCACACAACTTATTTCAATTGGATGCTGAATTCAACTGTATCATGCAAAAATTATTCTCTCTACCATCATGAATTATTTTTCACTTCAATTCCATTTCAGTTATTTATCGTTTGTGTATATCCATCTGGCTGTGAGACAATTTATCCCAAGAATTTTCTTATATCAAAAAAAAAAAAAAATAAAGAAAACATGACTTTTATGAATCCGCAAAATTTTATAAGTAACAATACCATAAACTCTGTTACCGCAATAAATCCTTCGCACGTCTTTCATTTATTTCAATGGACAATTGAACTTTTATAACAACAACATTCGAATTATAATTTTATATATCATAATTATATATCATAATTATATATTAAGTGGTTTTTCTTTAGTTTTTATTTTCATCTTTACGTAAGACATTATGATCACTCGTACAACTGTTAACTTAGCCGCAAGATTAGCCAATTTTAACTTAGTGGTTTTAGTAGTTAAATTATTCGTTTCATTATGTGTCTAAAAATTTAAGTATTTTATTAAGTTTGTGAGATATGAGACTCATAACAGACACAATTCAGCTTTCGTCGAACCATAAAGAGAACTTGCAGGATTGTAAAATCATCATCATCCTTAATTTGAAAGAGACATTTTAATTTAAATTCCTTAATGAACTCACAACGTTTACGCGAAATGTGAAAAAAAAACAAGAAACATCACCGATTTACTCTAAAAACTCTATGAAAATCTGCCGTTGAACGGATTCAAATACGGAAATGACAAGAAGTTTTTAAATAAAGTGGATACCTGACCCAATTATAAAACTCTTGATGATTGCATTCAAATTGCTTGATTTAAAGTAAGAAGGCAAAGAAAATTATATAAATTTCTATAAAATGACATCAAGCAATAACTACGAGAAAAGATTCTTTCTTTCTCTACAATCAAAATCATCACTTGTACTGAGTACATTTGTTAGAATTCCATTAATGTAATTGCATTGCCAGAAAGTATTTCTCTATCTTTATTATAATCATCACTAACTTAAGTGTAATATTATCACCGCACAGTCAATTGAAAAGCGTCTGTAATTCAAAAATGTTGTTAACAGAATGCGCCAATTTAAAAAAAATGCATCTGACAATCAAAACATCTCTTTCTCTCTTTAAAAATATTGGATGTAAGTATGTGCATAAATTCATTCAACGAATATTGCTCCAGTTTATTTATCTTTCATCTTTGCTTCTAGTCAATTACAAAATAGTGCAATGTGCTTATTGTTATAAGTTAAAACTGCATTACAACATTAAATAAAGGGAGAGCATATAGATAAACTATTGAAGAAAAATACTTCGTTTAACGTCTAGACAAAAGCTTTGAAACAATATTATATACCATCATACATCAATGGTCACTCAAATACAAAAAATCAACTTGAAGATGCTGAAGATGCGCAGTCAATTAAGTCAACTAGGAAGGAGAATTTTCTGGTTGCTAATCCTTTTAAGTATCTATACTGTCAATACCAGTTTGATTCTTTCACTAAACGAAACGATAAAATTAATGATGCATTTCAATATAATATCAAATAACATTTAAAGTCAATAAGAAGAATTGCTTATTAACAGATTATTATGAGTAAAAACATAAAATGAATATTAAAATTGCTATATGAGTAAATTGATACAGCAACGAAAGGATTAAAAAACTCTCTATAAATTTTAAGTAGCGTACTCAACCGTAATAACAAGAACCTCAATATAATGGATCCAATTTCAGGTGGTTCGTTTCTGTTTTTTTTTTAAGAAATCGCAAACAATTTCCAACTATAGGGAATCACACTTTACAATAAAAAAGCACAGACAAGTAACACGTACTTTGTAAAAGTTAAACTTCAAATCATACAACGATACTAAACCGGTAGATAATTAACATGAAACTCATAAAGTCATCTACTCAATTGGTGTACTCACTTATTGAACATGAAAAAAAAAACGAACATCCATATGGTGCAATGATCATGTTTTAACTACAAAAACAATTTAAAATTTCATTGCGTCCCAAATCAGAGGATCCGACATTAAACTATAACTAATTTAATCATAATGAAGTGTTTTTCATTCAACCATATTGATGAAGAATCTTCAATCGTAAACAAGAAATTTAAAGAAAAACTATAATTATTTTCTAATATTCTTTCACCTATAAAAAATCTTGTCGAAAATACAATAGGCCATATCGAATCTATTACTTCTATTGTCCAGATGCACTTAAAAAGAAACCCCAGCCACGATATTTCTTATTTCACGGAACCACGTAAATTATCGATATCGTATAAGAATGAAAACATCATCCAATTCAAATTGGAATCACTGGCAGTACGTGATCTAATAATGTTGTGTTCAATCATTTACAAGAAAATTATTTTAACTCAAATACTTCATGCTGTATAATTCCAAATTGTGTTCTTCATTTCGTTTAAAACACCAATGAAGTGAACTTTAATGATGATGGCCCATAACTACAGCCAACTGACGTTACACTTTCTGGTGTTCATTTACACCAAGTAACGCTATAATTTAGTTTCATTAAAAAATAAAGTAAAAATCTAATCGATTTTATATTTAAATTTTCATTTTTTCTTTTAATGTGCTAATTTAACGACTGTTGAAATTGCAATAATCATATTTTATGGTTGGTATGGTTAGTTCAATAATCGGTTAGATACACTGTTAATGGCTAAATTTCATTTATCTATGTATTTTAGATCCCAACATTACCAAAGTTATTAACCAATTTTGTCATAAACAGCAAAGTCTATTGTGCTAGATATTTACAGATTGTTTAGTTCTGATAAAATTTTTAAGCCTTCTGAATTAATTTTGCGTTTTCTTTTTTCAATTGACATAGAGGCCTATCATCTTTAGTGTTACTTCCGAGTACATCAATAAGAGTCTTAAAAAGTCTTTACGTGGCTTTTCCTCACTTCGTCAATTTTCTTTAACTTTGATCCCCCACCCGAAATGATAATATGAATAAAAAATATAAAATGAAATAGATAGAAACAATCACTTATTCATACCATGTTGTCCATAATCCAATTATCGCTTTTGCATATTCTCACGAATAAACGATTTACTTGAGAATTGCAGTTTCGCTTTTTATTTTTTGTTATACACTAAAATGGGATATATTCACACAAAATACAATTTCGCTGATATCAACATAATTTTATCCTTGGTTTTCCAATGAATTTGTATTGCGTTTTCGTTGTTTCGGGTAGGGTGAAAATGGAACTTTTCTATTGAGTTTGAAAACAAACATAATCAAAATGAATGAAAAGTAATAATAATAAACATTTTGCCAGACATCGTCAACATTAACTCTCATTCTCTACTAGTACGAAAGCCCATTGTCGAGGAAGTGTAAACGACTAAGGATTTCGAATTACTTTTAAACAATACAGTATGTAATAGCAATGCAAGTCCACTGAAGATAGCTAACAGTATTCTTTGCTAGCTAAATAAGAGGGTAGGAAAATTATGTGATTTGACTCATATGCGTACTGCTTTAAATGACACCACATTACCAATAAGAATTGAGCAGAAAAAGCCCAAAACCGAAAAGGAATACATTTGAAAACTGGAACACACGACGGGTGTGAGCCAACAACACATACAGTTTTTGTACCAACTGCAGAGTAAATAATATAGATTTCATCTCAAAGTTATAGGAATTTATTCAACTAAGACCGTAAAGTATCTGTGTAGCAAGGGGTTCATATCAAAACGTTTTCTGGTTGGGGGGAGACTTCAGGTTTACTTTTTTTTCCTTTACGTTTTCCCTTTTTTTGGGGTTGAAATTCACCCTACTTCATGCCAACACCAAAGTAATGGAATTTGTACACAATGGCCAACCGTCTCGTTTGCTCTCTCTCTCGTTTCAATAGTCAATTTTAAATTGTTGTTGTTATGTTTTTGAACCATCCCCCATAATATGAAAACACCGACACAAACAAATATAGGAAAATTGCATTGCGAAAAAAACAAACTATTGAATGGAAACCCATACAGTTTTTTGTATGTTTCTGTACATTGCCATCGAAAATAATGACGTGTGGTGCGTCGGAATACATAATTCCCATATGAATTCGATCTTCTCACCGCATGGCCATTAAACTTTTGTTGTTACAATGTTTATGGTCCATGTGGAGTCATACCATACCACGAGTATACATAAATATCGATAGTTAATTTGGTTACGATTGGAATTCTACCGAATTATTGTGGCCATCGCGCTACTATTGAACTTTCAACTGATTTGTTTGATATCAAAATATTTGAATAGAACATTTGATTCGTAAATATTTAACTGATACAAAAAAAAAACACACGGCACTTTAATACGATACTCAATGGGAAAGTAAACTATCAGATATTTTCGGGGAATATCGGTGTGCTGAGGTTAATTAAAACCATAAAGACAAAGTATTATAAAAATAACTAATGTTCATCTCAATTCATTGAAATAAAAATCCATAAAATTGAAAGTAATCAAAGACACATTATCTCATCATTTCTTTCTGTTGTTTCTTTGCCAAGAATTCATTTTTTAATGAACTGATTGAGTAATTTATTGGGCTATCAAATATCGATTTAATTAAAATAGATTTTTTAAATGCATTCACGTGGAGCCACACAGAATCTTTACACCCGAATTAAAATAATGAAGTTAGATTCACCTTACCTTGAACTATTGATGAACATCGCATTAAACCCTTTCAAAATTATATAGAAAACTGTCAATAAATTGTAATGTTCTCACTGCAGGGCTACAACTGGAAAGATAAAAAACAAAGATTAAATCAATTAGTCAATAAAATTCATGTTAATTAATGTTCTTTTATTCCAATAATGTTTTCTTGTCTAAATTGTGTCTGGCTTCTTTTGCATTGTCTTTATTAAGTTAATTTTCAAGAGAATTCTTATAAAGTTATTTTAACAAATAAACGCCGAAATTACTTTACAAAGAATTTAAATTGATCAAATTGTTGCTTCATGTTGAGTAAACGTCAGATGAGAAAATACAAAAAGTTCGCAAATAACTTCTACAAAAAAATTTATTTTGGCAAAACAAAGATCCGCGTTTTAAAAATTTAATGAATACTTCATAAATTTTCTAATTTAAAAGGGTAATGAAGATACCGGATAATTCAAAGACCACCCAATAGTTTGTGGTCGTTAAAATATTCATCAAAATTCAAGAAAACTGATAAGAAGTTTTCCTTCTTGCTGTAAAACATAAAGTGGAACCGTCATCACACTACAAACAACGAATCTCTTTTACATTTTATAAAACAGAAAGAGAAAGAAATTAAATAAAACAGAGTGTGAGCATTAAAGTGACAATCTGTAAATGAAATGGAACTGTTGAATTGATATGAAGTGAGTGACAATTTCCTGTAGTGCAACGCCTTTTTTTACCCAGAGAAATCAAGTGGCCACCAGAGTCCTTATAATTGTGTCAGATAAAAGAGGTCGGATTTGATAGGGATGTGAAAATTGTGAATTCAACCCGCAGCACATCTCATGTGAATTGTTAGAAAATTCGATAAGACGGTCATTTATAAAGCTCAATGCACTCTTGTGACCGATATTTTCAACGAGTGCTGCTGTTGAAAATTACACAGTGCAGAAATAAGAAACGAGACTGTGATTCATTGAAAATTTTCCAAACCCTCCATTAAAGAAGCAATAAGAAAAATTTCCGTTTTTTTCTTTTTAGTAATAGAAAAGCGATCAAATATAACGGAATAATTTTAAGAGTTCAAGTATCCACTTTCAAAGATTCTGTAGGCGTTTCAAGGATCATAAAATAAACCACAATTGAACATTTCATTTCAACAACCAATATGCTACTCATATTTATAATGAAATATTACTCCATACTGCGTTTTCTTACAAGGAACATAAAAACTATCCATTAAGTCCATTAAATGGACATTCCAGTAAATCAAATGAATTGACCATAAATATTTTTCTATTTGATTACACCATAATTCAAATTCTTAAATAGCAATTACTATTCAAACTAGTAAATAATCTACCAAATATAATCTCTCAGAGAGAAAGTTTTCTATTCATCGTTGCATAAAAATTTCATTAACCTTATGATTTACTATTGATTTTATCTAGATGAACATTTTTCTTTATCACCACAAAATTAAGATAAAAATGAAAAAAAAAACCAGAAGTTAAAACTATTTCAATTTACTCTAATTGGACCATTAATTAAAAGTAAAATTTATTAAATGATGATATTACTCTGATAACATGATATGACAAAATACCAAAGAGTTAAATAATTAAATTAGTTAATCCCAGACAAGACAAAAAAGGCCTTGACTTGTGTACTTTTATTTTATTTAATTAAAACAAAAAAACCAAATGTAAACGAACCAAATGTAAACACAAGAAAAAGAAATTGAATTGATAATTATACGGTTTTTCCAAGCAAATAACAGAGTACACCATAATAAATTTGTATTCGTCGACCCATACAAGAAAAGTTTTATATGTTCACTTTCATGGTATGTTGATTTTTCCAAATGAATTGTATTTATCTACCTTAGAATAGCAATTTGTGCACAATATAAAACCGAATTGTTATGAAAATAGAATCATTAAATTAACATAAAATAATTCCCACATTAAGAAACATGTTCCCACCATTTAATCAGATACTTTGATTACACTGTCGCTTCATGCACCCGTGAAACCGTATAAGAAGAATAAAACTATAACAAGGAGTGAACTATAAAATAAAACAGAACACTGTGTTTATTAGCATTGTATACGAAGGCCACAGGTGTAGTAAATAAACGATTCTTAAGAATGCAACTGCCAAGCCCTAGTCATCTTCATTCATATGTGTTACAGAATTATTCATAATTCTTCATCTGGTTAAAAACTTGATGTATCTACAACATAAACTCGATCACATTGTTTGTCATATAATTATCCAGATGAATTTATATTATATGGGCACTTTTATTTGTCATCAAGAAAAATTGTTTAGCCAGACTTGAATACTCATTACCCCAAAATACAAAATATACAGGTAAGAATCTATTAGGAAAGCGATGAAGTTATTTAATATTCTCTTAATTTTTAACGTTTGTTTGGAAAGTAAGAAATGAATTTAAAATATTTTTTAACCTTTAGATCATATCACTCAGTATAGTTTTAGTTCCCAATATATATTCTGTTATGATTATCATTCTTTATGTTTATTCTAAAAGCTCACAATTGACTGTCAAGGTGATATTTCATTAAGATTTGTATATCGTAATATTTTCTTATACGGAATGGACAAGATATTTGAGACATTCTGTCCGTTGAGGTCGACAAACTCATTTTATCTGTAAATATGTTGCGTCAAGTTCAAAAAACAATTCTGGATTTATATTTTTCCATTCTCTTATGTTCTTTTAATGGGAAATCGTTCGATTGTCAACGATGTGGTAGAACATAATTTACTATAGAATTTATTAATATGTCAAATGCATAATTTCTAGAGCGAATTGTTTCCTTCATAACTTAATAATAATTACTACATGATACATCTCAATCATGAACTTTAATGGCGATGAACTTAATAATATTACAATTTCTAAATTCTAATGAAATGCGTGCGAATTTTCTTTAGTTTTTATTCATTAATTCATTGATTACTTGATGGCATGACGTTTCTTATTATAAATCGATTTTTTTACTGTCTTTCATTTTTAGAAAGATTTCTCTTAATAATCTCATTCACATAATGGATACTAATAACATTAAAACAAAACAAAAACAATAAAATATTAGAATAGTTTTAGGTTCATATAAGAAACATTTAAAAGTTCCAACATCATTTTAACTGTTTCGTGAATTTAATTACATATAAGAGACCAAAGAGAAGAAAATAAAAGAAATTAGAATGATATTGAGAAAATTATATATCAATTATTTTCACTCAATTGCATTTTAATCAAAATCTCATAACGTGATAAGTTTTGAATTTTAGGTCGACCCCTTCGAATGTTTGATATCAATGCCTCTTGATTGAAATTGGATACAAACGTTAGTACTTTCTCCCTTCTGTTGTTCACCTCATCTCAATGGTTGATGCCATAATGGGGTTAGCCATTACACTTAATCTCAGCCATGGCATAGATGGAAAATAAAACAAAGTTAATTTCATCAAATGGGAATCTGATATTTGTTTTTTGGATCACATTCACATCCCTTTTTTTGGGGATGGTTGACGTATACCATAAAAAAAATTGAACTTTATCCACTCTACTGTACACAAATGAAAAGTATAGAGTATTTTTACGTGAGCAGAAAATATTTTCCATCGTATTCAGAGTGAAAAAACAAAAATACATCAAAAACAATACGTGAAAATGGCTAGTGAAATGACCATGACAAAACTTTCCATCACTTGGCTTTTAATCTTTTCCCATATAATTTTATTTTTGGTTTTTTGTGCTTTATGTTGAACAAACAATTTATGTTCAATTGTTTTATTATACCACAATGTTTGTCAATTTTAGGGGTACCGAGTCACACATTTATTTACATTTAAAAGAATATTAAATAGAAGGAAGAAAAATATAAAACATGAATTTAAGGACTCTCAGTAAAATTTATTGGTATAAAAACAAAGTGACTCACCGTGTCACATTCTATGGGATTTGAAATCATTTCTTCCAGGTTTCAATCATCAATTGTACTGGCGTTATGGGGATTTTATACAATACTCAATACAAGGGACATAATAATTGTTTCGTGTACCGTAAATGTAATAAAAGTGTTGGCTGATTAGAAGAATTTTCTCTGGTCCATACCGATATTAAGTTTTACGGTTATAATAGACCATATTTCTCAATGGTTATTGTTTCTAAGTGCTACGGTCATCTGACCCCATTAACTTAAATAATGTTTTTTTCTGTTCCGACTTTTTCTTCTATTACTTTTTGCTTTTATACTAACAAAACCCATTACTTTTGATGATCCAGCAAAGTAAATAAGATTAAATATAAAAACAAAACTAAAATAAAATCCATTCATTTTAAATGAGAATCAAAATAACTTCATTAAAAGAATAAAATTAAATAAAAGAGTAATAATCATCACGCAAAATGAATCGTGTCCCTCTGGCAATACTGGGTCACCTTATACTGTACCAATTGTTCTCAACAAAATATTTAAAAAAAGATTCATTTAACTTTTCAATCATCAAATGATTAATTATTAAATGAACGGTTTTTTTTCGAGAACTAAAAGCGCCAACAGCATCTTCAATCCTTCGTTGATTGGTTTCACGCAAATCGTGATTTCAACAGCGACTGATTTTATTTTTAGTCGTTTACAAGATCATCATTTGTTCAAAAACAAATTGTTTCGAAAATCAATGAATTTCACTCTATAACAACCGATTTATTACTTTTTTCTTCTGTTATCCAATATCAATTTCCTTTGATGCCACACCAAAGTTCATATTTTCAAATGACAACAAATGTATTTGCATTACGTGCACTGCATTACAAATCGATTTAGGAGTGTTTCCTTATCAAAATCACCGTACCATCGTTTATTGCCTATGAACGTAACAGATATTGTTCAATGCAAAAAATATATAAACTGGGGGACCGCCAAAAGATGTATTGCGGAAAAATTACAATAACTGAATGAAATACAAGACTATCAAGTGCTTCTTGAAGATTGATAGAATTTACCATCAAATACGATCAAGTACTTAGGACAGATTATAAAGTAAATCTTTAAGATAGCTATGGATATCAATTCAATTGTCATATATTACATTACATAAATAGCATAAAATAAGAAAGCGTAAAAAACAAATCGTATAATTTATTCAATAAAACGGATTCCACTATGCATAAGGAGCACATTTACAATTTATTTAATATTCATTGAACATTCAAACCATAAACAAACTCCCATAACTCAACAGTTTCTTTTCCTTATAAACAAGCAATAACAAATGATATTGTAATAGAAGATACCGCTCGCTAAAACAATGAAATCTGTTAGTATTCCACCAACGAATTTGACTTAGTAGATTTGTCAAACCATCAAGAGTTAGCTTTTATGCATTCTGAATCCACTCTCTTCAAGTTCCATGTAACTCAAATAGAAAAAAATGATATTTGTTAAGAGTCTGGCATAATATGATTTAATTAAATTGGTTTTTCCAAATTTTTCCCGCGCCAAAAATAATTTGCATGTTGAATAACAAATCATTAAGGATGCAAAATACAATCGTAACTTTATGACGGTTTCAACAATGTCGCGAAACAAATCGTTTTCAAATTCATACAAAGTTTTGATAAAATGTAACAAAATCCATCAACACAGTGATTAAATGTCACATAATGAACATATTTCAACTAAAACATAATTAGTTGCTCATTCGCACATTCATCCATGTCCAGTGCCAAATAAAAAAATCGTGTAATATAAAACCAGAGTAAATAGATATAAAAGCCACTCTATTTAAACATGAATAAAAAAGCATTATGTCATCAGGATTTCATTTGAATTATGATCATGTCAAGAATCAAGAATCATAATTAATGGTGATATGAACGATGTAAACATGTTTACTGTAACCATGATTAAATATAAATACGATTTTTAACATGGAAGCAAGAGGAATAAAAAAAGAAACGATGAGACTGGTTTTCTATAATCATAAATGGCAAATTCAAATGAAGCACATCAGTTAATGACTTTATTACGAAGTCATAGATGGACAACATCTATAGAATCAGTGGCTAAATAATTCATGACCCCTTTTGCCTATACGAGATCCACAATCTCTATAAAATTTATCCACCATCTAACACTATCTAATTACTCTTGTCCTTTTTGCCCACTTTTTCATTGGATCTTCAATTAGACAGTGTCTTTTTGCAGTTTCACTGTAATAAACTGTGATGGTATGTATTAATTTACCCAAATAGATAATAAACTGTATACAATCAGGAAATCCAAGAACTAAATAAAACATTATAATGAAGCGTTAGCATCAATTGTTCATAATTGGTAAACGAAATAATGATATTCTTTTAACCCGGTTCCATATAAGTTATTTATGCGTTCTAAACTATGATACATACGGATGATATACACCATCGTGATATCTAAAAAAAGAAAAGGTATAACATTTCACATTCGCATAACATGCCATACGTGGCATTAAATTTGTAACAACATAAGCAAATAAATTTATAGCAATACCAAAAACAAATAACTTGAAGGTATATTAGATGCAGAGCATCACTGTATTCATATGAAATTTCATGTAAGTAACTGGGAGTAGTTAGTTTGAAGCTCTAGTAAAGAAGACATACGATGCTTTGAATATATTCACATTTATTTTTCCCCGGCAATGATCATATTACGGTTAATATAAATGCCATTTGTTATGTGAATCCAACATTCTTTCCATTTCACGCTGTCAACTCTTGCTTCGTTGGATCAAGAATTGCATATTACCTTTTCCTTTGTGTTGTTTCACTACCCGCCATATATAGGAAATTCGTAGACTAAAATTGAACAAAAGAGTAAAAAAAAACAACGTTTCAACCCCCACGGTTACACTTAAAAATTACATTATTAGCCACCCAAGTAAACGCTAAACATTATTATCATCTCCTTATAAACGTTCGCCAACCAACCATTACTGTAACTGAAAATGAGCCCAGACCTTATTCCATTATACAAAGAATACAGAAAAAAAAATAAAAGAATCGAAGCCATGCCATACATTATCCATGTACAGGTGAGTGAGCTCCCGTGAAATCACTTACGTGTGTATAACATAAAAAGCAATTGTAAGACTCCAGTTGATCCCTAATATAAATTATGTCTGGATTGAAATCCATTTAAGAATTAAACCGATTGGTATGAGAAAAATTCGCGTTGCAATTTTTGTTGTTGTTACCATGTTTTCTTGTTCATTTGATTGTTTCACAGTAAGATTTAATGTTTAACTATGAATTGTAATAATAAAACATGCATACATGATTACTTAAAGACATTCAAGCCAACGATAATCGATTTAGTTTAATTTACTTCCATACAAGTCTTTATAATCAGTTTTATTCATTTTTAATTGACCAGTTTTCAAGTTTTCTGGCCAACACTACGCCGTTTATAGTAGACCAAATACAAAGAAAGATAGAGAGAAACTCATTACATTAATGACGAGATAACAAAATTATCAGTATTTATTCTTAACTCCTTTTCTTTATGGGGTTTCTGTTTCTTTTTGGTGGTACAACAAACACGGTCCAACTAGTTTACAAACTGCTTAACTAAATTAAAGTCGCAAGAAAAACTGGGGAGCCCAAACTTAAATTATAAACATACATAGAGAACATTGTCAGTGTATCAACACCAATTCCCAGGGGTGCTGTTACATGGCAAACATAATCTAGAATTACATCCCAATATGGCAATGTACCACATAAAATGTCTTTGTTGTACTTTAAATATACAATTTCTATATTATACAATAACATTCAATGGTTATAGGTTCAGCTACTGATAACACCATACAAAAAAGACAAGTTTTTTTTTATAACAGATTTTCCACAACCGATAACAAACTAACATACCATCCATTTGTATTATCCAATATTAATTTTTGTTTTATTTTTAACATTAATTATGAGTGGCATAAAATTATGTGTTGGAAAATGTCACATTTAATTACATGGAAAATTTAAAGTGTTCAACTAACACTTTCTGTAATATTTCAAATATTTTGTAAAACTTTACTATCAAATTTGGCAGCCACAATTTCCCTTTCATTAATTGAATAAATACGTGAAAATTTACATATCATTTTCTGCATTGAAATAGAAAATTTCACCAATTTCCATACAACAGATTCTTCATACCAAGTGATATTAAATATCAACACAGTATAATTGCCAGAAAATGAATACATTTTAACTAAAAAAAAATCGCATTAATTAACATTGAAATTGTTACGATAAAAACAGAAAATTCACTATATCATTTCGGGGGAGACGATAAAATTTTCCTCATTGTAAATTTCTCAAAAAACATTATAATGGAAGAAGTGAATTACATTTGGATGAAATTTACTAGAAAAGAAAACATTTCAACATTATTTTTTGCGTTAAAGGAAATGAAATTCATATTATACGCGGTATATCATTTCAAGGGAGGAAAAAGCACTCACCGAAAAGAAAAACACACACAAATATACAGAGAAACATTTAAATGAGAGCTCTAAAACACCCAAATGGAAAGATGAGGGA
Organism: Coboldia fuscipes; assembly: GCA_001014335.1. Classification (NCBI taxonomy): domain Eukaryota; kingdom Metazoa; phylum Arthropoda; class Insecta; order Diptera; family Scatopsidae; genus Coboldia; species Coboldia fuscipes. The sequence continues at coordinate 232,481 of JXOR01000478.1, read as the reverse complement.
GTCTTATTAATTCCATAAATTATATGTTATTATACAGCCAAACGATTACATTATTCCCAAAAAAAAAAAAACAACAAAGTATTCAACAACTGTTCCACAATAGACGAAAAATGAAATTGAGCAATAACACTGTCTGCCATACTCTAACCATCTTCATATTAGTTGAGCTTTGGCACGCCAACGCCAATAAGAATTAGTCATCAACTATCGGTTTTTATGTGTACCATCATAGTCACCTGAAACGTCGCAACGGAAAATCCAATTTTCCAGGAAATCAACCGACGTATTGTTTCAATTTCGTAAACGGAAAATATTCGAAAAAATTCTTATCTTCGCATACAAATAAATTTTCATATAACAAGTTCAAGGATATGAGTCAACGGACTACTAAAGTTTCAACATCATTCAATGTGATGGTTTACACAACCCGGCAGACTTTGGACTTTATAGTTTATATGCCGGTTACATTAAGTATAAAATTCCGAGCGTAAAGAAATATAACAAACTTGCATCACTACCTTTCATTGCCACTAAAGGTGAAGCACCATAAAAAGTCAAACCGTATAGTTGAGTATATGCTGGGTACATTGCATGTGTCCAAACTCATAAACATTATGTTCATTGTATAACACGAAACAAATTCACCTTTTTGGCGTCATCTAGCCTAGGAATTGAAAATTTTCATAGGAAAAACATGCAACGTCAAATGGACGATCACCTTGTCGCCATATACCTCTCTCTTGTAGTTATGAAAATAAAACAGTGAATTATAATGGGCATTCCGCCTCAGTCTAACTAAATAAACAACAACAGAAACACTTTAATGGATACAAAATCCAATATTATTCCATTGGGAATAATTAGAAATACTTCGTGACCCATCTCAATTCCATCAGTTTTACATTAAACGCATAAAATGTTCTTTCGTTTGCCCCCCTCAATAAGGATATTTTACAATTCATGTAATCTGCATCAACATAATACCATAAAATTTGTATAATTATTTTTCTACGAGGTGATTTCAATTCAACCAACATTATCACACCGCCGGCAAAACGATAATCAAAAACAAGAATTCCATCATTACAAAGAATTCCTTTAATTTTCTATACAACAATCACCTTAGCCGTTAAAATCAACGTGTTTTTCTTATTTCAATTTTAAAAATTTTCACTTGCAGCTATCCCTTGAAAGACCCAAAGTAAATATCTTGATTGGAAATCAGCCCAAATTGAAAATAAAACGAGACTGAATTTCAACCTTTCAAATTCATAAAAGAAATGTAAACTAACATCTGTAGATGTTACGGTATCCTTAGAAGATAAATCCCGAAAATCTTCCACATGAAAATACATAAAGTAAACTTAAGACGATATCCGGAATATTGAGAAAAACAACATAACCAAGATACGATGGCACATTTTCCTTTTAAATATAAAATAAATTCCAGACAAACAAATGCATTTGCCATACACTCACCCCTCATCGTTCAAACATAAATTCTGGCCATCATGAATCCCCAATATAGCAATAGACAATCCAAACGATTTTTTTTTTATTTTGATTAAAAAGAAAACCTGAATATAAATACTGAAAAATTTCCCAACCAAGTTTCCTTGTTTTTATCCAATTCGTTGAATGAAATCTGCCATACACACACATACTGTAAACGAAACACAACACATACCGTTGTTGTTCCATAAAAAACCATAGAGCACATGAATTTGCTATGGGTAATACGAGGGATGATAAAAACACATTGGGTTATTACCAGTGACTTGGTCACCCTATCAGCCGTTTAGAGTTCATTCAATGTATTTAATACACCGTGTTCTTGCTCAAGACATTTACTTATACTTTAGTTATTTTTTTACCAAGAAATGATTCAATTGTACAGAGCAAAAATTACATGATACTTTTGGTTCCAGATAGGCGCAATCTACTCTGCGACGTCGCTAACCATAAAACCAGCCAATATGAATTTCCTTTTTATTTAACAGCAACAACCAACGGAACATATCACAACAAAAACATCAACAATGTTTTATGCAACCAAACATACAATTTTTTTTTATTTTACGTTCATTCACCGAATAACAACGCCAAGACATTTACTTGATATCGAAAGGTTTTTCCTCTTTCCATCTGTTTATATCATTTTGTTACTTTGTTTGGGTTGATTTGTTTCACTTATTTTTTTGGAAAATTATTCATTCGGGTTCCGAACTCTGTGTCGTATAAAACTGTGTCTTTCTATCGGTCCGGAAAAATTCTGTCGAAAAAAATTATGACTCACTCATCCAAACCCAAAGAGAAAAAAAAGTACAAATTTACCATATTATTACCAACAACAACAACTATAATAAAATCATATTAAATTCACCCTCTTTTTTCAAACGAAACCAAATGAATATGAACGCGCGCCGTCTAACAAATATAAAAGTCCTTCTGATCTGTACATTCAGTATTGGATCTAATGCAATATCAAACTACATCGTTTTCGACTTACCCATAAAGAGAAGGTGGAGAGGAATAAAATTCATTGACATGTCTAGAAGTCTCACCCGTTTTTTTTCTTTATTTTCCATACAATTTCTCGCTTACAATAATCAGCCACGATATGGTAAATATGCATTTACCCATTAGATATGGAATTGCTATTAGTTTTGATGTCTTATACTGGTATTGGTCACCATACCAAATATACAAAGGGTGGTTATTACACTTAAGGATTTTCTTTTTACATTTTGACAGTATCGTTAACACTATGCGGCCATGGGTCAATACACAAACAATTTCCCATAATATTCAGTTCATCTCCTTACATTTTCTATATGTGCCAATTTTATTGCAATCAAACATAAATATTTATATGTTATCATTTGTCCCCATGCATTCATTCCAGCAAATAATAAAAAAAAAACCCAACCGATTGGGAACAAACAAGGCACACCAAAAAATAGACGAAACAGGAATTAGAGATCAACAAGGAAAAAAAGGGAAATGAAGTGTTACCATGGTTTAAGGAATGAAATTCCAATTTGAACTAAACCAATCAATATAAAAGCCCTTCTTCAATTAACCGAAGGTCTTTATATGGCTGACACAAAATTAATGCAATAAATTTCTTAACCAAAAATTGCCGGTATTCTCTAGACAATGATCCCTTTCCTTTGATATGGTCCCCCGATTCTTGATGGAAAAGTTTCTTTTCCACGTGGAACAATTTATTTTACTCAAAACCATAAATATTGTCCAACTAATGATGACATTTATACGAAAAATTAAATTATTTAACACTTCAATGGTATTTTTAGACTATAATTTCGTTTGAAGAACCAACAGGAAAAAAAATACACGAATTAGTTCCGCATAATCTGTTCAGCAAGACGAATACATTTATTTCTTAAAATTTTAAGACTTATGGTGGCGGCACTATGTTCCCAACCAAAAAACTGGTAAAAATATGGTAATAAAAATTTCCTCATCGAAAAGGTAACATGTGTTCCTGAATTTGTTTTTCTTCCTCCTGCTTTTCATGACCAATAATTTCACGTAAAAGTTTTTCCAGCATCGTTAAACGGTAAGTTTCTCTTGGTCTACGATTACTATACTGTTTTTCTTGAAGAAAACAGAAGCAACATCAACTAAAGTAAATGCAATGTATTTTATTCATAAAACCGCATAAAACTTTTTCATATTCTGTGTTTTTTTTCGGTACTTTTATGTTTTAATATTCTTTCCAGTTTTCCTCTATAAAAATATATGTATTTTCATAATGTATTCATCTACTATATATGTTATCTATAGTAAAAATATATAACAGTTTATGCTACCAAGTGACTTAAAGTGCCAGAAAGTGAAATACCGTGAACAAAAAATTATTTAAAACATGTGCAAAATCAGCACCCCCTTCATCATAAAATAAAAATGGTGCACTTTTCTATGCCTAAATGTACTAAATAAACTTGAATAACACCACCACCTTGTTTAACACGCACGGTTGAGTGATCAAGAATTATGATTTCCAATAGAGTACCATGAAAATGTTAAAACATGGAAAAACGACAAATAAGAATCACTTTTAACAATTTTTGCATAACTTTCTTTGACACATTTATGCAGTATAACAATTTTACGAAAGAATCACACTCTTTTAGCAGCCATCGCCACCTCTCTAAATATGTTGAGTGATATTAAAACTCAACGAAGCATAATGCAATCGTATTTTCATCAATTTTAATTAGAATGATCTATTCATGCCACCACAAATTAACAAAATGGCATAAATTTTCTATTCTTTCATAAAGTGTTTGCCTATAGAACACGAACACTTAAATATTTCATTTTTACTAAACGAAGAACACAAAATATGAAAATTTGTGACTAAGATAACAGTTGGCCGGATTAAAAAACATCATCTACCAATGGACTGATAATAAAGAGGAATCACTATTAATCATCGGATCATAAATTCACTTATGACAAATGCAAAAATAATCTCTTACCATTCAGCTTTTAGCTCAATGTAGTTCGACTTAACAGATACGCAATGATTTTTATTTCTTTTATTTTCCCAAGAGGGTTTCATTCCACTATCAGCGTAAAATGAATCCCAGACAATGATAATCCACCCTCACCCTTAAATCGCAAAAACTCAAAGGCACATTAAAACTAGTCAAATAATAATCGACATTGTTCGAATTCCATTTACCATTATTACAACTATTACAGGCAGTAAATTAATTAAATTACGAGCTATTTCATAAACATTTTGAGTTAAATGTTTTTATTTTATTCCCTTTGAAAAACAAATATTTTCCAAAAAATAATAATTCAAGAAGAATCCGTTAATGAAAATTGAAATTTAATGAAAATCGTATTTTAAACAGAAAATCTCATGAATTGTATCAAATTCCTTACTCACAATAGACAAGGAATCTAATATTTTAGTTGTTCAATTTCACTTAAATTTGTGTCTGTTTAACATGAACATCATCAAAATTACATGCAACTCTTGTCTATTCGATGAAAAACTAAAGAGGGGTGGCATTTACTGCCTTGTTACCATCTCCGTTCACGTGCCCATGTCAAACTGGGAACCAAAAATAAAAAAAAAAAATTGTCACGCCAATCTAAATTATTTATGTTCAGCCATCATAGAGTCAACCGAGCACAGATCTCCAAATATACAAAACTTCATCTCCTAATCGAAATGTATTGCATTATGTGGCATAATTTAAATTATCATTCCCCGGTACCGTTTTTTAAGCGCACAAGGGAGAAAGTGAAAAATTTGTCTAATCCCTTTGAGGCCTAACAAAATGCGCCATGTCTACATATCAACGTATAAAACGGATATCAAAATTACTGAGGGGGTGGCACATTCAGCATGTTATCTAGCTCATCTAAAACAATAACATAAAGCATCTGGGCGATGTGGGTTTCTCCGAAAATTAATCGAATGCGGTTTTGTTAAACATTGTTCTATAGACAGTCACAATTAAAAACAAAAATACACAGAAAATATCATTTTACCAAAAAATATTTAACCGTTAGGCCTATTGCAATGGTTTACCACTAATTACAAATGATTAATAATATCCTTTTGAATTAATTGTTAGCCAACGAATTACTGCATTTAACTATGTAGTCAAAATATTTCTTTATTCCTTTAGGCAATATTTAATAAGTCTCTTCGTGTTTATTGCCTATTTGGTTAAATGCGGGCTCCATAATATATTATTTCTTTCCCCGTAGATGCAAAAGACAATTAAAAATTATTATTATTTTAAAAGAAACGATTGCAATACAAAACTTGATGAGTAATGGTGCAATACATTGTCATTTATCAGTACCGTCTCCAGAATGCTGAGAGTTTTATAACTTCATAATAAACTTTACTTCCTTCTGTCGCCAACCCATTTCCACCCAATGAGTTATAACCAATGATTTCTGATAATGCACTTTTTTCTCTCCGGATAAATTCAATAGAGAATAGTAACAACCCTTGAGCAACGTAAAAAAAAATTCTATTAACAGTAAAGAGTTAATAAAAAAAAAAAGTTTGATGACACTCTCGAGAAACAAAAAACAAAAATGAACAGCCACTATGACGATGAAATCATCTGATAACCAATCCTTTTGGCAACAATCCAAGCTTAATGGATATCCTCATACTGTTCCATAGCAGAACAAAAAATAATTAAAACAAAAGACAAGATAAAACTATTTTGGACAACCGAACAGATGGAACTCATTGAAAGTCAACCAATCGAAACGGATATGAACTATACGAAGGTGTGAAACAGTTCATCTTGTCTACGATCAAAAAATCACATTAAAATCATCATTTTGTTGTGTCTCATTCGACACATAAAAATTTCAATAAACATTCTCAAGAGAGATATACCCACAACATAATTTCACCTTCTTTGAGTATAATCAACGCACAATTGAACGGTAAATCGTTATTAAATTAGATTTTCCACAAAAAACATGAGTAATAACAAATCTAATAAAATGAAATTCACTTCCATCTGAACATCATATCAATCTGTTTATTTCATTCAAATCATCTTTTATGGATAAATTAAGGATTCATGTCTCGTTAAGTAGAACAAACATAGTGGGTGAAACCGAATCCCGGAGAAAGAAAAAATCATAATCAAAATGTTAGATTAAGACACCACTTGAACAAAAAGTTCATCCAACGGAATAGAAATTAAGTGCTTTGCTATGCGCGAAACCATTATTACAATTATAAGAATATTACATTGGAAATATAAAACATGTTTCCCTATATCCCATATCCATGTGTCTGTATTCATACAGTATAGGGGATGATCTCTATATACTTATTTCCCGATTATATACATACATAATACGCTAGGCACAATGTTTTTATATGTGCACATGAACGAATTTTGAGCCCCTTATACTCGTCTAATATGCACCGCATTCGCTACCAAGTGTAATTTCCATGGTAAAGTGTATCTCAGTACGACACAATGATTCACTCTGTTCGCATTTTACGAAATTTTCTATCCATAACGCGAGGGTGAATTTTCAATACGTTGATATTAGAGAAATCGAATAAAAAAGAAGAAATTTATTTAAAAAAAAATCCAACTATATGAGACTTTAGGATGAGGGGTGAAAATCCATTTGTCCATTTTCGATATCTTTTTGAATGCATCCGCTTATTATGTACTAAATCCATTTAAAACTCTTGTTATTGATAAAAATGAATTATGAGTGAATTGAATATAACATTTTTTAAGTCCATTGATTTCACAAAACAAATAGAATAAACGAAGAAGTTTATGGTGTTAATGACAAGACCAAGTACTCCATTTTCTGAATGGACAGACACACACAAATGATCGTTTTCCAGCAACCACATCAAATAAAAAAAAATCGTACAAGGGATCCGAATAAAAGGGCTAGAACGTGTATGAATGATGCAATCAAGGGCGCCACATAACCATCCCCCCAAATCAAAATTACGTAAATTGTATGAAAGGAAGAACACTTAAAAAGGTAAATTCACCACATGAAAATTCTGTTAGACAGTGGAGAGACACAGTCTAAAGTAAAAAATAGGAACGCATGATGGTAAACATATTCAAATTTACATTCAATTGTTCTCAACAACTACTGCGGTATAAAAGGAAAGAAGACCATTGTCGACAGTTAGGCCCCCTTCTTATTGCCAATTGTGAAACATGAAAGACACAATTGTGCACAAGAATTGTTTACGCTTACAAAATCATAGAAAAGTTTTATACATTTAACCCTATTAAAATATCAACCTTCCATTTCTATTCAAATTTTCTATGATTCCGCATTAAATCGTATTGAATTTTCCTCTACAAAAGGCATACATATTAAATAAATCTAAAGAAAGGACCAGTTCAGGGTAAAAATCAAAATGAAAACATATAAACAGTTAAAATATGCCGAGGGGCAAACTGAATTGACTAGCAAATTGTCAAGAAAAGAATCTAATCGTAAAGAAAACTTCATTCAATTGTTCATTCATTTAGAGAAGATCAACGGCAACATTCAATGAAAATAACATTAAAAATTTAAACTAAACTTTCGAGTAAAACACTTACAGTTTCGTTTGATATTCAGTACTCCCGATGCTGTTTCTTTTCTATTTATTTTTGAATCAAATTGTAAATGAATTAATCCAAAATTGCTTGATATTTAAATGCCAATTGTATTCCTTTAATGTTGTGTCTAAGTGTTATGGTTGAAATCACAGTACCCACATGGATTTAATGTTATCCAATAAGAATTTTTAATGAAATATTTTTATCACGTTTTCACTTTGAACGAATTATTTGCTCACTTAAACACTTTGATTATTAAGCTATGCTCACATGATATTCACTAAAACAATTATAATATTCCAATTATGTTGATCGTTGGTCTAGCAATATATTCTATTCACAGAAATTCTGCGAAACAAAATACACAGATTTTTGGAGCCAATAAACATAGAGAAAAAAAAAACTTTTATTAAATATATTCACTTTATTCTGATTGAACCGCGAACTGATGATCACTTCTTCTCAGGTGCAATGACTCGAAAGGTAACGTTTTATGTCAGCGAAAATAAATTGAATACAACTGAGTGGAATAAGAAACAGTGAAAATATAAGAAAATATTTCTTAGCGCTTGATTCGTTTTATTTTTCTTCTCTATATTATTATTAATATAAAGAGTAAGAAACCAACGAGAGAACCACGATTCCACGGATTCAGTATGTTGATATTCAAAATAATACTTTGTTAAATGAAACGGAATGGTGATCGTTTTCAGTACATAATGATGATGTTGATGACGAAAACAGGTAAGGCCGGTCTTACACTGTCTGTTTTTTCTTAGTTATATTACTTTTCTTTTAACCAAACACAATCATGAATCTTTAATTTAAAAAACTCTTGAGAGTTAGCGTACATAAAAAATTGGTGTAAATAAAAGAACCACAGACACACGAACGATGACTATTAAAGTATTAACTTCTGGATCTCTTAAAAGAGTTTATCTCGATGCTCCCTTGACTTTGTTTCTGTTATTCAACAGTAATTTCTAAGGTGAACAGAACTAGTTAATGCACCTGTCACTCGATATTTATACTTGATCAAAAGTTAAATCCTTTTTATTAACTAAAATTCACAAAATTGTTATGCAGAAATATTATTTGATTATTCAACAAATTTACTTGGTAATTGTTGTATTTATATTCACTTATTCGATACCAAAGAAATTGATTGTCTTTAATAGTATTAAATAAAAAACCGGAATTTGTTTAACGACACGAGTAAAGAATACGTCCGCTCACAATGAATTCTTCAATCAAACTGTTCAACTGTTGAAAATGTTGAACAAGTTTGACGGTAAAATAATGCAAGATTTTAAATCACACAACCGGAATAGGAGCATATTGCGATTGCCGGGTGGTGAAATCTGTATCGCAGTTTTACATGTTATTTCATGGGTAAAATTATTAAATTTCTATTAATTTCAGTACTACTTAATTCGACATACCTTTTCTTGTAGCCATTTAGCCAAATTAATCACTTAATTACGTCATTTAATAATTTAATTTTAACAATTTATTAACAAATAACTTTTTTCTGAAAACAACAACACTTGACTGATGGATGAATTCCAGTAGCAGAAATGGTACAAATCATGGTACAAAAATGTACTTTATTATATGTCAAAGCTTAGCTGAAAGTGCTGCAGATGGCGACCAAAGCACCTGTGAGTTGAACCAGAAAATTTCGGCATAATGCTAGTCAGTATGGGATGAATTTGATGTAGTTTTCTGATCCTGACCGCATAATCGGGCGAATTCTGTGGTCTTTCCCATTTTGTTTCAATCCCATGTAATTTAACTCTATATTAATGACACATTTCGAGATTGGGAGCAGTCGAAAGCGACTCGAATGAATTTGATCCGATCGTGTCGAAATGAGTGCAAGCATTCAACTAGCTGCCGTTCATGCATCTCATACGGGTGTCACATCTAATGTGTGTTATTCAGACGGATAGGACATTCTTAAAATGAATATCTGGTCAATCGTTTTCATATTCAATGAATTGTATGAGCTAAGCGATGCGTTCTTATTGCGTTCTCAATTTTTTTTATGTTAAAGTGTGTGAGTTGAGTTGAACCAGAAAATTTCGGCATTCCGGTAAAAGAACAAGATTCATTGAAATGTGTATTAATTTCTGACTAAAATAACAGAAAGCCAGTCATATATTATGGACCAAAGCGAAATCCAGGACACGAAACCATCGATAACACCGGGGAATCCAGCTAATAACTGTACTGGGCTAACAGTTGAACAACTTGACATTGAAATCTTGCCCGTTATTTACGACATCATCCGAAGGTAGATCCCACAAGTTAATAGGATCATAATATTTAGTTTATTTTTGGCAATGCATCGCAATTAATTCAATTCTTTGGTCCCATACAGTTTAGCAAAAGATCCCGCTGATAACGCAGCCAAACAGAGAGAGTCACAAGACTGCAGTCAAAAGGTAAACAACTCCGCAGAAAGTGTATTTCTTTGAAATCCGTGTCACTAGAAGATGTGTGGTGTTTTCAGGTTCTCGAACTTCAGAAACGACTAGCAAGTACCCGCAGCCAGATACGACAGCTGTCCGGGATCGACTACAATAAAGAGGAGCAGCTGGAGCAACAGAAAATACTGCGAAATCAACTATTACTCAAAGAGCAACTAATCAAGAAGTACAAAAACCTCCAGATCTAAGTAATGGTTATCCGATTCCTATTGCGATACTTATCCAACAATGAACATCTCGTTCAGAAATTGTCCGAAAGCTATCCAATGAGACGAGCTGCACAATTAATGGTGGCCGCCTACTATCGGACAAAGGTAATTGCCGACGACTCACAACTAACTAAACGGCTTACACCTGAACAATTTAGGTATTTCTTAACAATTTATTATTTGCAACACTTGCTATAGTCTCAATATTTTGTAGGAAATTTATTAATACATTCAAAAATAATCTAAAAGAAGAAATAGAATCCGCTAAAAAAGAAATAAAGCAACGGAAATGAATCCTGTGAAACAAATAATCTTAGAATATCTTAGTCCAATTGGAGTGTCGTGATAATTTAATATGAAATTATAAATAAACTGCAAAAATCTGTGGCTTAAGAAAATATTTATTTTATTTTTTAGCAATTCAGTTTTAGTTGGTTGGTGAGGGATTAATTTAAATTTGTATATTGCGTATAGAGAATAATTTTAAGAAAATCCTTTTGATAATCGAATGATCTTTTACTGTTGGACAACGACGTTCTGATTTTGATTTGTGTGTTGTGGAGTCTGATGTGCCCGTGACTGCATCTTGGTCGGCTTCGGTCGAAAGACTTGAGTGGACACCGTTAAGATTGGCTCTATTACGTTTCCCACTGCTTTGGTACGTCCTTCACGGAACACCATTCTTTGGCCAGGTCTTATATATTCGGGATGTTTGATAAACTTGAAATGAACTTGAGCCTTGTCACCCGTCCGCAGACAATCCCTTGACATGCTAATAATGGAAGCTGTTTGGCGGATACTACCACAGTGCACCATTGCTTGATAACGAGACGAAATTGTTGTGGGATGATGTAGTACAAGGATCTCGCCTTTGAATTCCCAACAAGCTTTTGGCTTTAAATCGGGACTGACTACCACCATACCTTTTCTTATTTGATTTCTCTTGATCTTTTTCAATGCGAAACTTGCCGTCTGTCCTCCACGCACTTCGTGAACGGCCATTCGTTTTCGGTGGATCGAACGAATCGCAATGGGGAAGAAATCTCCAACCAGCGTGGGTCCTAGCAGAAGAGTATCATTTAGTTTAATACGTCCTTGCAGGCAAGTACCAGAGATAACGGTTCCAACACCCTAAAATACGGTTAACAGTTGTTAAAATCAATAAATATTTGTACACCTCATAATGCTTACGGGCACTGAGTAGGTGTCATCAATCTGAAATTCGGCTGGGAGATCATCAAGTCCAGTTACTCGTGTTGTTAATAAATTCAAGAACATCTTCAGCAAATCCAAATTATCTCCGGTAACATTTGATACTTGGAATATCGGACATAGCCTCTCCGATACGAAATTAGTGGCACTAACAACTACATCATCGGTATTCTTAACCATCACAGGAACTTTTCGGCATCCTTGTGACTTTAGTATTTTAATCAATAACTTAATGTTATCTGTCAATACTTTTGGTGGGCACATATCAATTTTCGTTATCACAACGAAAACTGGTACGGATAAGGCCAACGCTAATCCCAAATGCTCTTTAGTCATTCCAATAATTCCAGCATTAGCACCGATCTAAAATTGGAAATCATAGCAATTCACAGAATTTATCACAAAATGATGCAATTTATGTTGACTCACCATCAGCATACCAAAATCAGGTACATGACCGGTCATACCGAATACAGTGGTTTTAAGATACTTTTCGTGTCCTGCTAAATCAATGAAAGTTATCACCTTCGCTGATTTTTCACATATTTTAACCCAATCGAGAGCACCATGATCCGGCTGATTTACTACCTTACCGCTACCGTCAAAACCTAAAATATCATTTCCTACTGAGCTGGTACGTCCACTCTCCATTTCATGTTTATGTCGGAACAGTTTCTGTCGAGCTAAACCACGTCCATTATCTAAATCGCCATGGGTTAAAACTCCAAGCAGTGTTGATTTTCCAGCATCCACATTACCTACTACTGCCACTCTACAATTAAAAATAGCTAAAATTCTAGTCAATACTTGGTTACAATAAAACATTTTACCGAATTTCCATAAAATCTGTTCGTTCCACTCGCCGTCGTACCAGATATTGACCTGTTAATCCTTTTTCCACTTTTCGCTGCCTCAATTCATTGCAATCAGCATCCAGTGTTTCAGCCAATGACTGAAGGGTTGCCAAAGCAGCTGCATATTCGTCTGGTTCAAGACCATTATCACCCCCAGCTGAAACAAATCATTTAATTAGCACTCATACTTAGTTGAAAATTCTAATTGAATTACTTTCTCCAACACCAATCTCAAATATTGATTCACCGCCACCACTAATGATACGCTCGTTCAAACGAATCCTCAGCAGTTCATATTGGTCTTCTGTGGGACTGATAAGCACAGTTTTACTTAGGATACTTGAGTAATCTGGGCCCGACGTGGTTGTTGTCGTCACCGTTGGCAGCGAATGTGACTGTGTTGGCACCTGCTTATTGCCAATATCCTGTAAAGGTTGTTGCTGTTTAGTGGACTCCATCACTGGTCCACAACCAATTAATTGTCTTTAATTCAGATAGTTTCACTTTCTTTCAAATGCTACGTGGCTATGGAATATCTTTAACTGATTTGTTACCGTATCACTTTCACTATGTTGAATATGCTGTCTTTTGTGTTACACAAATTACTGAATGATATTTACGGGGGAACTAATAATTGTTACATTATCTTTGTTGCACTGTTCAAGGGTGTTTAAGTGCACCGATCTAAATGTCCTTTTATGCTACTACACTGACCTTGGTTTCATAGCTCTCAATCAACACGTAAACACCTCGTCCTGCGAATATACGAATGATTGAGGAAAATTAGTTTCAAAATTACTAATCCATTACGATAAATTTTAAAGCGATTAGTTTTTGTGTTCAAACAGGAATTTATTATTATTAATTTTTATTGCATTGGAAACGTATTTGGCCTCCGAAGTGTCACTGATGCAATAAAACTTCGCGTAACCAACTAAAAATAATGCAGTACAAGTTCAAACAACATCACGCAAAAAATCACTTTGAATTTGTAATTTTTGCATAAAATTGAATCATTCCGAAGTCTAACACTCTGCGGAAGGTGGATTACCTGGCTATTTAAAATAGAATTAGTCGGAAAGTCGGCTTTATACCACTGTTTCTTGTTTACCAAGTTATTATTTAACACTTTCTGCCAATTAATGATGAAAATCAATTACTCAATTCGTTCTATTAATATCGTTAAAATTTTATTAAAATTCATTGAAAACTGTTCTGAAAATACCCTCTTCGATAGAGACAGTGGTGTCGAGTGCCATCTACAGGTCGTACCGCGGAATTAAATCGATGACATTACAACAACTCACAACAAAAAAATTTCTGACGAGTAGTCTCTGTTTGGTCTAATAAAAATGCAATAACTCGCTCATAAATGGTTTTCAAGCAATATGTCTCATTAGATTCTATGGATATTAATCTATACTTTCTCTTTAAAATCTTTATTCATAGATTAAGGATTTATAGAAGTATTCATAGTAGAGTGAGAGCCATTGCCATACATCTATTCGGCACTTGAAAACTTTAGACTCGATTTCCTCAAAACTGTCAATCCTGTTGTACAACAGTATCGACATATACGAACAGACATGTAAACATTTATGGAAACAGAATAATACTGTTTTGTTCGAGTCAAATTAGGTTTTTATCAATCTGCATTTTTACCATTTCGTTATCAAAATCAGAAAGTCAATAGTTTTGTGTGAGAGCTTAGAGTAGATCAAGAATTCCGTGTATATGGATTAGTGTCGTTTGTGTATTGTATCATTCCGCTGGATTGTTATTGTCAATCTGTTTGTGAATACCATTAGGGAATCAAGTGTTTCCTAGGACAGTTAATTAATGGTGCGGGTTTACTTCTTCTAGATAGCAGTTGGTCTGTGATTTTTACAAGGCATTAAATAATAAATGATGCCATGGGTGCTCCTAATATTTACCATGAACGACAAATAAGAGAACTGTGTGCTCTTCACGCGCTAAACAATCTATTTCAAGGTAACACCATTGGAATTTCATTTACTTTACTTGCTCCTAACGTGGATTCAATTTCAATTTTAGCAAAGGGTTCTTATTCCAAATCACAATTAGATGAAATATGCAAACAATTATCACCAGATGAATGGATAAATCCGCACAGGTACTACATCTCAAAGTAATGCTATTATTCCTTCTGATAACTGACCTTTCTTCACTTTTAGATCATTCCTCGGGTTAGGCAACTATGATATAAATGTTCTCATGACAGCATTACAGAAAAAGGATTGTGAAGCAATTTGGTTCGACAAACGGAAGTAAGTGCTAACAATAGCCAATAAATGTGAATGTCATTAAATTTTCCACTGAATTTTAGAGATCCGTCATGTATTGATCCATCAAATGTGTTAGGGTTTATCCTTAATGTGCCTACAGAATACAAATTTGGATTTATTGTATTTCCATTGAAGCGACGACATTGGATTGCAGTAAGACGAGTCGGAAATAAATATTGGAACCTAGATTCAAAGTTAGATTCTCCACAGGAGATTGGAGATGTTAGTATTCAAATAGAAATAATTGCATTGACGTTAATTTTACTGGTAACAAATAATTCCAGGAAACAAATCTAACAAATTATTTAAAAACGCAACTAGAAAGCAACGACAAGGAGCTATTTATAGTCGTGAATAGGGATGTTGAACGGTCTCAACGGTGGCTGAAATCTGTAAGCGAGCATCACATTTCTGCTAGTCCCTCAGAAACATGATAAATGTTCTAACTGTTTCATTACCATATTATATATATATACATATATTATTTAAATGTAACTAATGTAAAATACAAAGTTTTTAAATTAATTTGAATTTAAATAGCGAGTTATTATCTAATAAATAATTCATAATATTTAAACACATCATGTACAATTTAAGGGTGTTGTGTAATAGATTATTGTATTCTAAATACACTTGTCCCTCGATTAATGCGGATTTGGTTTAACACGGAAAAATAAAGAACTTCTATTTTTCCTAAACCTCTAGTATACCTTTACTACTACTTATCACAAACATATTTCTGAATAAATTTAACAATATTTCTGAATCTTGAGGTAAAAGTTTGATCTGTATAGAAAGTTTCCATCATATAATAGTTAATTTAAAATAGAATCTTTAATTTTCATTTGCTATTTCGTAAATATTTGCCAATTTAATCGCGCAAATTAAAGGACGAGTGTATAATTATTAATTTAATTCTACATACTCATAATCATCGAGAAATCATTCAAACATCGCGCTGAATAGAATACGAAGCGGTGCTGAATTGTGCTGAATCCAATTGTCGTTAAATACAAAGAAACGTCATCACGAAAGAAGGCCAAAAAGAAACACAAAACAAAATAAAAAGAAATAAAAAATTCGTGAGGTAGAATTATGGCGTCTGAAATTCAGATTGTAAATATTTCTAATTTGGAAAAGATCGAGAGTTTTATAAATGACTCGGCATACAAGGAAGTGCTAGAGAACAGTGAAAATTTCAATACCAGACTATGCATTGAACGTAGACTGCGTATGCCATTTTTAGATCCGCAAACTGGAGTCGCCCAAAATCACTGTGCTTTGTTTCATAAACAGCGACAACGGATGCCAGGCCACCGGGATGGCCAACTGTACACGTATCCCTCGGCCAGATGGCGAAAATCGAGACGGCAATACCTGCTACACCAGCATCGACCATTCAAGGTGGTCCGGGAGCCAGACATTGACTCAATGGCTGGTTTAGACGGTTCGTCATTGGGTGCCGGTGACACAGACAGCAAAGACAGTCATCGTGATGATCCAAAGGATTGGTATTTCGACGAAATGGATATGCATGATGTGGATCCATTCGATGACCGTGACCCAGACTCAGATTTCGATTATGAAGACAATTTCAGTCGGAAAAAGAAACGAGGCCGTAAAACTGGTGTAGACACACCTGGACCAAAAAAATCAAAAGGAAACAGTATTCGTGGTAGACGTAAGAAACAGGCATTTGATGGGGATTTTCATACACCGATGAAAAGAGGTCGACCTGGTCCGCCGCCACCTCAATTACCTCCAAACAATTCTAATTCACCGTTGAATTGTACGGAAGAGCCTCAAATGCCAGTACTAACGCCCGAACAAACAATACCCGAAGAAGAAGAACGTGTGCGTAAACCAATGGACCAACGAAACAAAGCACATCCATCACCGTATTGCGATTTTTGTCTAGGTGATGCCCGTGAAAATAAAAAAATCGGTGGCCCAGAAGAATTAGTATCGTGCTCTGATTGTGGCCGATCTGGTCATCCGTCATGTCTTCAATTCACACCGAACATGATAATATCTGTTAAGAAATATCGTTGGCAATGTATCGAATGCAAATATTGTTCCATTTGTGGCACATCAGATAATGATGATCAGTTGTTGTTCTGTGACGATTGTGATCGAGGATATCACATGTATTGTTTATCGCCACCATTAACAGCACCGCCAGAGGGTTCATGGAGCTGTAAACTATGCCAAGCAGAGTTCCACAGCAACAAGAAGTAAGAATCAATTATTTTATTAATTCTTTATGAACAAATCCGTAATAGTTTGTGTATAGTTTTGAAATGCACTTCATTCGTAGTTAATTGATAATTTATTTCGTAGATTTAATTGAATTTTTCATTTTGCCAACTGATATGTTTAATTTATAAATATAATTTTTATTTCCATCCATAGTTATATGATTTCGCTATAAAAAAATATTGAATAGCCAAAAACTGAAATGGACTGTAATTGCTAAAAAAAACGGTATAGGCACTAAACAAACAAAAAAGTAAAAAAAAAAAAAACAAAAATAATATACCACAACTTAATATTCATCATCTATGTCTATCTATTCATCTACCTATCACTTAAAATAAAAATAAAACACATTCATCTTCATGTCGACGATTGTCACTCTGTGGAAATGGTCATCTCTCACCTACTCGTACGAAATTATTCAATCGCCGTGATAAATACAGAATAATTGAAAATCATCAAATCAGCTCATCATTCATAACTTTAAAAACTTAGTATAATAAGCGCTTCCCAGTTTATTTTTTAAACCAAAAGAAATTGAAATTATAACAATTTGAATTTAATACTTTTTGAATGATTTCAAAATTAACGCACAATTCTTTTATTATGATTTTTTTTAAGCTCTGAATTTCAACGAATTTAGAAATTAATAAATTTTGTTTATCTTTGTAATGATAACATTTTGAAATATAATAAAGTAAGAAACTTATCTCATAATAATACAGGTAAACATAT
Source organism: Coboldia fuscipes (assembly GCA_001014335.1). Taxonomy (NCBI): domain Eukaryota; kingdom Metazoa; phylum Arthropoda; class Insecta; order Diptera; family Scatopsidae; genus Coboldia; species Coboldia fuscipes. The sequence continues at coordinate 214,297 of JXOR01000478.1, read as the reverse complement.
TCAATACACCACTTGTTTTTATTACCTAACGCTATTGGTAACTGATCCTAACAATCAAAATTTTCCCTTTTTTTCGTTTATTTTTAGTGTTAAATATCCTAAATGTTTTTTTTAAACTCTAAATTTTGTGTTTCTTCCCTCATACCATAATTTGAATAATCACACATATTGGCAATAATGTCTTATTCAATTTTTTATTTATTTCAGAGAGGAAACCAGCGAATCTTAACTAAAATAAATCGATTTACAAAAATCAGGTCTGAAAATTAAAAATAAAATGTTATGAACGGTCTCTTTTCTCCATACCATGTAATGCATTATTGTTAAATGAGTTTCTTAAATGCGGTCAAGGTCTTGAATGCAACAGCAAAGACTTTTACATTGTTGTGTTGAATTATTAAATTATGATTTGTTGTTGTCTCTTTTGTTTTTTGTTTTAAAAATGTTTAATTCCATTCAAATAGTTTATGTACAAAAAAAAAAAATCAGTTTTTAATATACAAATTATACATATATTTTTCTGCTTTCTTAAATAAAATTAAAGAAATAAAAGCACTTTTTTTTCTTAATTTAATTATTGGATGAAAAATAATTAACTGTTACAATGATATTATCATAACTATTCAATTTAACCACGCCGGAACTGGTGAAACGTATTGTTAATTGCTTAATATCTAAGACGTCGTTATTCAGTGTTTTACAAAGTCAATTGTCTTAATTGATATTTAAAGTGCATTAATGAAGCAATTTGATTTTATGAGTAACGAAATAAAAGAAGACTAAGTATCCTACATACAAATGCATTCACATTAAAATAATATTAAACCATTTTTTTTGAAAACACTTTAACTAAACGTTTCAGGGCATCGTTCATTTTTACTCAATACCAAACGGGTTGGATCCAACCCCAATTTATATAATGAATCATGAATTTTTGTTCTTATCTCAATTGGAAAATCATCTCGAGTTCTTCCCATCAGCCAGATTTGATCTAAAAAAAAAACGAATGTAAGCAATCAATTATTCTGTTTAATTGAACGTAGCGATATCAAATTAATTCTGTACCTGTATGTAGTAAATTTGCATATGATCGACATGACCAGAAGATTGCAAATGATTCATAGTCAGTAAATAATACATGATATTTACCAGCACTTGGTAGTAATTCTGCTAACACTTGAGGTAATCTAGTGAATGGCTATAAACAGAACTTATTAATTATAATTTATTATCGCATAAAATTATTAATAATTACTTTGAAATTTAATATCGATGAGTTCTCAGCTGATGGTGTTGCAAATCCCATATTAACAGAAGGTGATCCAGTCCTACAATATAATTAATCATTAATAGAACTTGAATCATCTTAACGATTTCAAAGAAAATTGCTAGTAAATTTCCCCATCTATAAAACTTACCAACGATTCACCGTTGATATTGAAATTTGAATGCTATCAATTAGGCCATCAGCCAATTTGTTCCTATTAAAACTCATTTCGGAGCAACTTGATGTCGGTTCTGATAAAAACGATGACCTTTCAATCTCATACCATTTACCTAAAAACTTTTAAACACAATCAAATTTGGTTTTTTTTTTTATCAATGGAATACATGATTTAATTTCTAAACATTAGATGCACAAAAACTAAATTAGTAATAACCGTGTTCATATTCCATTTAGACTAACACATGATTCATATGAATCGGATAATTAACCATTCATACATACATAAGTTAAAATCAGATAAAAATCATCGTATAGTTATGTGAATTATATAATAATGTGCTATTTCACCGGTACAAGAGTTTAAAAATAAAACACCTTTAATTCTAATAAAAAACCATTACATGATTATGGAATTATAAATGCATTAAGTCCAAAGTCACAGAGATTGTAGATCACCTTTAAACAGAGTGTTTTCAGAAAAATTATAATTATAGAACATCTATAACATTTGAGATCAGAATGCACAATCTAAATATCGTTAATGCTAACATTGTAACAGGTAAAGGCCAAGTTTCAGGTGGACAATTTTATAACTGAATGTTAAATGCTGAAGACCCATAACATAAACAACAATAAAGATTTTAACACTTAGGAAACCCTGAAATTAAAAGTTATGTTACCTAATTAAAAAGCTCTCATTTTTAACAATTGCTTGACTTGTTTTCGTTATTCAATTTACATAACGAATGATTTTGTGTATGAATAAGAGAAAAAAAAAAAGGTTACAATCCAAAGTGCATTTGGTCGATGACTTTTCATGTGGAAATTTATTAAGAGAAATTACAAACATAAAATGAAATATAAATTGTATTTAAAAACCAATTATGGATACATAATAACTGTTGTATACAATATTTCCATCAGTTTTTAAAACAAAACAGTATATTGTGTGTATTTGACTGTATAAACAATATTAACGTGTTGCATATCAATCAGGTAACTTTGAATTCATTTTAAAAAATTACAGAAAAATAATTTCCATCTAATTTTCAATTGTAATATGAACACATCGTTTATTATTTTTAGTCGTTTCATTTAATTCCCAATGTACTTGTTGGTGTCTTATTAATAAATTAATATCTATATGAATTTCTGTTTTATATTGTTCACTTGAAAATAAAAGAAATGAAACGGTAACTGAATGTTTTGTTATTTAAAGGAAAATTATAAACATTATGAGAATATTAAACAGTTGCTATCATGTTTAATTCATGATCAAACAAATACTTAATTTTGTCAATTTTTTTAACTTCACAATTTTAAAATTCTATTTAACATAACACCACTAAATCGTTCGGAAATGGATAAAATTCAGTGTAAGAAATAATTTAAAATTTAAAAAGAAATAACTTTTTTTTGCTTCACCGTTGTAGAATGAAATTTTTACAAAAATTCCACGTTAATTAAAACGCAATAACGAATTTAAATGTGAATTTACAAGTGACTATTCATAAATGATTGAGCACCGCATGTAATTGTATAAAATTTCTTTAGTTTACCTTGGTCATATTGAACTTAGGCATCGATGGATAATTTGCACAGGCACCAAACCCGGAAGATTCAATACATCTTATGTTGCATAATGTTAAAATGATAAAAACAATGTAAATAATGTCTGTCATATGAAAGGAATTCATATGCGATTTCATGATTGACTATTAAAGAGAAAACTATTTTTTTTTCACCGATAAAGATCCCAAGTTCTCTCACTAAACACTATAACTGCAGGTTTCTCATATATCCGTTTAGAAACTGTGCGGCACAATCAATACCACCCACTTAGAGTAATTGCACACAACTAAATAATTCAATTTATTTATTTCTCCACTGTAAAATGTAATACGTCACAATCAAAACAAATATTAAATTCTTTTCAATTGATTATTTTTTTCCATTAACGTTTTCTTGCACTGATTTACATTACAAAATAACGTTATGGTATCATAACGTCTATGATTCTGTGGAAAAACGTGTTACGTTAATTATAATGTTTCGTCTAAAATTGTAAGTTTTTCACGATTTTCTCTGCAATTTCTCACGCAGAAACAATATGAACATGAAGAAATTGCAATGGTATAATATAAACTAATTCCTGATACACTAGAGACGACACACTGAACACTACCTGCTACCTTAACCGCCTGTATTACGCAAAATGAAACAAACAAAAATAATTATCGAAATACACTTTCATTTGACGTTATTTGGATTTATGGTATTACCTTGTTCAACGGTTAAAAGAGAAAATCTAATTTTATTTAACTTAATTAATCAATTTAACTGATACTAATAGAATGATTTGTAATTAAATCACCATTTAATAATAACCAATAATCGTTATTGAATTTGTTTATCAATACACAAAATAAATAAAATAAAAAACAATTGATATCACTTCAATTAATTGTAATATTACCGTGTTTGATACATCAACGGATTATAATGTCCAATACCTGACTGAATGGTTGAAAGTGCGCGATACGTATGCGAAGTTTCATGAATCAAAACACACAACACAGAGAATAGTAACAATCCACCGTATTAAAAAAATAATAAGCGATTGCCATATATCGAGAGTGAGGTAAATCAGGTAAATAGTTATTTGTTTTTTTTTTTATTCATATAATTCGGTGAAATAACAGAACTCGTCATACAACACACCGATGAATGGCTATATCAGTTGGCTAAACTGTGGACAGAGAAAAAAAATAAAGTGATTGCCATTTAAGTGCGAGATTATAAAATTAATTTCAACAAAATGTTAAACAATAAAATCACCTGGATTTGGATTCGAAATTGATCTACTCCAAATATTTACAATTCTTCACTGTTTGACTTTTTTGTTAGAATTTGTGTTATAATCTTAGCAATGTAGTAATGAAAATAAACTCATAATACTCGTGTAAAGGTAGAGTTTATCATCTAAAACGTTTTATTTTATATTTCTTCTTATTTAATTTAAATGAGTTCAAAGTCATTAGTCTCAATCGATTGCGATTGAGTTTCATCCAACATGAATGAATATACCACAAAACTCTGTTTACCAATTCACCAGTGTTTCATTGGATGATAAATTTTATTATAAAGAAAAGCTATTTACTCATCATTGTCACCTTTATTTTCTTTAGGAGAAATAACATTTAATTCAAATGTCTTAAGTTTAAGTTATTGCTATTTAACTATGTTGAATATTGTGGAGCTTTCTGGTGCATTTAATTGACCTTTCATCTTATCACATTTTATTGAAACAAAATGAAAGAAAAGTTATTTACTCATCATTGTCACCTTTATTTTCTATAAAGGAGAAATATCATTCAATTCAAATGTCTTAAGTTTAAATTATTGCTATTTAACTATGTTGAATATTGTGGAGCTTTCTGGTGCATTTAATTGACCTTTCATCTTATCACATTTTATTGAAACAAAATGAAAGAAAAGTTATTTACTCATCATTGTCACCTTTATTTTCTATAAAGGAGAAATATCATTCAATTCAAATGTCTTAAGTTTAAATTATTGCTATTTAACTATGTTGAATATTGTGGAGCTTTCTGGTGCATTTAATTGACCTTTCATCTTATCACATTTTATTGAAACAAAATGAAAGAAAAGTTATTTACTCATCATTGTCACCTTTATTTTCTATAAAGGAGAAATATCATTCAATTCAAATGTCTTAAGTTTAAATTATTGCTATTTAACTATGTTGAATATTGTGGAGCTTTCTGGTGCATTTAATTGACCTTTCATCTTATCACATTTTATTGAAACAAAATGAAAGAAAAGTTATTTACTCATCATTGTCACCTTTATTTTCTATAAAGGAGAAATATCATTCAATTCAAATGTCTTAAGTTTAAATTATTGCTATTTAACTATGTTGAATATTGTGGAGCTTTCTGGTGCATTTAATTGACCTTTCATCTTATCACATTTTATTGAAACAAAATGAAAGAAAAGTTATTTACTCATCATTGTCACCTTTATTTTCTATAAAGGAGAAATATCATTCAATTCAAATGTCTTAAGTTTAAATTATTGCTATTTAACTATGTTGAATATTGTGGAGCTTTCTGGTGCATTTAATTGACCTTTCATCTTATCACATTTTACTGAGACAAAATGAAAGAAACAAATTTGTTAAATTCGATTGGTTAATTGTTAGGTTTTCTCAATTTCATACAGCAAATGTTTTCAAATACGGTTGTTTAATTTATTGCATTTACCCTAATTAATGATAAGTTAAATATTTTGTATACATTTTGAATCATAACTGTAGTAGATTTATTGATATTCGAAATCCATCAATACTTTACGAATTGTTAATAATTAATAAACTTATTGTGTTGAAACTGAACTAGTGGCTTTGGGCATAGTATTTGCATTAACTATTTTGAAAGAACCGCTAAATCATTTAGACCTATGTACTTGCATAGTATTAGGCGGAATGAGTTCTTAATTGTTTGTGGTTATGTGTCTTGATTAAAAATTTCAAAACTGGTGAGTTCAGTTTAGGCGCTAGGTACTGCAAACAATTTTATTCTTAATTATAAAAATTTATTGTTTTGATCATTTATTAATTTGTTGAATTATTATCAATTATAATTTAATACACATAAAATTGAACATTAATCGACAGTGAATTAATTATTACAATCATTAGTTTAATTTTTGTGCACGTGAATTACCTCATACAAATGAAATAATATGAAGTTGTAAAAGCATTATTTTATGTCATCTTAGTAATTTTTAACTAATCAAAAAATATCGCTGACAAAGTGAGTAAATCAACGACGTTTTCCTGGAGACGGTGGTTGAGGTAAGTGAGCACCCTGCAACAAAGACAACATTATAATAAAGTCTTTCAATCAGTCTAGTAAATCAAAAGGACTCACCTGAGGCTGGAATCCATTTACATCGGCAATGTAATCGACCCGATAGAGGAGGCCATCATCACCGGTATACTCATAGAAACCAGTTGATCGCAATCCAACATCTTCACTGACGACTTTACCTTGCTCTTCAGCCAGAATACCATTCTCTGTTTCAAACCTGAAATCACACGCAGTAAGTTGGACATTCTTGCATTACTAAGTTTCATTTAAAACCTTACACATAATGGTAACCATCGATGTCATCTTCTTGCTCTTGTCGAATGATTTTCCATCCGTTGCCACCTTCACCATTTCCGTTACCGCGGCTTGCTGAAGATCTCGCAGCGCCTGTAGTGCCACGATTATTGAATCCACTATTCGTGGTGAATTGTGGGGCAGTGTTTGTTACCACTATCGGTGTATCGAATGTTTCTAAGTTTTGACCAGAGCGGAGGTCAAAGCCAATGGGTTCAGTATTTTCAGTCTTGCCTCCAGTGAATTTTTGATTATTTGTGAATCCTCCCGTAGTTTTTGTATTGGTGCCAGTGTATCTAGTATTATCATTTTTATATGCTCCTCCACTTCCATCATATTGTCCACCGCCACCAGAATATTTTCCTCTACTTCCATCATCTTGATGTACATAGCGTCCATCGTTGCCTCCACGGTATCTAGATCGAACAATGTAGGGATAACTAATGAACGATTCTTATTATTGTCTTTAAAACATACCTTCCATCATCAGAAGGATAATAACGTCCATCGTTCTTGTATCTTGCGTTCGACGTGCTTCCAGTACCACCTGTATAAGTTCCTACAGTACCAGTATATCGACCATCATTAAATCCACGATATCTTAAATTCAAAATCACAATAACGACACTTATTTCACAATTCCATTCTACAACTCACTTTCCATCGTTTGCTGCAGTATATCGACCACTGTTACCAGTAGTTAATCTTGCATTTCTCCCGAATGTTGTTCCTCTGTTTCCTCCGAATGTTGTTCCTCTGTTTCCTCCAAATGTTGTACCTGCATTTCCTCCAATTATTGTTTCTGTATTTCCTCCAAATGTTGTACCAGAATTTCCTCCAAAAGTTGTTCCTGTTTGTCTTTCAAATGTAGTTCCCGTTTGTGTTCCAAATGTGCTAGTCTTTGTGCCAAATGTTCCCGTTGGTGTTCCAAATGTTTGTGTCCTAAACTGAGTGCCTTGGCCTTCGATCAACGAATTCGAAGTACACAGTACCAAATAAAAAATCTAATGCAACGGTAACAGTATATTTTCCACTGATCCTTTCATTTTTCACTAAATTAACTCACCAAATGCAGTCTTCTCATATTGTACACTTTCAAAGCAAAACTAATGCATCTCCTGAATATATCATAGCTTTATATACTATCGTTTACAATGTTATTCTATCATTTTAATCTTTGAAATCAATTAATTAAAAATATTTATTAATCAACTTCAATTGGCAAATGAATATAAATGAAGTTGTGAATCTAATGATGATTCCATCTTGCCCATTAAATCCGCAATTATATTAGGTGTATGTGGGTTATAAAGATACCTCAAAAATGGATTCATATCAAATATTTTTATGAGAATAATGCAATTAACGGTCACATAAATATAATATTTAAAATGATACGAATGAAAATATCATTGACCAGTTTAACATGGATTATGTAATACTATTATCTGACCAATAACAACCAAATCAATTGTCAGTATCAAATTGAATCATTCACTCTTGACATTCTTCAATCGATCTAAAAGCGATTTAAAAAAATATGTTTGACATGCAAATCCATAACAACATTAGCAATTTTAATCTTGTTTTTATGAATCGTTTCATCTTCACCAGTTTGACCTGTTAAAAGGAATGTAAACAAATTAAAAAAAAAAAGTAGCTAGTTAATAGCGATACAGTTTACAGGTGAGAACCGTGTAATAATCAGAAAAATCACGAATTTAATTTATTTAAATAAAATAGAGCAATGATTAACCGGTTTCTTATTTTTCTTTTCATATTCAAATTTGTAATTTTATTGTTTATATTACTCTGAGGTTAATCGCCTTTTGTGGGTGATATACTCTTTCTCGCGAGACAAGTAAAATAAGTGAAATATTGTTCAAGTGTTTTACTTGTAACCGAAACAAACTTGAATGAAAACTGTTTACATATTAAATATATTCATTTGAATGCGGTGTAATACTCTCTCGTAATGAATGTGTTGCATAATAACCCCACATGAAGAGTAACACTTAACATCTATTGATACTAATTATGTAATTAAATTGCGATCACTGTATGTCGTTGTTGTGTTGTATGACTTAAAATTTCAATTAGCTCAATTATCCAGTTTTTATTACATTATGACGCCCTAACCTTCGTCTTATTAGCGTGTGCGCCTCTTTTATACGATCTTTATGGTTTCTGTAGCAGTTTATAGTTGAGTTCAGTGGTGCTGTAAATTAGTGATCAATTATCAGTCTAATGGTCACGCAAATGTATTTGCCACTAGCAACCATTTTGACATTAAACTATTAAACCATTAACTCATCACTTAAGTGATTTAGTTTAAAAGATATAGAAGAAATTCAAGAAAACTTTTAAAATCGAAAGTGCTTTTTTTTTTTTGCCAATAAATCAATAAACGGAAATCTTAAAAAAACTTTATATTCCGTGTGAATTAGGTATCCGTGCGCGAAACAGAAATAAAAAAAAAATGATCTTGCGGTAAACAAATAATATCTGATAGTGAGTGAATGTGTGTTATTGAAATCCATCGATTATCCTTTGTTGTAATTTTCCATTTGATTTTACCAAATAAATTAATAAAAAGAACAAACAAATAATCATATCAATCAAATTTTAATTTATTTTTATGATAATACCTATTAAGTTTATTACATTATGGATTGTGTTTATTAAATGAAATTAAATTAATGTTGCACAAGATACTGTTAATGGTTTTGAGACTGATTATTGTCCGTATCCATTGGATTCAAATGTGAGTAACCTTGTCCACACTCAAAGTGAATTATTATGATTTATTTGACTAATAATATCGGATGGTATTTTATTATTTATTTTTTTTTCACGGTAGATACTGGCGTCTAAACTAAAATCGCACATTTGAATATAACAAGTAATAATGAACTTTAGCATAGAGGTAACCTACTGGTTTCAGAAGATGTTAATTTCCATTGGCGATGTAATGGGCATCAGACTCCCAATATAGATTGTTTTATTTCCGGGAGACGTTACCACAATATTATAAATACAGAGGCCGAAATGATGGTCGGGTGTTGTTGCAAACCCGTCCATCGGAACAGTTCAAATAAGACACGAGGTTTATTATATGACCCCAGCTGAAACACGACCAGAACAATCTGATATCAGTCTTGATTCATCTCAATTCTGGTATTTTAATTCATACCGTCAGAATCTTAAATGAGATTTAAGATTATTGCGTTTTATCTATTCTATTTATGTGATTAAAATCTTTTTTTGTGCTTTGTAGAAATCTTGAAAAATTAACAATTCATTTCCAATCGACCTTGCCAAATGGACGAACAGTATGAGAAAAGATAAAATTAATGATTCCAATTAGTTGAATGGAGCCACCAATAAAAGCATCACTATTATTTAAACTGCAGCCAGTTAATGAATGACAAATTACACCTAAATTCTTCAATTATTAATCACCTATTTGTTCACATTGTTTGCAGAAATGGTTTACAAAGTTTTGCTATACAATAACTTGTATCACTTATAAATGGGGAATTTACGTACTGAGATAATTGATTTTTGTCATTTGCACTAAAACATTTACATACAGTGTCAATCAATGGCGAACACAATTTGCAATTTATAGGTAAAATAGAAACGAGTATCACATTTAGTTTTATCTTTAATTTATTTACAACAATTGAAAGCTTTTGTTTTCTGTCATTCTATAAAAAATATGTATTCCTTTTAAAAGAATATTTAGTTTTCTTCCTTTGGTGGATGAGCACGAATGTATTCGAGAGCACGGAGAATTGCTGGTGGGATTTCTGGAGCTTGTGGCAATGAATCACCTTGTGGTTGGAAACCATTCTCATCAGCTACGTATGAGATTGAGATTTGTTGTCCTTCTGGTGAGGTGTAACTGAATTGTCCTTGAGCCTCCTATGAATTCAAATGAATTTTTTTAAAATATATCATTTAATATGGAACACAATTGAGGCATCTTCACTCTTTGAATTAAAACTGGATTCACTTGACCCGAATGACATCAATCGGGTCGTAATCTCATTATATTGAGATGGAATTCCAAAGAAAAAATAATAATAATTTTTATAACAATTAATATACTTACAATGGCAGCATTTTCAGCACCAGCATTTTTCAATTGACCTTGTTCACTAGCTGAGATACCATTTCCAGTTTCATATGCGTATTTGTAAGAGTCTGGATTTACTTCAGACTCGGAACGAAGGATTGGTACTGGTTCACCACCAGAGAGTTGGTCAGCAGCGCAGACTGCGAACAATGCTAAAGCAAGGATCTAGAAATACCAAGTAAATCCCAATTAGATTTCATAAATCCACTGATTCATTATCACTTTAATGTATCCCATTTAAATTATTTAAAATCTATTCTATTAATCCATCAGTATTGTTTAATCCTTTTTGATGGTAACACTAATTTTTGTTTTTTTTTTTTTCTTTAATTAGGATATTGTGTAAAATTTTACTCACAGCGTATTTCATTTTGATTGTTTTTTTGTTAAATGTTATCACTTGGAATTACACTTGAATTCTGATGAAGATTCAGTTTAATGTCTCGGTATTTATACGAAAAAATTGATAAATCCACAAATATTATTTTCAATGTGCTAGTGGTGGATGCGTTGTGTACACAGTTAGTTTGTATGCTATTCATATATTAGCTTGGTAATGTTAAATACTAAAAACTTCTTTTATAATTTTTTTGGCAGGTTGATCATGATCTTTGTGTTGGCACATCATCAACTATTAAGACAGATTTCAATAATAGCAAAAGATGGTAAATTGGACAACGAAAAAAAAAAAACTAAAAATTTTTGTTTATATTATTGTTGTTATTTGATACAAGTGGCATTGTATTGGCATTATTATTTCTGGGATAAATACGAATGGTATAGAGATCAGTTCCATTGAAATTAGTGGGACCCACATCCAAGGTGCATCAATGACTTACATACCGTAATGAACATAACATTTCTTTGAGAGAGCGAGAGAACAATAACTAAATCATTCATCTAAATTGTTCAGTGCCATAGTATTGAGGAAAGGTATTGAATATATTTATTATATTTACGGTCAATACAGTAGTTATTAGAGTTAAGATGAATGATACTCGACATGTTGGGCTCAACCAATGGGCATATTAATTAACTCTACATCGTCTCAATGATTTTGATCAAGTAAGTTATTTTTCCATAAAACTTTTAAAATAGTTTCGTTAAACTAGTGAAAATGTTTGTGGTTTTTTTTTTAGATGAGTAATGTTGGTGTGTTTATCTAACGTTGGCAAGAGCAGAAAAACCGTCAAATGGTATTAGTAGTTTTGTAACGTCTAGTTTGAACTTAACTCTATCTGATGTATTCGGCTGTAATTTACGAAAATTTAATTGGAAAGGTGAGTGCACTAATATAGTCATGATTTATTTCTAATTGATTTTTGTTATTGAGAGAATCTGTTCAATAATTGCGGAAGATTAAACATTACAAAATTTGTTTTATTGTTCCACATGGCACACGTTTTACATCGATACACGTTTTCGATTGTTACCGAATAATAAATAAAATAAAGAATGCTATTTATGCTGTTTTGAGAGTGTTGAAATGGTCAGATAGAAAACAACAGAACTTATGATGGAGCAAAAAATAACTTCAAATTTAAATGTTATGTTATTTATTACCAATTAAAGTCGTCAAAATCAAAGATCTAAAAATACGTCGTTTTGTTTTATTCGATTATTAGCATATCTTATGATATGATCATGCATATGATTATCGGTACCGGCTACAGGTGAATTTATAAGAATTTTATTCTGATGAAATTTAATAAAATTTCGAGAATTGGAATAAAAGGTCAAATTGAAAGTGATGCCATACAAAATAATACATTTAATTTAGTCATTGGTAAATTTCTTCAGAGAGGAGTGTGCTTTCATAATTTCCATACACGAAATATAAATAAAGCACAACTGTGAAGCGCCTCAAAGGAGATTGCAAATTAATACATAATACCATGTACCATATTTGTGATTAAACAGAAATGATAAATCTGACAGTGTCAAGATCATCGTATACAATGGTGAAATATGACGATGATCAATTGATTATTTTTAGTTGATGCCAATTTCGTTATTGTTTTTTTCTTCATCTTCATTGGTGTAAATCATTTCTTTTATTTAAATCTTAGTATTTCTGTTAAATTTTTGTTTATTAACTTTCAATATTGTCGAGTGAAAAAATTCAATCGATCGATTGGAACGGTTTAACGGATGGAATAATTGCGAATGGTGGCCACCACACCTTGATGCTGTCAAATGCAATTGAATTTTTTTTTATTTAGTTTTAAATTCGTAATTCATTGACAATAACTGATTATTTATTGATTAGTGTTCATGTTGTTTAGTCAATTGTGAACATACCAAATGGATTAATATGTATAATTGTGTGGTTCATTAAAATCTAGTAAAAAGTCAATAAGAAGATGTGGGACCTACAATTCGAGAAAGAGAAAAAAAAATACCAAAAATTTGGTAATGAAGAGTGTGGTATATTGAATTGTAGGATATTGCATAACATATTATCATAATGAGGTAAAGAGGTTCGTGAATTATTATATTATTTCTTTTTATTTTGGAGCTATAAATAAAATGTTCAGTATATACCATTGATTTTGGAGACTGAGATATAAATTGGTGAATCATTGGTGGTCAGCATGATAATACATATTGTACGATATCTAACAGAAGGCGATAAAAGTGAGCGTTTCTGTCAATTTGTGTCTATCTGATCGTCGAGATGCACTAATTAGTTAATATTTTAGATAAATCGATGTTGTTATGGCAAATAGCCAACAACAACAACACCACAACACCAAATTATTTCAAAGGTATAGAAATCAAAGGTCACACTGATTGGTTACTATCAAATCTGATGATATTCATTTAAGAATCTTATGTGTTTTATACATTTGATAGAAATAATAAAAAAAAACATTGTCTGGCTGATCAAAATGTTCACCTTGATAGCAGATGATCTTGATCAATGATATGCGTATGACAAGAAGTTTTTTTTATTTTATTTTAATTCAAAAAGGAATAAGAAAAACAAAACGATAATCAAATGTAACTGAGTTACTTAAACGTAGTCAAGAAAAAAAAATAACAAATCTATTTTCGATATATGAAGACATAATGTGAAAATATTTTGTTTCTTATGTATTAAATAATTTGCTAAAATGACAAATCACATTTAATCTGTATGAGGATTTTTCTGTTGAATTTATCTATTGACCGGATGGCGTCATCTTGTCAACTTCGACTTAAGATAATTGGGTGGAAAAAAAATCTTCCCAAACGAAACGAGTTAATTCTGAGCCTAAGAAAAATTTTAATGCGATCTAAACGGTTAAATGAAAGCGAAAGCCTTCAAATATTTACGATTGATCAATAGGTATAAACAGAAATTGAAGACGATTTACGTTTCATACTAAACACAGTTGAATGTTCTTTTCACTGTTATGTCGTGATTGATTAGTAACGAAATTAATGGAATTCACATTGAATTATTTTTAGAAGTTTACTAAAGTATCAGTGCAAATAAGATGCTAATGTCAATTATTCATTGATTTCAATAAACAAACATAATTTATCTCAATTTGGCTTGAACGTTGAATACTAACTGAAAATAGTTTCCTAGTTAATGTTGAATTTAGTTAGCAAATTATATTAACTTTAATGTGAATTAACATCTATTTTATTATGCAAAAATATTTAATGTATAACTATAATTCAATACGTAATGTTTTATAAATGATCATATTAACAGATTCTAGTTAGTGGTTAGGTGTCAGTTTTAATTATGTTCTCTTCAATTATCTGATGTACAGCAAATGATTGCAAATGTCAAAAGATTAATACGCTGAACTTATCGATGGAGTGTGCATTGGTAACGTGAATCCTGTATTCGTTGTTGGGTCAAACTAGCATCGTTGCATATCAAATAATAAAAATTTATTTAATACCTCCAAGTATCTAAATAGATGGTATAAAGTGTTTGATTACCCATGACATTTTGGTCAAACGATTTGTTAACTTATTTGTACAGTAAATTCAATGTAATTTGTATCCAATTCTAACATTAAAAAAAAAATTGGTAGAGTGTCTTTGACTGAAGAATCCGCTTTTTTTTTTCTTCTCTACAATTAATTAAACAATTCAAGAGATACGGTTAGAAATAATAAACACATTGACTGTCTCATTTACAAGCCGTTTTACAAATAAAATTCAATTTAATTTTTTTATTTAGAGAATCACGATGTTAGTTTTAATGATGGTCACCTATTGCTGCAGGGCGGAAGAATATTGCAACGGAATGTAATTAATTTGGCATTGAAGATTTTGATTCATTGATTGAAAGTGTGGCTTTTTATGGTTTTGGCGTAACGCGATTATGATTGATATGTGTTCATTTATTAGTCTTAATTTTCTTGATATTTTATTACATATAAATCTTACAAATCTTAAATGTTTATTGGATAACTAAGAGTTATTACAACAAATCGTTGAATTATATTTGGATGGTATTTTATTGATATTCGTTTGAATAGTTATAGCCGAATAAATTTAACTTCTACGTGGCTGTTCTGTTGTTGGCGGTAAACTAGCCAAATACTCAAGAGCACGTTGAATTGCTGGTGGTATTGGTGGGGCTGTTGGTAGATGATCACCCTGTAAGAATTATTATTTGGTAATTAAATTGTTTTTATGTTTGAATAGAAATTTATGTCATCAGAGATAGATGTTTATCACTCACCTGTGGTTGGAAACCATTTTCATCAGCAATATATTGAAGACTGATTATTTGTCCATCTGGTGCGGTGTAAGAAAATTGTCCCTGAGCTACCTGCTCAATTAAATTATTTTTATTCGTTATTTTATTACTCTAACCTTATTTGATACTAGATTTGATGACAATTTTTTGTTATTATAAGTTTCTCCTGATTAATAATTAAATGAATAATTGCCAACAAATTTTAGACTGATTTGGTAATTTAAGGTTCGTCGCTTAAAATCTTTCTTTCCATTTACGGTTAGTAAAATTTAAAATTAAATTTTAAAAAGAAATTCATATAATTTTCATTATTTCATCATATATGTTTGACATTTATGCAAAAATTATGATTGAATACAAATTGCTAACATATTATTAATTTGCACTTAACGATCACGACATGACTGGTTGACAATCATGGGAATTATTTTAAAAAAATTTTGATTAATAGTTTAATCGGTTAGTGTGGTATTCATTTTCAAGCATCATAAATTAACTGTCTTGTATTCATTATGTTTGAATAGAAACTAAATGCTTACTTGTGCTGCATTCTCAGGATCTTCAGCATTCTTAAGGAATCCTGTTTCCTCAGCTGTAATACCATTCTCTGTTTCATATGACCATTTGTAAGATCCATCATAATTGACTTCTTGTTCTTGACGAAGGATTGCAATCGGCTTTTGAGTCACATCATCACCAAGTGATAATCCAACGATGGCAGCAAGTAATATCTAATTGGTAGTTGACACATTAGTAATTCGTACTTAATATCCTTTTGCGATTCTAAGAATTTCAATTATTGAAGTTCATTCACTTACAAGGAAACGCATCCTTCTTAAATTCTTTCTTAAATAGTTTTATTCACTGAATTAATTAAATCCAATTGATGAGAATCACTGAATCCGTTTTAAGACTTTTCACTTTTCACGACAAACATTTACTGTGCCTTAGCCTCGACAAGTAACTGTTATTTATATATTTTTTTTGTTTCGTTTTCTATGTTTTTATTGGATCCCATCATCACCGGGTCATAATCATTTTTACATTATATGGCATTACCATTCATAGAGATAGTATGATATATGTATAAGCCACAAAACGTCAAAGAGATCGTTCAATTCAACTACCATTGTGAATCCAATCAAATGGGGAAAAAAAAAGTATTAATATTAAAATGTTTTGTTAATATAATAGAATTCCCTCTCCGAAAATAATACATTTTATAATAATTAAGTATTAAGATATGTTGCGAATCCGTCTATTTTGTCTCAATTGTTATGTAGATATGTTTTATGGTTTTGATGACTAAGTTGATTTCATTCAGTAGAAGAATGATCACTTGATTTCTAGTATATCACTCTATGTGTTATCATAATATGTGAAGCTTAAGATTTATGAATTATTATGTAAATGATTTAGAATGGGACCCATTAAACTATGGTGTAATTCTTTAAAAATATCAATAGTGAAGAACGTGGAAACAAAAACATTTATCCGTTATTCATTTGTTCATAAGTGATGCTTAGTACAACGGTAGACGGTTCACGATTATTGAAAGTGAAAAGAGGTGTTTTCCGCGTTTTTTTTTCCTATTCTAGAATCGAGTGTTTGACTTCAAGAATGTCAAGAATTTTTGGTATGAAATTCGATAAGAATATTTTAAAGAGCAAATAATATGTCTGTGGGTCAATTAATCATCGGTTCACATGGTATGACATTTACAATAATCATATGTGAATCAATAGCATCGTTAAACTTTAAAAAGATATCGATAACGCCTTACTATAATTGCAAATAGTTTAATCGTAAGTAAAAAGTCATGTACTTATTGTTTTTAATTTTTTTTGGTTTCAATGGTTAACCTTTTTTGTTAAGAGAATAATTATTTTTGTTTTAAGAAAATTTTTTAGTCACATATCTGATTATATGACGAAACTATGTTAATAGCGTCAATCAAATTATTCCTCAAATAAGGCATCTTCACATCATGATGAAAGAGTTTATTTCATTTCATTTAGGGTAATTGTCATTTGATTGAACCACAGTAAGTTATTTTGTCTTTTTATTTCTTATTCAATTCGATCGTATGTAAGATAAATTGTTTGAGAATTTAAGACAATGCTTAATTACATGAGAGGATGGTTTACATTGAAGTTCAACGCCTCCACTTATTAAAAGATAATTGATTTAGAGTTGATTGCAATAATAACTTAATAATCATATGCAAACGAGTCTTTTAGTGAAATTTAATGCCATTTATGATGGCTTAGCGAATTAACAAGAATTTAATTTTCCATATGAATCCTCAATGCATAATTCAAGGCTATGCAATTTGATTGGGTTATTAAAGGAAATCGTTTATGTTTATTTAATTATATGTTACATGGAAGTGTGTTAAATATTATCTTCAATGCAAGATGGCATTTTACATACATGTCCACCGTTGTAACATGATTAATTGGACATAATCTAATGATATTAAATATTTAAATAACAAATGAACAATTTAACGCCAGTCAAAGGTCATTAGGCATGTTACATAATCGTTTTCATGTTGAACTCTAAGCATTTGAATGATAATGTTTTGACCGAAAGTATCAATGGATGGTAAAACCATATTTTTTTTTTATTTAACTCTTCTGTATTGACTGTATGCCACGAATCATAAAATATCACCATACAATTCTATTAGAGGACCAGATGCATCAACACTGGGGATACAGAATTCAATAGAGACGATCACATGTGAATATCGTGTAGAGATAAATTTAAATGTTATGAATACAAAAGAAGTTGCTAGTAACATTACATAATATTGCGAAAAGTACATAATATTCATAATCCAATGAACCATTTGATTATACATTTAATGTTTAATTGTTTGATCTATTATGATTAGATGTTTGGTAATAGATAGAGGTGAGACTTTACACGGCAATCACATCTCACCATCAATTGATTACACATATGAAATTTCTCAAACAAAATAATCCGTTTGTATTAGACATATTTGATTTGGCAGTATCATTTAGAATTAATGAATTAATGATACATTATGATTATGTTGTCGACAGTTTCAGCCCAATACAAAAAAGAAAAAGTCAAACATAACAACACATTGGTTGTTTCGTTACGAGTAAAAGTAAGAAGTGTATGCTTACTGTTTCGGTGCGATATGTTCATGTCGTTTTTAGTGATTGATAGCTCTATTGATTAATTCTTCTTTTTTCTTTTTTATATTCAACAGTATGAATAAATTTTGTGTGAGATGAAAATGTAAAGAGATTTCATTATCACACCTAATTGTGATTAAGTAACACCATGACATTACACTCTTGGTGGCACAACAGTCACTACGATTTACTATTCAATTTATCTGGTGGTCAAATTAAATTTAACAATATTTTATAGCCCATTGAGTGTAATGAATCTATTCTTCGATTTATTATTGCATTAAATTTGTCAATTGTAAAATTATTGAACAAAGAAGAGAACGGGTGATCCTTGGAAACAATGACAATAGTTTTTTTTTCTGTATTACAATATAATATCTCGTCTTTTAATCATAATTGTTTAAGTGGTACTTAATTAATAGAAATATAATTCATCGATAACAGTTCGTTTATAAATTCATTTTGTAATTGACTACGGTATCGACATTGTGCAGACCCGTTGAGAATGAACGTAGTTTAACGGTTTGGGAATTTTGAATAAATACTGGGTTTGCTTCATCCCATTTTTCTGGTACAGCACAGTCCTTTAATGTATGAATGAGGACGTCAAACGAACAGATACAATCTAAGAGTGGGAGATAGCTAACCGTTGCCGATATTTGTCTCATTACATCTCTTATTTCTTGTTGTATTCTTTTTAGTTCCTTGGATGAGGTTGGGTTCTTCGGATCGACCGTTTCATTTTCAACTGGCTCACTTTTTACCGTGAAATCCCAGCATTCCAGTACTTCTTTGGTATGTACATTTGAGATGATCATTGATATCTTGTCCAATTCATTACGAGACAGCCAATCTACAATCGATATGTATCGTTATTAACAACGGCAGACGGAGAGTATCGGAGACAAATGACTCACCTTGAACTTGAATGAGAACATTCTTCAGAAACTCTTCGATTTTTTCATCCCGCGACATGAGGATCGTCAAACCATATTGCTGGGTGCTAGTAAAATTCTCTGCGGGATAGATGCCACGCTGAAATAGGATTGAATTGATTCCATAATCTAGAATTGGAAGGAATCAGTTACAAATTCTGGTGGAGAGCCGCCAAAGAGCACTTACTCAAGTATTCACATATGATTGCCGCCGATCCCTTCAACGTAATACAGTTTTTGGTTGCCGTAGCTGTATACATTTTCACAGGGAGCACAAATGAATTAAATCGTCTATGTATTTAAAATAGGTGCAAATAAATAATTAATTACGTGCAGAATCTGTTTTTTAACTGTTTTAAACCATTTAACGATTATCGTTTTGGTCAAAATCAAAACAACAGAACGTCAACATTAAGTGACATTATTTAGTTGTAGAATGTTGGCAGCCATGCGCACGAACACCCAGTCGTTTGGTTTGTGTCTCTGATATAAAGGCGATTTATGGCTCATATGAAAATTTAAAGCAAATATTCCTGGCGGTATCGGCTAGAAATGAAACTTTTGAATTTTGAAATTTTCAATTTTATTTTCAAAAGTTTCAAAATTGTTGTTGTAATCCCTGTTACGTATCGGTGTACCAAATTACATTAGTATTAATAGTTGATACTAAGGAGAACTTAAAGTAAAATATTGAATCAATAATTGCGAACATAAATGTAGCAGGCAATTTCATTAAATTTCAATGTGAAAAGTTTCAAAACTGTTTTACAATCTCCAACAATCTGAAATATTACCAAATGGAGAATTATGTGGATTTTCCAGCATCACCAGACTACAAATTGTATAATATCAAATTAGGAATTGAAGCGTTGATGCATTTTTATTAATGTTCGATTATTATTAACATATTTATATGTAAATACAGCGTATAATTCTTATAACTATAATTCCGTCACTAAATCATAATTTTATTCATCATTTGCTATCCTTAATATATAACTGCATTACATACATAATTCAATATACTTAAAATTCCATTAAATTACCTAACATTTGTCTAATCATATAATAATAATTAATATGTTACACATAAAATATGTCGTTATATGTAAGTTTTATTGTATTTTTTTATATATTTATCATGAGATTCAATTAATATTGTCTTTGGTTGATTAATTATTATAATTTAATAATAAAAAATAAAAGTTATGATTGATTTTAGTGTTTCAAATAACAATTACAGTAAAGCAATTTGTCTGGCATAACACTAATTAACAATTATATACGAATAATATTACACATTTATTTATTGAATTATGTGTCGCCCCCACTCCCCCCAATCGATGTATATTTCTATCTGTGATGGATTTAATTTCATTTGTAGGTGGTCCTGATATCAATAATCGTCTATTTGTCATCAATTATTGTCCAAAATCAGTAATTCTGAAGTCATGGTAAGTCCAATCAATGTTCGCATCTAAAAATTTATAAAAATAAATTAGTAATCCATTTCATTTAATCTACAAATCAATCAATATTATAAATTCATTAATATCAAATACGCATGCAATTACTATTAAAGAAGTGTGTGCAAAATTATTCTTTTGTTTTTGGTGATAAAGAAAATGTTTTTTTTTTTTGTTCAAAAGTGATATTACATAAGAAGCCAAAATTAATAAAAAAAGAAGCAATAGATTACACATTATTGTACATAAGTAAACGATATATCAATTTGATAACAAAACAAAAGTAAAATATTATGTCAATTCAGTTATTAAATTTCAATATTAAAAAAAATTCCTCTAAGCGCTGGCAATTATCATTTTAAAATAAGAATTGTAATTTGATTCATATAATTTCATGTGCTTAAATGGTTCTCATTAACAAAGTAAAGAACACATTGTTCTTAAATGGAAATTTCTTTTTCTTTTAATTAAATATACTTTACAGATTCACATAATACACATTTTATAGTTTGCTTATGCCATTTAATTTCAGATTATCAGCCATTTGATTATTAAGGAGAAAAAACAACAGCAACACAACATTTACGTTATTTTATGATGGTCACATATAAAATGAACATAATTTACTTAACATAGGAATTACAACAACAAATAATTCAGTGTTATTATTGGTGCAACATTAATTATTTTTTTTTTTTTTGTGTTAATTCATCATTATCATTTGTACTTTAATTATCAGATTCGTTTTAATTGGTTCTTTTTGTTTGCAGAACTGTTTTTTTTTTTTGTTCGAAAAATGTTTGGATAACAATTACTTATGAAACAAACAATAAAATCATTAGGTGTTAGAAGATGATATACAATGTTTTAAACAACAATTATCAAATAATAATTACTAATCACAATACTAAAGTATAAATAAAATCAATAAGTAAATGATAAGTAAAAATTAATTAAACATAAAATAAGAATTATATAATTGTATTAATTGCTTACCTTTACATCTAAATTTGTATCATATTTTCTGTTTAATTTCAAATTTTTTTTCTCTCTAATTTTTGTAATTTTGGAACTTTTCTATTCATTACTTGTGTTTCATTTGTCAAATAAAATCTTTCACTTTATGATTATTTTTTTTTTTCAATTATTTCACATTTCAATGGTAAATGTTTACTTAGCTTAGAAACTTCATCTAATATTTTAGATGTACGAGTATATCAATAACAAATTAACGTGAAACAGAGAAACAATATAATTCTGTTAAACAGAATCAAAGAAATAGCAAACAAACTCAAACCTTCATGAAAAATAAAAAAAAAAAAAAGAAATCTCGATTCTTAACAAGAGTTTTGGTATAAAAACAGACAAAAATTATTCAATTTGTTCACATGTTTTGTTAGTTTTCTTTTTTGTCATCAATTATATTTCATTTTAAAATTTGATTATCATTTTTCCACTTGAAATTCCTTATTTCAATTATTATGTTTTGTTTTATATAAATAGTTATTCATTTAATAATTGTATATTATGTAACGTAAAGTATAATTAATTTAAAAAAAAAAAATAAAATAAATTGTATTTAAATATTAAATTATGCTGTGTTGAATTAATCATTTATCATTAATTCAATTTTATTATTTAATTTACCACAAAATGAAATTAAATAAATTATTTTCTATATAAATTCTTAGTTTTCTATAATAATGAATGTCCCTAACTAATAAAAAAAAAGAAATTCATATGTTTCTTATAATCAATCGTTCATATAATCCATTCATTCATGTTTTCACAGAAAAAAAAAACAAAAAAAAAAAAAAAGAAACAAAATAATAATTAATTGCTAGAATATTGAATATCATATCATAAGATATTTAATATTCAATATAAATTCATAAACAGGTTTAATAACGGTTATTCTTTAAGAGACAAAATAAAGGTACTAAATTATTACAGTGAACTTTGCTTATCATGAAGATATAGGAACTCCCCAGATTTGGCCTCCTAAAACAGATGATTCTTATGGTAATGAATATAAGAAGGAGTCCTATGTCTAGTGACCGTAATAAGCGAAGTCCATTGTACTAAGGTAAAATCACTCTAAAGTGATTTCTCAAAGAGAAATCTGTATTCAATTGAAGACTTCTTTGCCATCAATGTCCATACGTAGATGAATGTCTGTTCTCCCTAAGAGAATCCCCCTTAGAGTAATTTTACTGCTTCTTGAATAAATGTATTATTAACATCTTCATTAATCCCTATATTCTATATAATACACAATTGTTATTATTCATTTTTTTTTTCGTTTAAATCTTTTTGGTTTCAGTTAATCAATTGATATTATATTCAATTGTTTTTCTATTTTTTTTTTTAATAAAAATCTATAACTAACTATTAACAATTTAATGTGTTTATCTAGTGAATAAATCCATTAGTTTGGCTATACAAAAGAACATTAATAATTAAATTAATTATGAATTATATAGAGATTCTGAATGGTAATTCCATTTAAATGATTTCATATCTTATCCAATGATTTTATAAATATCCTATACAATAAAAAACGTGGTCTTCTTGTTCATGGTCATAGTGTGTTGCCAATTTCTTTATGTTTTGATTCTAAATAATTTCTAATCAATTAACACATAAACATAACGTTTTATCAGTGCAAAAAAAAAAATTATAAAAAAATTTTCCATACTAAAAATAACGTAAATTGATTGATATTAATGTGTTCCTCTCTTTTTATTATTGGCAAAACGAAAGAATAAAAAAAAAACTTCATCTTAATTTTCATGTTGATGGCAAACATTACACTGTTCTAAGAGGAGGGGAAGATATCTTACGTAAATTGTGTCCATAAAAATTCGCAATAAAATCAACAAAAATTTGTATAAAGATTCATCTTCATTAAAGTTTTTTCTTATTTGTTTTCTTTTTAAATATCGAAATTTTGCTCATCTATTAACAAAATGCAGACGCACACCGTACTGAACTTGAATAGAACAAAGATATAGTGATATCAGATGGTATGGATGAATCACATTGCTCATCTGATGACGGTGATTAACTTTATTATGATTTATATGAAATAAATGCTAAATATACGCATTTTATAGACTAATAATATTTTAATCCTATTAGATATTTGATAGTTTCATTTCGCTGGCACACAACAAGAATAGAAGTTCATGATGAACTCAAGAAATTAAACGACAAAATGAATAAATTTAACATTTGAATTACACACAAATTAATCAAGAAAAGTGTGAAGAAAATTCTTTAATGAATTGTCATCAAAACGAATAAAACATCTGCCAAATGTAAGATAGGTAGAGATGTTTTTATTGGAATTTTTAAAATCATTAAAAATATTATTCAGCTCGTTCTCATCTTTCAGATTTGGGTGGTTTTATTCCGTCTAAAGTGGTACAAGACGGAATAATTCATCAAATTGTTTGCCATTGAATTCTTTTATAACTTCACACGTTCTCGTAATAAAGATATTCGGTTATTCATATTCGAATTAATGTCATGTTGATTTGCTACTATTAATTTGTATTGACTGAGTTCTGTGTGATTTAACAAAACAGTCAAGCAATCTCCACTATTAAGCTTTTGCCTATAAAATATAAAATTCAGTGGCTTTTTAGCTCTAAAGGTCAGATAGATTCTTTATAACTTAAGTGTGGCCGCAAAAACACTTATAACAAATTGTTTTCATATGATCGTAATCTCAAAACTAATTTATGCTCATTATAACACCCGGGATTGATATCATTCTTGAATAAAATTTACGTTTGATGATTCATCCAATAATATGTCATTTGCAAAAAATTCTTAAAATGTCTTCATGATCAACACTAATTACTTTTGTACAGGATAGCAAATAATGGAATGTTTTTAAATTAATTTAAATTAAAAAAAAAGAAGCAATTCAATGAATATAGAACTCTAAGAAAACACACATTTTCCTAATTCAAAATCTAAAGCGTTTTTTTCTTCTTTAAATTATCTTAATTAATTTTTTGTTCCTTTTTTGAATGATATGAACACAAGACAAATAATTTGTTTTGTAAATTCACCGAAAACAGAAATGAGGGAAAGATGAAACATTTATGATAAATTACATAGAATAAATACAAATAGATATGATATTCAATGATGTAAAAAGCTTTTTTCTGATCCTTACAATATTCTAATTGGTATCTTTGAGAAAGCCAGCTAATCATAATTTTATGTCATTACGGATTTTTCTCTCATTAAATTATAGAAATTCTTATTTATCAAGATTACATGACAAAATTCTCTTAAAATTCTTCAACCAAAATCGAAACTTTGTTAGAACAATTCTAAGAAACATTTTGATTCATCATTTCTCATTGTTTTCTATGTACAAAAATGTATAATTTTCATTTAAATCTTCTCAGTTTCTTTTGAAGAACAAATTAATTTAAAAAAAAAAAATAAGGGATTTTCATTTAAACAAAAGAAAATTAATATCTTTTTAAAAATAATATTTTAACAATAGAAAGTTCCTAAATACTGTTCATCGCCACAATGTTGGTCTTTGTTATTATTGTTGTACGTACTCTGTCGGTCAATTGGTAATGATTCCCTTTTACTTTCACATCGATGGCCATCAAATCCTTCTGGGCATCTGTACATTGATTAATGAAAATAGAAAAATAAAATAAATATCAATAAATTGGTGATAACATATCAAGGGGTAGGTAAAATGTCTACTAATAATATGAAATTATAATGCCATTAGTCCCTGGAATAGTAATAATCAAATTCCATTGCCATAATGATTGTATATTCAACTGTTAATATTCCCTTGATCAGTTGCTACCATTTCCTGTATCATTTCAATCAGACCATTTACACTCTTATTACCCAAATAGTAGAAACAAAATTCGCAAATCATTTGATTTCGGTAGTAAATTTTTCACCAAAACAGAAAAAAAGGGACGAAAATACCATCTTTCGTTTCATCTTTGATATTCATTGAAATAAAAACCTTTGGAATAATTGAGGAAACAAAACATTTTTAAAATCAGAACAGTTTGAACCATCATATAAAAATTCTGTGCAATATATCTGGCCATCAACTAATTTACATCGTCTGTTAGTTTACCTGAAGCAATGGTGTGCAATCAATTCAATTCGTTGAAAATTTTTATTCTTGCACTACACAGATCACAGGGGGGGAAGAACTACTAAATGTCTGGCGGCACGTCAATTGGTATGATGATCAATTCACGTTAACTGTATTGTTTTAACATTTTGATTTTTTTTCTTTATTTATTTATGATTTCTTTAAGCTCTTCTGATCATATACACACACTGAGACTTAAAAAGGGAGAGAATAATGATGATCACATTTATTTTCCGCACATAATCTCTTGTTTCTTATTATAAAAATCCACATTATTTCTGTTTTATTTTTGCACTCAACTATATAACATCTCTCATCATCATCATCAAATAATATTTTAACGATTTGATTATGATGTTAAATTATCAGTTATTTGGATTTCATTGCAAATAACAACAGTAAAACGAGAGAAAAAAAAAAGGTTTTAAGATACCGCCACCAATGCATAACAATTCGCACTTTAATGATTACCCTCTTTGTTTCAGTTTCTTCTCGGCGCTGGTTTTTTTTTTTTTGTTAATTCTCTACCCAATATTTTAGATTTATACAGAGCAAGCAGAGGTAGTAATCATTGAGATTTCACACATAACGCAATATGAATCTGTTAATCATCGCCTATTTTCCCTTGACCGCCCAGATTCAATCGACGAAAACGGTGTGCTATTAAACAATCAGCAACGGTCAATGATTGCCGGCACCTTTATGGAATAAACCAGACATTAAACAATAATCAACAATAACAAGAGAGCGCCAACAAAATGCGCACGTCGTCTTCACTCAGTTATTCTTTTAGTTTTTTATGGTGGCGCAGCCCAAAAAGAAGTCAATTGGGGATTTCTTAAATATACCAACTGGTAGAATGGTGAAACCGACAAAATCATTGAGGTTCTGTAGTTTTTTTCTTTCATTTTTTTTTGCTTGCAGATGATGCCAAACATATCTAGGAGGGGACTTTTAAATTTTAAATCACCCAAGGAGCCAAACATAATATTATATGTTTGATAATTACGTTAAGTTTCTGCAGCAATATACACCTTTTACCTATGCGAAAATAATCTCTCATCGTGTAGTTTTTGCGAAAATTATAAAGCAGCGCACAACAAAAATAAAATAAAAATAAAGAAACAGAAGAAGCATCATAATAAACACAGAATGTACTAGTGTCTATGGGTGTTTGCTCCACTTTGTTTACGGATCAGCACTTTATGTTCTTCACAAAACACTGAATTCTGTTAGCCACTAATCATCATTCGGACGTTTTACAGGTAGAAAAATAAAATAAAAAAAAATACAACAAACATACAATAAATAAAATAAAGATCAAATAGAAGAAGCAACTGTTTAGCGTAAAAACATAACACTCATGTAAAATGAATAAAATATCGTCTGAACAGTTGAAGATAAACACAGAAGATGGTATACGATGATGTATAGTGTTGATTAGTTCATCATGTAAAACCTGTGATCTCTGCCATTTTCAATTGTGTTATGGTTTTCAATCAAATAACACCCAGAATTATTATGGAGACTATTTTGGAGTACGTGAACCAATAACGATGTTAGACAATTAAATTATCATTCGTACAATTCTTCAATGATTCATTTTCATAAGATCACACACATCATTGATTATTGATATTACACCAATGGATTAATGGTCCATTATTTTGTGAATAAAATTAACAAACATCATCGGTAATCATTATCGTTACCATAATTGAGATTCCCGAACATAACAACAAATGATCAATGGACCAAAATTCGTTCACATATTCAACTAATATGGGGCGTCAAATTGTTATGCTTTCTTTACATTAGCTAAATAACAACACTCTAATTTGAATCAGTGAAAAGTGTACAGACAAAACTAATTCCAAATAAAGATGAAAAGAAGCGTCCATTGGGCCACACCGTTTGGCCCAAAAAATAAAGAATAACAGAAATACAATAATTCACTCACTTTACTCTTTCTATTGGGTGAATGCGGGCTGAATAATTGGATGAATTTTACTTTTTTTTTTGTATTTTGGGAAACAAACAGAAAACAATCCAAATAAGAAAACATTGTAAACCAAACAAGAAATTGAAAACAGTAATAAAAGAAGAAGATGTGATCATGAAAGTGATTCAATGGTCCAGCTAAGTAATGTGTAAAAGATAAGACCAAAAGTGTTTTTCTTCTTTTCACAAATTTTTTTTTTTTTTGTGTTCGTTATTTTCCTTTCGATTAGTTTTGTGATCATTGATGAGGTGTATCCACATACAAAAACCACAGGTTGAATATATCAAAAGAAAGTTCTATCGTTTATTCTCCACACTTTTCGGCCCTCTTGTATACACAAAAATTGATCTTCTATTCATTTGAATGTTTTTCTCAAATTGAATTTTAACTTTACGAAAGATTTATTTCTTATTTAACTTAGAAAATTGGATAAACATTGATCGTGTGATCCATATATGTTATGGTTATAATTTGAAAGCTGAAAGATCTAATAGATTTTGTTTCGGTTTATTTTTTTTTTGTGGCCCCCATTAATGTGTGACTACATAATTTATATATCATTCAAATTAAGATATCCAAATAGTAAAATGATTTTCACTTTCATATAATACATTGATTAGATTGTTATTGAGAATTAATTTGGTACTAACGAGTGCCTAATGAGATCGATTAAATGATTCCCAAACAATCTTGGTGATCTAGCTGGGCGATCTTTCAATATCATCAATTGACCTCTAATTAAATTGATAATGAGCTCACAATGCGACACTTTGAATTGATTCTAAACCAATTTAATTGAATTTGAATTCAAACAACATCGAATAAGAATTTTCTTAACATTGAGATGCACTCATCATCTGCTGATAAGATAAAGTGGATATGAAGAAATGCATGCCTAATTTCATATCTCATCAGTAACACTCGACTGGCATTAAAGACTGTTTTTATTATTACTTAATTTCCCATTCTGTCTCCAGACTCTTAAGATATCCATACAATAAAAGAGATATTAAAAGACAAAAAGATAATGGAAGGGAAGCACGCGGCATTTAAAGAATGGCAATTAGAAAATACCATAAATACACTTGGATAAGAATAACAGAGCCAAGAGACACTGGTTTCCTTTTCCATTTGATTGCTGTTAATACATAACCTCTGGCCCAACTAATTTATCATTAAATCATTTCGTTTTCTTTTTGGTTTTTAGATTTGAATGACATCTTGAGTTTTATCGTACAAATGTTATAATCTCAAGAGTTTCTATCACATGGCATATGGAAATTTTAACCATAAGAACATTGATTACTGTTGTCTCCCACATAATCTAAAGATTTTACAGTTTTCTTTGCTTCACTCACAGTTTACCGTTTTAGTCTCCTCAGCATCCCATCCAAATAGTTCATTATTCTTTGATTTTCTTTTAAAATTCGGACGAATTGAAACATAAAAGTGCATTAGCACTCATACACGTGATGCCCTTTATTTTACATGTCTGATATGAAAATCGTCACAGTGAGCCAATGCAATTTTTATTTTTCGTCACATCAAAACCAACATATAATTCGTGTAAAACATTAAATATTAGAGGGCACGCGCTATATTGTTAAACGTTCTTTTTTTAATGTTTCATTAAATAAAAAAAAAAAAAAAAACTAAAGAAGACTAATAAAAACCAGATAATAATTTAATGTATCATCGGGTACGGGATGTATTATGCGATCCCAAATATCCAAAAAGAGCAACAACAACAATATAAGAAAGATGTTTCAATGTTTACATTGTCTACCGTTGCTACTTAGACGAATTTAAATAATCATTCTGACTTTTTTTTTCTCTCTTTGTTTTTCTTCCTCTCTTGGTATACAAAACCAGAAGGTGCCCGATTATAACATACACACATGAAATTACGGGGATTTGTTGATTAACAACCAATCAACGACAAAAAAAAATTTACATCTGGTTGTTTAACATATTATGTTTGCTTATGTTACATGCTGACTCTTCGAGATACATCCAGGAACCCAAAAAAAAAAAAAAAAGAAAACAAAATAAAACGTAGAATTTTGTACACGCGAGAACATTTACTTTCTCTCATGTTTGGCACATGATAAAATTTAAATATCGTCCATTTACAGATTGCGTATTTATAATGTTCCCTGTCTCAAATGTTTGATCATCTTTCTCAATATTGATGTGTACAGATTTCAACATCTTTCCGGATCATTGGCTGAGTTTTTATCAAAATCAACAAGGACATATGAATTCAAGTGGGTAATTTAGAATTTTTGAATCGTAGCTCATTTACAGCTTAACGTTCTTTTACCACTTGACAACAATTGGAGTTCTCTTTTCTTTTTTTTTTTAAATGGCATTTAATGACTCAAATGTATGGGACTTTAATATAATGGCACTGTCTATCTCTATGGATGATAACTTGCACGTGAAACAGTACTCTTATTGAATAAATGAATACTTACTGGCATGCTGGTTCAGATACTTCCGCAAAGAAAACACAAACACCACCGTTTTGACAAAATTCAATTGAAGGACATGGAACACCAGCTGGCCATCCTGAAAATTTAAAAGAAACAAAATTAATTATTCACAAAATGGAAATACATTCAAACTACAAATAATATTTACCTGCTTTTGTATTTGATTCAGCCGTTACATTTAATCGTATTGAAAGCGATACAGGTGGTCGTGTTAATTTATTTTTGGCACGGCATTCATATCGTCCTGCATCAGAACGTTCGGCTTTTTCAATTATTAGTTCAGCTCGTCGTCTATAAATTAAGAAATGATTAAGAATATTTTTATTTTATACTTTTTTCTTAATTCTTACTAAGATAATTTATTATAATCCACATATGATCACCACAAAATTCTGTTAAACTGGACACAATGGCGACAGTTGATACCGTCAAATAATTATAGAATAAAATAGAATTTTACTTGCATGAGATTCAAATTAAAATTCCCACACGAGACTTCTATTCAAAGCATTCAATGGTTTCATATGAAATAAATAAAAAAAAATTGTTTCCAAACGATAAATTTTCTAATTTTGCTTTTTTGCAACGAAATTTTTGCTTATTTAATTCAATTTTCTAGCGGTTTCCCCGCGACTTTTATTATTAATGTTTAACAGAATTCATCTTTTAATAAAACTAAATTATCATTTGTGTCTACTAACTAACTGTGAAATTCATTATATTTTCATTTTGTTAAAAATTCAGTTGAATTTTTTTTTTTGTTAAACTAAATCGGGGGAATTGATCATCATTATTCATGAATCTGATTATATCACATATTTTTCCGGTAATTAATTGAATCAACGATTATTTAAAAAGCCGTTTATTTATTTTAGTTTGAATTTTAAATGAAAATATATAGCATTTTCATACTGTTTTATTATCTACTTAGTTAAAAATGAATTAAAAAAAAAAAAAACTGTTGAATATTTTAAGTGGGTGCCGCTTCCTAAACGATATGATGGTCAATATTCAAATAAATCATATTCTATCATCAGATTTTAAGAATTTAATTCACAGTTTTGTTACGAATGAATTAAAACTGTGATTAAGCCAACCGTTTAAAATCTCACTCATATTCACATAGAGAGGTGCATACAGGTAGTCTCATTTGGAATCAACATAAAATGAAAATGTTTCACATTATAATGTGACCTCCCATGATTATGTGATCAATGAGAAACAGATAATAATAAAGGCAAAAAAAAACAACAACAGCAGAATTGATATCAATTCATTAAACCCGTTTCTATTCTCTAATCTTTTGTTGTTCTTTTTTTATTATACATCTCGCAATTCAAAAACGGTCATTTTTTTTTGTAAAAATAAAAAAAAACTACAATTTAAATAGAACTGCGGATGTTTAGGATGATTTGTTTCTCTCACCCGATTTTCGATTAACATAATCAGGTTTGTGTTGAAGTTACAATATTTTTTTTATTTAACTTTCTTTAGCATCGTGTGAATCATTGGCAACATCCATTGCCATATCGACAAAATACAAAAATTCAAATGATAGGAAATTGATCAGTTCTCTGCCATCAGTTGATAGTGTAATACGATTGATGCTCTTCGCCTCTTTTATTGTCTCAATATACCGCAATTCAATTGTTTAGATTAAATTGCCTATGAACAATAACAGATAAAATGAAAAAAAAAATAAAGAAAAACAGTTCAATTGTATGTAATTGTGTTTGTATTTAGGCATACATCAATCTGCCAATTTAATTTCATTCCCGATTTAACTTTTATTACAAACTGATCAACTGATCACTTCAGCGTAATGAAAATGAAAACTATACAATTTTACTCGTAGACACATCAACATAGTTTTACGTAATCAAACTGACCGTATACACATTAATTACATTTAAGACACAAAAAGAAATCATCATTTTCTTATTGTATGAATTTAATTTTCTTTACAATTTTCTTGTATGAAAATTATAGTGTAAATTATTTACTGTTGCCGAGAATTATGTTTTTTTTTCCAATTCTGATTGTTTGTATAAAAAACATTTTGAGATTCAAGAATTAAAACAGAGAAAATCGAAATAATTTCATATGAACAACTAGCAAAATTTTTATTCCTCTTGTCTTAACCATAGCAAAAATAAAACAAAACTAAACTGAAACTTCATAAAACTATAATTAATTTATATTATTCTGTTCGATTTTATTTGATTATGTTGCCGATTTCTTATAATCCTTCCTTTAGTCATATCGCGTCTAAAATTATTTATTTTGTTCCACTGTATCTTCTGTTGTTTCATCTTCTTTTTCGGGGGGAGTTTTATTTCACTTCGCCACACATTAATGTTTTAATCGGAATTCACAAGATCCAAAAGAATCAAAGTTTTTGTTATTTAATTAATCAACGTGTGTGGTTTCTGTGGCGTTTATCTTGGTTTTTTGTTCATTTTGGAAAAAAAAAAGAAAATGTCGTTGATCAAACACTTTAGTGGGTGATCACTGATCAATAACAAATCAATAATGATTTATAATCGTACTGATGTGATCGAGATTTTTGTACGTAAATAAATATTTATATTATTGCGACATGGATTTAGTTGGAAACCAAATATTAAATCGATTTTTATTTGTTTTGTGTCCTTATACCTACACAGGCGCCAACTACTTAATCACCCAATTGACAAAAATATTTGAAAATGGGTGTGGGTGGTGGTTAATGGAAGAAAATTCTTACCTCATATGGACGAATTGATACTTGGTTCGATTCCTAATTGATCGACCATCTTTGAACCAAGTTACTTTTGGCGGCGGCTGACCCTGCACTTTACAGATGAATCGTATTCGACGTCCAATACGTATTGTCTCATTATTTACAGAAAACTTTTCTATTGAGGCGACTTTACCTGCAAATAATAAGAAGAAATAAATGAATTTAAAATTAGAATTGAATTAAATCATTTTCACTTTTATTTAGTTTTCCTATAAATGAAAATTCCTTTGGTCTTATGATCGTGTCAGTGATAACTAGTTTGTTTCGATAGATCAGCTTGTGTTGCTGCAGTCAACAATACAACGTGATCTAATTCTAATTATAAATCAAAATATAGAAAAATCACATGCAAATTACAATTGATCACATTTTTACAGTTTAAAAAACAAAAAAAAAAATTGTCAACGTAACAATCAATTTTCATTTTCACTTTCGATTTTCATGACTTTTTTCTTCATATGAAATACCGAATATCATCACAACAGTATAAAATTTATCGGCAATAATCAAAAACAATGTTTGTAATCGGAAAATTTATGAGTGGTTACAATTTTAATTCCTTTAAGAAAATTTATTAGCATCAAAGAAGCAAAATGTTTCTCCAATGTTCTCTTAATAAAATATGAAAATTTATTAAAATCACAATTAAAATAATTTCTGCTTTCGTTTATTGTCACAGCTTAGGAACAATGTTACATCCCAATTGGCAGTCTGTTGGATTCTTTTAAAAATAATTTATTTAGTTAAAAGATAATCTGTTAAGCTAGACAACCGTGAATTGTGAGGAAATTGTGTGTTTAGTGTTATAATTTATATGAAATCTATTAAAATTAATAATGAATGTGTTTAAGAAATTCATCTATTTCAAAGTATTTCTTTTTTGCACAAGAATTCAAATTCAATTCTGATGTTAATGACTCAGACACCTCGTGGGTCAGACATTAACCACCCAAAAATAATGATACTTAACCAGAATATTATTTGAACGATAAGTTATTCTTTTTTAAATTTCTGCAACATTTTCATCGCTATTTTTACACCGCGTTTTTCTCGTTAATCTTTCAATAATCGCATTAATTAATTTGGTTTAATATTACACAAATTCTCAATTTGGTGTCTTATACAATGTCATCTATATGAATGATTTCAATTTAATTATTCGATTATGTTTAGCGATTTGTATCATACACCAAAGCACACACAATAACAGATTCATCTCTTATTAAAAATTAAGAAAATGGAAAAGTATCGGTATCTCCCTCTTACACTTTGTCATTTGTTTTGACATCATGGATTTCAATTTTAAATATGAACCGTTGAGATCACATTAAATCATATAAATAAAATCTCATCGGGTTTTTATTTCTGAAATTAAAATTTTCTGTTTTCATAACGATGATTTCTTTATGAGTTTTGTTCTATTCATTTGACTTAATGATGATACAAGTTGTATACGGATTCGTTGTTCAATATTTGCAGTTTCCAACCAGACAGTATCTGGTTTAATGTAGCTCACGAAAATTATAATCAGACAAAATGGCATATTCAATTGGTTACTCATGATATGTGTGGATATTTTCCAACCGTGACTGATTTTTATTCGCTAACAAACTTATTCAGTTCACCCGGGCCAATTTGGATAGAAATGGATCGTATATTTTGGTTGTGTGACCAAAGATTAATGAAAAATCATTTCATGTCAATTATTATTTTGAAGACACGTGTAAAGTCTATTCGTTATTCATTATAATCGCGATTTTACCGGGTAATTAGAGTTGAATGTTCAGTTGTAACCATTGCAATTAACATTTTGAATGGAAAAAAACTGAGTCAAAATTAAATGAGGTTTTATTTCTTAATTTTCACAAATCAAAATGAAAATAGGCCATCAATTGGTTGGAATAAAATTCAAGGAAAGAAAATTTTAAGTAAAAGAGGTCGATGTATCATCATGCATGATAATCTTATGAGTTTATCCAACAACTGAAACATTTTATAGACGAATATCAGAAACATTGAAACTCGCATATTCTACTAGTTGAAGACTGATAAATTAACAGAATTTAAATGAAAATAAAACGATTTTAATAAGACCGGAAGTTGAATAAACATCAGTAGAAAAATCAGATTTGCCATTACAAAATTTCACTCTCACTAAAATGGTAAAGAAAAATCTCATTGAAGATTCCACCAAGAAGATAAACGTAAGACTTATAGTTAATTATAAAAATAAAAGTCATTTACTCTATTCCATTCTATTGGTTAACTACAGTGGCTCCGGAACATTGTGTGATTTTCAAGAAGTCAACATTTCACATAACAAAAATGAAATCAGTTTGACTATAAACCACTCAGAAAAGGAAATTAATTAGCGGGAAAAAATCGTAAAATAAATAATAAAAATCAGCATTACTTTTGTTTAATTAAAATATGAATATTTGTTTTTCATTACTCCACAGAAATTCAATGAAATAATGAATAAATTGAATGTAATCATCTTAGTTTTATATCAAAATCAGACAGCACACGCACGCACTTTGTTACCAGATATAAAAAGAATCATAAAAATTATGATTATTTCTTGAAACAATGATAATGAGCAATGAAAAAAATAAAGCGGTAAAATGCCAAATGAGTTTTAATTAGTTGTTGTAATAGTCACATTAAATAGGTAACTATTCGATATGTAATTAGGAAAAAAGCCAAACGTGTATTAAAACCAAAATATTTATATTCAAAATCAATGAATGGTAAGAGAAACACACGCTAAAAAGCTTAAATCCTTTTCGAATAAAAATAAAAAAAAAAGAAAACAAAATTAAACTCATAAACGCTCAGCATCAATATCAATGTTTAATAACAAAGCAAGTGCGTTTACCTGAGTTTGAATGTGGGTTAAATGCAGATGTGTTGTACCGAGAATGATCTATATAAGGAAAAGAGATATAAATACAACATCAATAGAAAAGTATTAACAAAACGAAAACAATAAAAATAAAAACAAAAAATTAAAATTTTAAAGAAAAACAAATTTATGTGAAAAGAAAATAAATTTTCTTTCATTTCTCATTGAATAAACGTTGATCAGTTATCGTCGATAATTAACTCAAAAGCCACTTGAAAGGAGTCTAAAGCAACGATTGTTATTTAAATTCTAATTGAATAGAAATTAAATTAGATTCACTATGCAAGAAAAGACTCAAACAAATTTTAATTCCAGATGATGATGATCAATCTCAGTTTCACACATAACAAACAACCAAGAAAAACTAAGCGATGAAAAAATCAATTCTGTTTATTGTCCATAAATCAATTTCAATGGATCATTGACAATAAAAGTCATGTAAATATGCACTTTATTTTCCTACCGATTTTAATTCATTTTTGTTCGGCATTACAAATAAAAATCAACAATATTTTAAGTAACAACAATTTTATATATAAATCATGATCATCAGAGGAAAATTATACCGTGTGAATTGTACTGAGAACTCATAACAGAACGAAGGAAAAATCAACGGTGATCGTACAAGGAGAATTTAATAAAAAAACAAAAAAATTATAAAAGAAAAACTACAGAGAATTCATGAGTTTCCATTTAATGGTAACTGGTACACTGAATAACTGAAGTGATCGAGAGAAAAACTTTTTAAAACGGTAACTACATAACTTGAAGAGACGATGATTTTTTTGTTTTGTTTTCAATCGATTATGATCGATAAATGGCATAACTGCATCATTGCAATTTCTTATGTGAAATAAAAGAAATGAAAACAATAGAAATTCGATGGTTCACATCTACCCATATAATAATTATAATTTAATCATGGAATCCTTTTGATTATTAACCGATAAAATTGACTCTCTTTCTTTTCTCAATACCATTTTAATATGGACATTAAAAGAATTTTACTTTTTTGTTTTCTTTTTTAAAAACCCAAAGAGAATAAAAGAGAGAAAGCATTACAAGATCACCATAACATTGAAATTTAATGTCAATGGCTTTATATTTGATCGTATAAAATTGCAACTTTAAAGATTCCTTCGTATGTTTATTTAAAGGTAGGCATAACACCGCAATTGAATAATGATGATCATCACAATAATATTGATGTTGATTACCAATTCGTGATGATGATGATGATGATGAATAGTTGATGCACAATCATTGGTGAAATGAACGCGTATCCACTAAATAAATCCAAAAATTCTCTATAGTGAATGGCGCGATCTCATTTAAAATGATTTGATCTTGGCATCCCTTTTTAGGATATATCAATGTGATGATGGTCAATTTAAAATCATACACAGAATCAAAATGTGTAGATTTCATCAAGTATCATGTGAAACACTGAATCGCAGACAGAAATACCTGCATTTTATTTTGATTATTGACTCCTTTGTTTATTGTATGCTTATTATGCGATACTGTACTGTATAGTTTTATCAAAACTCTCATAATATACCAAATACACATTCAGCGAAAAGAGTTCTGTTTTACCTTTTTTTAAAGGCCGTGCCGTGTGATCTTTCTTTTAGTCTTTTACTTTTTTTTGTTACTTTAAAGAAGTCACTTGTACGTATATTTTTTGATTAGATTTACTGTGTCGCTGTGATGTGAAAATACAGTGATCGCGGTCAAAGAATTGGTCAAAACTCTAACTGTAAGTTGTCGGCATTTTTATGTAAATCACTTGGCAAAAGTTACTTCTTTTAAAAGTTTCATTTGATTTTCCCTTTTATATTTTGTTTTTTCGTTGATTTTTTTATTATTTTAATTTGATTTCTCCCTGTCTTATAGTTTTCTTATTCTCTCTTCATTTCGTTTTCCTTAATAAATTCGTGCGTAGATTTTTATTATTTAAACTGTGCACCAATATTCAACAATTGATTATATTGCGATCGCGGTCTCATCCACTTGATCTTCGTACAATTTCATTTGTGGCAAAAGCTGAAAACGAAATTGAGCTATTTGAACGGTGGATATTAATCAATAAATACGAATCGATCATTGAGATCAATTCAACTGTTTTTCCCATATCCTTTTCATATGCGTCCAAGTCCGTTATATTGAATTGTGGCGGCGAATCGCCTTTAAAATGGTAAATTGGCCATACAATTGGGTTTTAAGTAAAATTTTGTTGAATTTTTCACTGATTTTTGTTTGATTCCATATAGAAGAATTGAATAAATATTCAATGATCAATAATATATAAAATAGTTTTCTCATTGTCATTTTTCAGTTGTCGGCGTTAAACCTTTTTCGTCAATCTCATCAATTCGGTTCTGCTTTTTATATTTGATTCTTATATTTTGTTATTACATTATTCAGTGACCGATGGACATGTCATTTTCCATGGCGCACCAGTAGACGGGTGTAACTGATGATCAGAATGGCAGTGAAAGCCAATTCAAATAATTGATTAGATCTCATTCAATTCAATTGTACAGACAGAATATACTATGAAGATACAATTACTGTATGTATTATCAATTGAAATGAGGAAAATATACAGTTTATGTGTTCAATGGTAAGGACATAATTTTAGTATGAAACACACTCACACACATAATGTATATGAGGGCCCATATCAACAACATTAAACTCACTTAATTTGTATATTTTATTATGATTAAAAATAGATTAAGAGCGAAGAAGAACGATAAATGATCGCAGACAGAGTAGAAAATGATCACCGCCGTGTTTCAACGTAATTTTTGGAACATAAATTTTAATGTTCATTTAGCAAAGGATGACACAAACTCTCGTATATAAAATTATGTTTAATTATAATTGGATATGTTTAATATGCTAACACAGTATTCTGTACATTATTTCCATTGAATTAAGAATAAAAAAATTGTTTTATGATAATGGAAATCTTGTAATTGAACTGAACTGTAACGAAATAGGAAAATTCAAATCATGCAAAGGGCAGTTTTTCAATTACTTGGTACTTTTTACTTGGTATTCAAATTTCTTATTGAAAAGAAAAACAAAATATTAGAATGAAAGATTAAGTGTAATAAATCGTTTGATGATCGTATATTCAATTTTCAACAAAAATAACGTAAAAAAAGACGTTCGTTGGTTGTTATATTAAATCACTTTGTCGGGCCCCATAAAATAAGTCTAACAATAGATGCGTTAAATCCAAAAGGCCCCCCGACACTTTTTTTTTTATTTCAACATGACTGAATTTACATTATTATTTCTACTATTAACTATGGTAACTATACGTATTCTTATTTCTTAAAATTTTTTTAGTTGAATTGGTTTGTATATGTTGAGCATAGAAAACTGAATGTTTTTACTATAAAAATTTTCCGCGTTTTAGAAGATCTATTTCTTTACACGGTTCAGTATCTAATATGAAAGACCAAAAGAATACACAATACTGAAACAATCTAATGTGATTGAGGATTCTCACCAATAGTACAAATACAAAAGACTCAAATGAATACATACAACGTAATATGTGACTATAAAAGAATCAGTTTTTTTTTTCTTAAAGGTCAATACACTTGATGTGATTTATTTTTTTTTTTTTTTTGCAAATTAGCCGTGAATTTGATTCAATTTTTTTTCTTTTGTTGTAGTTACGTTAATAATATAAGACAAAAAAGAAAAACTAAAATGAGACAAGACTTTATTTTAATTATTCTCAAATTTTTACCGTTGAACTGTTTTTCTTTTTACCGTGAATTTTTCAATTAAATTTATTCGTAAATGATTGAATTTCGCAGTTAACGAAATAAATTAAATATAACTAAATAACTGATTCACATAGACAAATTATAGTCTCACATTTTAGATCGTTTGTAGAGGGCCACCAGTATATTTAAATAAAATTGATTATTTTGATTTTAATTCTAAAAATGTTTAGTTTCTGGCCATTTAACTTTTATTTAATTGCGAAAAAGAAACAACGATAAACTGTCGGCGTATTGAAGATTCATAACAAAAATTTACAAATTGAAATCAAAACCAAAGAACTAATGAATTTTGTTTAAAAACGATAAATATCAATTAACATTCCATGGTATAACAAAAAACCAAAAAAAAAAAAAGAAAAATTAAATAATCGAAACAGTGAGAATGAAACAGAAATGCTTAATTGTATGAACGATAAAGTTTAAACGCCACTTGATATTGAAAATTGATCAATTGTGTGATACAATGGAATTTTCTACATGTATAAACGCCACCATTGATTTAAAACCAAACAGCTAACACATACCTGAACAAACCATAGGTACGAACGGGGTGTGATTATAAAACAGGTGACCGTGCCAATGACTGATAAATGAAAAATTTCATTTGGTATTCCCCCATTAAAATAACGCGGTAGACTAAATAGATGATAACATTATCACATCAATACAATGCCGGTTGATTATTTTCTACTTTTAAATTAAACAATGTCTCTAACTGTTATCATACAGGTGATACGAAACAAAAATACCAAAATTCTAGTGAAAGCATCAATTCAAATTGATTAACTACTTGGATACATTTGATTGATTTCATTTATATAGTAATACAAAGGGCACATTCCTTAGATAAGTTTTATCTTCTTATCATTTACCAATTATATAATTTCAATTATTAATCGATACGAATGGTTCTGTATTACCGCGTAACCAAAACCGATTTGAATGTAATAAACGATCGACCGTTTGTTCCTTATTAATGAAATGATTTGTTACCGATTACCAATGTCTGGCATTATTTTTATATTTTCCATACACTACATGAATTTCATTTTTGTTAATTGGAAATTGAAAACAAGTAGAAGAAGTTCATTAAAATTAAACATAAAAATTAAATATTTTTCGACCTGTACCAAAATGGATGGGTACACGGGGCCACTTTTGGTCAAATAAATGTTAACACGTCGAAATAATAACAACAAAATTATAATAAAACGGCAAATGATTAAGTTTTCTTTCATCTTTTCAGTGGTTTTTTTTTCTTTTCGCCTCAAATAGGTCAGAACGGTATTTCATATAATCACTTTCTTGTATCCAAACACCACACAGCATCAAATCAGCCGTATATGAACAACAACAACAACAACCACAACCACAAAAAAGAAATGAAGAAAGATATGGGAAGATATTTAAATCATTAATCGTAAATTGATATGTTTTCCTTTATTCAACTAATGTGCAAATTATTCACAGTATACCGTGAACTACTCAAAAAGCATAAATTTTAAACATGTTAACAAAATCCCCGACGACCGTTTTAGTATATGAACCGTGGAGCCCCGGCGCACAAACCAGTGAAATGTATTAACAAACCAAAAACAACAACAATGAAATTCAGTAAAATGTGAATCTGTTTAACCTGCCCGAATTATCTCTTTTGTTGTTATTTTCATCTGTTGTGTCTACCCATAATAAGGAGTGAAATGAATAAACAAACGTCTTTGACTATAAGAAGATCTCTAATACATGAAGTACACAACAACAACAACAAAAGAGTTATATAAGAAAAATACCTGATGAGGTGAGAGAATAACTCTTTTTTTTTCATCATTATATCCATTATTTGCGCCGGAGGTTTATAAAACCATTTAAAGGAAGAGGATAAACACAGAGACAGAGTAAGAGAGCGAGAGAGTATAAGAACTTTGGTCAATTGATCGTGAATAAAAGTAAAAAGATCCATGGAATGTAATGTTTTATAGATTCCACCATTATATCCACATAATTTTCACCATTTAAAATTCAGTGGTGCGGTATGTTTAGATCGGTTGCTTGTCGAAACAATATTTAAAATGGGTACATTATGCAAAATGAAATAAATAAAAGAAAAACAAAAAATTGCGGTCCGCGGTGTTTTATGTTTCTTCCATATTGTTGTTGTTCCTTACTTCGTTTATTATAATATACCATAGGCCAGATAATTATGATGGAAAATTAACCAGATTTAATGCGCTAAATGAAAATCACCGCACCGTATCGATATTAAAACCACTTAGGAGTTTTCAACCATACAGAAACAATCGGAAAACAAGAAGGAATTATATTTTATTCACAATTGAGGGGAAAAACTTCGGCTTTTCCATACATTTGAGTGGACACGAAAATCACGTTTCTCCACTGATGTTACTAAATTCCCATACAAATATTATCGCAAAACTTCTTCGGCTAATAAGGTAAAGTATTTTACCACAACAGAACCATCCGACGATACACGATATAAATCTATTCGTCATATAAACCTTGAAGCTCACATAGGCTGAAGCGTAGCTTTTCCCCTCAATTGGGAATAAAATGTTGACTTATAGCAGCCAAGTATAGCTTCATTTCGTGGTTAACCTCAACTCGCTAAAGCTCGTTGAAGTTATCCCCACTCAATGCAGCTACCCTTACATTGGCCGCTATAAGTAATATACTATTATTCTTATTATTTTGCTAAAAAGTTCACTTCATTTTATTCTTTTACATTTAAATGATTCTCTTGTCTTTATATTCTTCTTTTTGACTCGTCGTTACTTTTTTTTTTAATTTCGTGTTCTTTACACTCGCCACTCTGTTTTCCACTTTATTTTCACTTCGATGAAATTAACAAAAAAAAAAATTAAATAAAATTCAAATATAATAAAATAAAATACAGTGTGGTCGCATTGAAAAGATAGAAAAGAAAATAAAAAAAGAGATGAAAATCCATTAAATCCGGAATCTTATTCTTATCCCAAATAAACCTGGCAAAACCAAAAAAAAAAACGAATTCACAGACGACGATTGAAAAATCTATGAGAAAAACTGTCAAGTTTTTCAATGTCTGTGATTCATATACGATACAGTTCTCAGGCCTCATATACTCCCCATATCATATCGAGTTCTCAACCCATAAAAGCCAGACAACCAGTCTAAACAATCGCAAATCTTGACCCGTTTTTCTCTCTGGTTTTCTCACATCACACTCATTCACTAGAGAGATCCACGATCACTTTACTTTCATATGGTCTGAGAATGAAAGCACCAACACGAAAATATTTAATTTTAAAAGAATTAAAATTGGAATCCAATTAAACGTTTCTTGTATTCTCTTCGTATATTAAATCGCAATTTATTTAATTATTTATATAAAAAAAAAAAAAAAAGAAATGGTCAAAAATATTTCGGTACCGGAAAAGAGAAAAAAAATATAAAAACCCATACCATTGAATGCATTTTTATTACAAAAATTGAATAAATTAACTGCGTAGCATAAATAAATGTCTTCCAAATTCATAAGATATTTTCCAAGCAGTAAAATCACAAACTTTATTCTGTTAACTTTCTTGCCATCATCCCATAATTTATGATCCGTATAATTTTCATTAACAATTTAATAAAGATCATTCGTTATACAGTGTACTTGATCTTGGATAATTTTATTATACCTGTATGGTTACACCTATACACGAATGTCATGCAATTTGTTTATTATAATTCATTTCAATTAATAACAGATTATAACAAAATGATTTCATTGTTTATTAAAACAAATTTCTTATACAATTTGAACGACATGTTATGAAGATCATCAATTGTTCGGGAAGAGATTACCACAGTGAAAAGCAAAACAAAAATCAAATTATTGCGCACCCAAAACGCCAAGACTGATAATGATCAGTTAACAGCAGCTGGTTATGACTTGCGACTTGAATTTTTAAATGAATGTACAAACAACAATGATTATTTGCCAATTCTTAATTCATAAGTGACAGATCATAACAAATGATTATATTTTGCTAACAATTACAATTTATAAATTAAAATCAAATAAAAAATCTTGTCACTGTAACATGATATATGACGTTTAAGGTCAAGATAATTGAATTAAATTGATTCTGTTCACTTAAACGAATTTTCTGCATTTTACTTGATCACTCCAGTGTTACTTTTGTTTTTCTTACTAATAATCCTTTACAACACTGAAACATATTCATACGATGTTCCATAATTAAAATGTAAGAAACCACTTAAATACTTTGTTTACAGACATTCCGTGATAATGAAATTAAAAATTTATTGAATTTTCTTGTATTTAAACGTCCTGAGTTCGTTAAAAGAAATTATTTTAAATCGTAGAATAAAAATACAAAATACTACAGAAGTAATTATAACAAATTTTCCATTATTTTTCTTTAGTTTTTCTTGTGTTTTATATTTCATTTCCAAGAAGAGGCATTTGATAAACAAATAAAC
The DNA here is from genome assembly GCA_001014335.1 of Coboldia fuscipes. NCBI lineage: Eukaryota > Metazoa > Arthropoda > Insecta > Diptera > Scatopsidae > Coboldia > Coboldia fuscipes. Next base: position 169,590 of record JXOR01000478.1, on the reverse strand, counting down.
TGTTTAGTTCAATTGGGTGCCTTCTTCAATCTATAATAGTTAAATTCTAAATATTTCTGATGCTTATATCACTCTATTCTCTCTAATAATAAGTCCAGAATATCTAATTTCCTATTTAGTTTCACTCTATTATTCACCTTATGATCATTTCTTTATTTTTCTTATAGTCTCACCATAGTTTTTCTTTCTTTATTTTTACACAATTTCATTGCTTCATTACCACAAATTACGCAAAAAAAAAAAACTAAATAGTAAACGTCTTGTTTAAACTAAAACAAATTGCTTTCACTAAGTCTCCAACACCGAATGGTCAAATTGCCGTTTAACGAATAAAATAATGCGTATTTAATTACGATAGCATTCAGTAAATAATCTTAAAAATCGATACCACTAAAAAAACCGCGGAATTTATTGTACAAGTAGAAAATACAAAATCATTTCGCGAAAATATTTCTAATTTAGTGCCTCTCAGTTCCCCCGGTATAAAGTGAACATGGAAAATAAAAAGAAAATTGAAAGAAAAAAAAAACAAAAAAAAAATAAATCGTAAGAATAACACATATTGGTTTTGTGCAAAATATATAGGTAAAATAATAAATAATTTATGCTCAATTCTATGGAAAACTAATATTATTATGTTGTACTTGCCATCATTGCACATACAAAATATTTTTCTTCTTTACATTTGTTCAACTATTTCATTACAAATATATTGGCAATCAGACCAAAAATTATTATAACATGACGTACTGATATTGATATCGGTTATATTTCTTTGCCTTCAATTCAATATTTATTTTTCTTTCCCATTTTCAGTACAAATATGATTGCGGGTTTAAAAGAAAATTCCATATTATGATCACTTGATGGATAAGAGATTCTTTAACGCTTCAACGACTATTTTACCATTCCAAAATAAGAGAATTTTTGTTGTTTTTTTTTCTTTATTCATTGCGATCGATATACTCTAAATTTGTTTTATTACTTTATTTTCCAGTTTTAATTATGGATTCTTTTAATCGTATTACAAATTCTTCAATAAATTACTTGGAATTAAATATCAATATTATTATGTTTTTGAATATTTTCTCTATGATTCGTGAAATTATAAAAAATAAATAATAATTGGATACGATATAATTCAATTGTAGAACACCACAAATTGAATAAACAGAGAAAACTGATTTAAAATCACCTTCAATATGATTAGATTCTCTCTTTAAATTGATGTGATTGCACTTAAATAATGTCCCCTTAAATGGTGTTTAGTGAACCGTTACTACTGATTATACAATTCAATGTTGATCTGTTCTCTGGTTTGTTGTTGTTGTTGTTTTTATTTTATTTTATTTTGTTGTATGACATTCCATTGAATCTACATTTACACTTTGTTCATATGTATTGGCAACATAAAAATGTTAAAATTTTTGTTAAATCCTAAACACTTTGCACTCTACCGATCATATTTAATTTTTTTTTTTACTAAACAAAATAGAAAATCCATCATTAATTGAAATGATATTATATGCCTACATCAAAATATAAATAAAACAACTGATTACCATTTACGATTTAGTTAATAAAAATGATCGGTTCACATGATTATCCCATATCATATTGTTGTTTATCTCGTTCACTATACAACAATCATCTCTTAGTTGTACATCATTTAATGAGAATATTAACGGATACGTACTTAAATATCATGTGCACATTGTGGTATGCATTAGCTTTCTACAAAACTACCAAATTTGGTAAAAAATTGTTTAATGTGCAAAAGATGTTAACTTCCAAACACCACCGTATACATGCTACATAGAAATTAAGTCGAATACAACATACACATAACTCTTAAACACCAATCATTTGGAGATCTATAATACCAATGTTGCACTTGATATAAGAAGATATTGTAGAATCTGTTTTGCTTTTTTTTTCTTATTTTATTCAATTTATTTACTCACTCAATTGAATTCAATTCTCTGTGGATAATAAATCTGGGATGGATTGAAGGTCAAAACGACATTAAAACAGCAGACATGTCTAATCCCAATTGATGCCATTCAAAAGAGATCAGTTAATACGAATTAATAATAAAAAACAAAAATACAATTTTCCAATCATAATTGTTAATCAAATTTAATTTAATCGATCATTTATTTTGTATTTTTTGATTGATCACAACTGAATTATTTGCTCCATTTTATTCAATTCAATGTTCTTATTGTATTAACGTTCATGATTCATAATCCAATAATGCACATTTTTATTGATTTATGGCTCAAATATTCATTTATTGAATTCTTATTTTGTTTTTATTTTTGCAAACATAAAAAGTATGTTTCTTCTCCAGAATTGATCTATTTAATGTTACTGAAAAGAACTTGGCCGACAAGGTTGTCTTTACCTTAATTTGTTCTACATGCGCCCATGTAAACTTATGCATACTGAATTTAAATTATGTAGTTACTTTACAATTATGCAATTATTGAGAAATATAACAATATTCCGTATATTGGAATTTGTCGAATAAAATCAGAAAAAAAAAAGAAACCAAATAAATAAATAATAAAAACATAGAAATCGACGGGACAGAGTGAGGCGATTTAGAATTTGTTTTGGAAACGGTAGGCCTCATTTGGTATACGGATTAAATAATGTATGCAATACCCCCAAGTATGCCATTAGCAGTGGCCCAATTAATGTCGCACTTACAGTGCATAAATAAAAATTCATTTGAACATAAATGAATATTAATGTAAAAACCTTGTAGCCGAATAAACATCTAAGTTACGTTAAACAGATTACTGTGTAACTGAAAATAAAAATCCTAACAAATATCAAAACTAACAACAGCAAAACGATAGATAATTTGTTGTATTTGTTTCGCCTCCATCAAACACTAAAATTGATTATTCATTTCTTCTCTCCACATGTGGTGGACCTGTACATACCATAATTGTTTTATTTTTCAATTGGGATAATACACTTAATGGACATCAATCAGTGTGTAAACAAAATCCCATAAATTATTCTTGTAATTGCATCCGAAATAGTTATTATGTCTAAGCCATTCAGTGTCATTACCAAACTATCAATTACTGGCATTTTCGTTGTACTCAACACAGTAAAATATTTAAATTAAATTAATTAATATTTCACTCACATAACAGAATTAAATGATCCTGAACGTTTGACTGTACACAACCCGATTTTTCTATGTGCAATTTCAAATTGCAAAGAACTCAAGTTATGCGGACAGACAAAATTGATGCAAATAAAATGTCACCAAACTAACAAAACTAAAGAATTTAACTAGAAACCAAATATCCCAAATACGGGCACAATTCGGAAAAATAATAATGAAAATTCATTAAAATAACATTAATTTAAATAAAATCAATTAGCATAAGATAGTGGTCCCCGTGACCAGTTAATCATTTAACCATTTAAATACAATTTATCCAATTAGTTGGAATTCAAATAATTTTGTATTTCAGTGAATTGTATTTTTTCCTATTCCATATTTGCGTGCCATGCATATTGCATAAATTCAATTAATTAAAGCAGGTGTTCTTTTCATCGTATCTAACATGTTCACAACTTCTGTTTCTTCTTTTGGTCGTTTTTTAATTTGTTAATTTTGCAAAAATCATCAATATTAAGGAAATAATTACCAAAACTGTTGATACTTCATTAATATAAATCGCATTATGTTTCATATGTCTATTAAAGTAGACTGATCGTCTTCGAATAACTGACTAATGTATCGATTTATGATATAACATTGAAATAATTTGTAATTCAAGTGAAATTCATTTACTTGAATCGAAGTTATTTAAGAATACAACAAATTAAGTTACACTAAATGAGACACACGTCATTTTCTAATTTCAGAATTACCATCAGAGATATTCTCTTGTGAATGTCCATCCTTACGATCATTTCTCATAAATTGTACCACAATTTACATGATGATTCAATAATAAAGTAATAAAATAAATTAAATAACCACACACACGCGATGGAAAATGCACCGCATGACAACAAATCAATTCCAATTTATTTGACGTCCGATTAAAACATTTTCGATTCCTCAAATAAAAAAAAAAAACCGAAATGTTACCAATTTGGTATGCAAAACATCAACTAGATTTAACTAGGAGTTCATTAACTAGAAACACCGTAAAAGAAAAACCGCCCAAAAACAGTAAAAAGAGCATCCAACCAAAAGACAATTCGTGTGTCTCCAAAGACAAAATAACAAAAAAAAAAATCAATTATCCATCAAATTAACGAAGGTGGATTCGCAACTGGCTCTCTTGTGGTTCGATCGGATTTTGACACCGTATGTCGTTTCATTTGACTTAATTAAATTGATTAAACGGTGATCACCAGTTAAATTAAATATCGATTCGATACGATTCTTATTATCTTCTTGTTTTTTTTTTTCATTTTAATTTTGAAATATTAAAACATCACAATCTCAATTTAGTTACAAAAAAAAAAAAAAACTTTGCTCTCCAATTTCGTTTCTCTTATTAAATTTTTTGGTGTATCTGTTTAAATTCAAAAGAATACCAAACCGAATTTAATGAAAAAAAAAAGAAATAAATAAATAACAAAACATTCAACAATTTTGAACGCGATCAATTGTTATGTGGGTGTACCTGCTTGGGGGCAACGCACACTTGCCGTGTCGTCAATCCACGATCAATTATGGTAATACAAATCGATATGCAGTCAAACACATCAGTACTATGTAACATTTACAAAACAAAGTCCCCCCAATATAGTGGAATATTTCATATTTAAAAGAATAAAATAACAAAAATCAATAAAATCGACAAATAAAAAAAATGAAACGTTAAAAATCGACTGATCATGTAATGACTAATTCAGAATTATGATCAAATTGATTTTAAATCAATCGACATCATCTCAGCTTCGATGAACACATAATTGGATTAGAGTGATCATAAATTACATATTATAAGATCTCCAACATTAAAACTATGGGGATCATAAAAATTAAAATAAGAAATACTGTAAATTGTATATTTCTAGAAATGGGTTTTTCACTGTAGTCGTGGTATCATTGCCTGAAAATTATTGCATGGAAACGGATGAATAGTTTTTCCAACATTTCAATCGGTTTTTTTTTCCTCTTTATTGTTTTCTACTTTAATTTGAAACTGTCTGTCATAAGACATTCAAATTCTATTTGATGGTTTCAATTTATAGCACATACAATTTGTGAAATGTTACGTGCCCCAAATCGCGCGTCATATATCGCATTACTAACGCCACTGAGTCCACGCAATAAAGTCAATATTCTCTTTATACATATGGTAACGGGGGGAAACACTAAATTCAAATATTATAATTAATAATAATAATTTATTTTAATGTGAAAAAGACATTCGCCACTCTACTCATGTTCCTTTTTCTCTAGCTCTAGTTATTGGGACTCTCTACTAACTATCGTTTGAATTATTAGCCCACAACGGAACCGGGTGTTTTACAGATTCATCTAATTTTCTTTTCAATTTTTCTTCTTTTTATTTTTTCATTCCACTTAATTATTATGAGCAATGGAGGATAACACACGTCATTTATTATACCAAAAAAAACAAAAAAAAAGACAGAAGATACTAGAGTTCTTAACATCAGTTCAGTTTTAATAAGTTTCTCTGTTGTAATTTTTGCAAAATAACTTTTAACATTCGACATACTCTTAACATAGACTTGCCATTAAAATCAGTTTTATGGACTATTATTTTTCAAATATTCTATATGAATTCTCTTCAATCAACTTTTCACGGGATACTTCATTTTCATTTGAATATTGTTTATATACCCAGTTCTATATAGACTCTATTTGATTTCATAGCAATTCAAATTAGAAATATGAAATAAGAACGAACAAAAAACTGAGAGTTCATTCATATCCAAAATAGCACGCGTATTCAATCGGTTATAATGGGTGGCACCAAACAGTAGAAATAATAATTCAGATAGTTTTTCTTCGATGATTTACGTCATATTACCATTTTCCTCTATTAGTTTTTCCAAACGGTTATGAAAACACTTTAGACAAGCAGTTTCGTCAATCTTTTCTCTCTTTCTTATTGCCTCTAAGTCATTCTGTTGTTGTATCACTGGTACACAACATCACAGTTATAGAAATTCTTATATTTTCTTTTCTCTTTTTTTTTTTTTTGTAAAGTGATTCATATTAGACTTCATATTTGTTGGCATAATAGTAATATTGTAAATAGGAAAAAGGAAATCCATTCACGTAATCAGCCAACATTGACATTTTAACAACGTGAGTGGCTTTCAAAATAATAAAACAACATAAGAGATGTAAATATACAATCATTTTTCATTTTTCTGTTGAGGATTCATTTATGCTAAATTTTTTCAATACGCATTTTCCGACGTCAATTGGTTCAATGGAACACAGATGAAACAATTGGCAGACGCCAGTTATTATCAGTTTAACCAAAAAAATAAACTGTTAAATTCAGAGTCGCCCCAAAAACCATAGATTTCTAATGGAAATATTCAAAATCAGACACATTAAAAATGCATCAGTTATCATTGAACTGCACAGTTTCAAACATTCAACAGATGAAAAATGATATTCGTCAGTTCATGTCATTAATCCATTGTGGATTGTTAATCGGATTCTCATTAGTTTCTTCACATAAACACCCGATTCCCACTTGGGATACTCAACACTCAATTGGCCACTATTTAAGTGTCTGTTCAAGTGTATTCGCAGCCAAACTCATAATACTTAGTGAGAAAAAAAAAACAGCATTACACATCTATTGAATATTATTTATTTCGATTCCAACTAATTGGAACAAACGGATTAGATTTGATTCTTGTGAGTCTGCCAGAGAACGCGTGTGTACTTGAATATCCATTTCGGTAAGTAATGGTTTTATTTCTATATGTTAAAAGTATTTAAAAGAAAAATACATAAAATACCGATTACATGTAATAGAGATCCCCAATTGAATCAACACGCATACATCAATATACCAATTGAAAAACCCCAATTGATTAAGTGTGTTTTACTTGTTTTTACTCTTTCGCATCTTTTCTTTTACATTTTTACTTAAGATTTCTGCAATTCAACAGAATAATGTAAAGAGCAAAGAGAAGAAAAAAAAAAAGATTTAAACTGATCTGAATTAAAACTGATCTACTGATGTTTGGCTGAAAAAGAAACGGAATTAAAGTGTCGTTTTCTTTTAAATTTAGCCATCCAAGTCACAATATGTTTAAGAGTCATCTTAGACTAGTCATCTATTTTACCTCCACTTGGCTCACGATAACGTGTGTATCCAATTTAGTTTGATTTTTCAACACAACACACCACTCACGCTCATTCATACAATTTTTTTTTTTAGTTTTTTTGTGTCTCATTTGAAAACTTGGCCTCCGAATGTCTCACCACCCAAATTCGTATCAATTTTCCTAGTGAGACATTTTTAAGAATTTTCACCGACAAAATGCATTCGTTCATTTTCTTATGAAAATCACAGTTAACTCATTTGCATTCACAGATTTATCTTAAATTAATTTGAAATTAAAATATAAGATTCTTATTCTTATTCACTATAAGCAAAATGGTGATATGCAAACAGTAAAAGTGGAATACAATATATTCATATTAAACTGCTATGTATGTAATAATTCAGTCAACAATATCGCATTTATGTTTCAGTTTCAGTTGGAATGAATAAATCGTTAAACATCATAATATGACTGTCGCTTTAAGTGATTTATAATGCCTACAGTGCCATCGTCTCTATCTCACCGACTGATATTATTTCTTATTTCTGTTTTCATGCAATAGAATATTAATATTTTCTTCTTCATTTTCATTTTTATTTTACGCACAGCATAATATTCAAATTAGTTAAAATAGATAACGTATTCGCTGTTATGCTAATATTTAGATGCCGCAATCTGTGTGTGACTCTCTCACACATAATGTAATGTGTGTAATTGCTATGTCTTTTCTGTTTTGTATTCACTATAATTAGAATTAATTCTCATTTCGTTTTTATTTTGCCTTTAACTCTATCTAAACTGATGAATTATTAGTTTCAGTTATAGACGATAAAGAAAATTTATCTAGTCAAATCTCTAATTCAGCGGTAAAAACAAATTTTCATTAAGAACACGAGACTGTCCCCGTTTTCTTTTTCTTTTTTCTTTTTTGACTAAGACCGGAAGTTGCAAAATAAATCTTATTTTCGACATCTTTTCTTCACTAGTGAAAATTTATTTATCTCACAACTAAATCGTGAAAATTCTATTTGGACAAAGTAGAGCTTAAATCACCACAATTCTTAATCCAATAGGAATATCAAAATGAAAAGAGATCCATAATAGTTCAAGTAATAATAAGGAAAAATGGTTTTAGTACTCACCATACTTATCGCTAACGCCATTTTTCACCTGTTTTACTATGTTTCTTGATTTCTTAATCGGCTGTCCTAATATTGTAAAATTGTTTAAACTAATTTGATTCACGAACAATATGTACACATGACCAATATCAAATTCATTACGTATTATACCAGTTGAACGTAATTTTTCACGATAAATGTCACATCCACCATTATTTTTTGTTGTTATAAATTGTAAACGTACCAAATCTGGTAATTTTAAATCACTTTGTTTCTTATAAATTTCTTTAACTTCAAATGTTACATTATATGTTCGTGTACGATTACTACTCATTGAACGCACTTTACCCTCAAATACGGTGGGCGCTTCAAATGCCAATGTAGTTGGATCACGTGCCGTACAAAAACGACGTTTTACAGTTGCCGGTACAAAACCACGTTTTGATTCACGCCGATTACGGCCAATTAATAATTCAGATGATTCAGATAATGAGACTGTTGATCTTAAATGTGCTGGTGTTCTAAATTCTTCATCATCATTATCATCAACTGATCCTGATGGCATTGCCAACAATGGTAAACGATGTCTACGCCACCTTAAATGTCGTTTCAATAATTTTGGTTCTGTACGTTTCATCTGTACCACCATCGAATGATTAATTGGACTCAATTCATTTTGGGTTGACTCTTTTGAAACGGTCAATTTTAAATTAGTCGGTGATTCCTTTATATTTTCCTTATTTAAACGTCTAAATTGTTTTAAATGGCTGTGTGACTCTGAAGCTGGCTCTTCATTATATTTAATTAATTTAGTGGAATCGACATTCAAACGATCCAGTTTTAAATTATCGTTCTTTATATTTAAATTATTTGCACTACCTAAATATTCACTAATCTTATTCAACTGACTACTATAAATTAAATTTGGAACATTCTGATTCAACACATCTTTTAAACTAGATGGTATTGGCTCTTGTCTAGACACCGGTTCGGTCCTTTGCCTAACATCATCATTTATTTGTTGATGTTGCTGTTGGTGTTGCTGCAACAACAAATCATGATGCCGTTGATGTCTATGATGATGTTGTTGCTGTTGCTGTTGCTGTCTAAACGGTAAATGATAATTATTATTTGTCACTGCAGCTAACTGATCGGTATTTGATGATGTTTCAACCGATTCCACCGTTTGGTCTCGATGACCATATATAAATGGTTCTAGCCGCATTGTTGATGCTCCTTGACTCCAGAACACCAGCAATACAATTATGACTGTTGGCAGGTACATTAGAAATTTGGTTAGACTCCATTTGCGCAATATGTGCGCATACATTCTTTCGGCAAATCACAAATTTAAAGAAAATTAGGTAACCCCAATCACTTGTTGGGTTGCCCTAATATCCCCCTTCTTTGTCCAAATAACACCAAAGAAACACCACCAAACACGTTCAATGTCACTCGTTTATTGTAATGATTTTGGTTTTTCGTTTTGTTTATGACGGTGCACCCAGAATATCGTTAGGGTGTTGATGATAAATTACCAATCCAAATAAATTATGTAAACGGATACAATTACACTGTACTATATTCAATACGCAACAATCTTCCTCTTGGAAATAATCATAAAGATTCATGTTGTTTATTCATTTAATCACCTTTTTTTTGTTTCAAATTGTTTAACTTTATATTTAAAGAAAAAAAATTAGAAATAACACTCACACACCCAGATCAATTATCAATTCCAATTATTTCAATATTCTTCACAAGTGCACTTAATTTTATATCAATTAATTTCACACAAAAATCATTTAGAAAAACTTCGTTTTCTTACTATTTCCTGAAGAATTTTATGTTTTATGAAATCCAATGTACAATGAGTTTTCCTATTCACTAATTTTCTTTCGTTTTTTTTTTATGTTTTTGATTCACACTAATGACGAATTTTTTGTAATCCTCAAGGAAAATCAGATGATCTTTCACTCAGTTCAGTATGAAACGAAAACAACAAAATCAAGAATTTTCATTCATTCAAATTTTCACTATTTTAACAAATAAGCTTGTTTCACATTCAATATTAAGACTTTTCTATAATTTCCACTTGTTATGTTTCAATGAAAGAAAAACTATTTTTCTTGTATACCCCTCTCTATTCAATTTCATTTAAAAAACAAACCGCAAAAATTATTCTAACGTGTATAAATGAACAAGATGTTATACGATAAATTGAGGGTATGAGGACTAGCCTCTCAGCATCCAAATAAACCACACGGCAAATTA
>JXOR01000478.1:114019-158714 GCA_001014335.1 Coboldia fuscipes | reverse complement strand
AAAAAAAAAAAACACAACAACAACAATAAATACACTAAAATGAAGAACTCTATCACAGTACCGAGTTATTTTTAAAATTGATTTTCACTTTTTTTTTTTATTTGAATAATTAAAAACAAGATCGTTCAATTCAAACGAACGACACTTTTTTGCTTAATGCTTGAACCCAAAATTTTCCTTTTACACTACCAAATGTTTCTTCATAATCATTACGATACACTTATAAAGACTCCATTTGATGGGGTGATTAACAATCACTCATTTTCACAGATGAAATTCTTTTAACTTTTTTTTTTAATTTTAAACCAGAGTCACAGTTAAATGAAAAAAAAAACCAACAAAAATATTCGTCGTTTGTGGAAAATTCAGATGTTTCACAGATTTTCACTTGTGTTTTCTTGTTTGATGGATCAAAATGTGTGTGTGTAGCTTTAAATATTCTGATATTCAACATAAAACTACTTCATAGAGCACGGTTTTACTTTTCAGTTGATAATAGACGATTCACTATTTAGAATCTTTCACTTTATACTACAAATATTCGAGATAGTATCGAAGTTAATCCACTGATTTGACACATTAATGTCTGTCTCACTCTCTCTTGATTAGTGATTTTTATTTTACTTCACTATTTTATTATTGGAAATTGCTTCATGTCCTCGTCACAGATGTGTCCAAATCTACAAAGAAAGAAAATCGGTGAGAATGAAAAATAAACGATCATTATTTGATTTGTCTTTTCGCCAAACTAATTAAATTATAATCGAATATTGTATTAGAATCAGATTTGTTTCTTTTATTTTAAAATTGCCAAGCTTTGAGTAACATTCTGTCTCGTCGACTCCTGTTGACAATGATTCACAATTTTCTTTCAATCATTCGACCGTTTTATTTCTGTGTTATTTGTTAAGAAAAACCCCAATTCCAAATCGGTTTTCAATATTCACTTATGTATGTTTAAGAAAAACAGAAAATTAAATTCCCATACAACATAACTCTTATGCTGTTTTGGATGGGGGATAGTCGACGGTGTGGTGCAACCAATTTTAAATTAGTTCAATGGAAAATTATTTTTATCTTTTTTAATTAGTTAAACTCATAAAAATTTTGTGAAAATCTCAATATTCAGAGACTTGTATCTCTTTTCATTCTGTTCTTTTTCAACAGCAATTGTTCAATACAATAGGGATAAAATAAAATGGAAAAGGAAATGTGTTTAAAATGAAAAGGAATTAAATCTTCCATTTAAAATATGACTGTGTACACACAGTACTGATATCATTAAAATGGCACTTGTGGAAACACAAAATTTGTTTTTTAATTAACTTTCTTCTGTTATTTTAATTTTCCTTTAACCAACCAACGAATAACAATAAGAAATCATTTACAAATTGCATGGTGATTATGCCAAATCAAAAAACGAAAACAATTAAGATACAAACATTAAATAATCAAATTAAACCGTCAAGAATAAGAAAATAATTAATTTCATCTAAAGAATATTTTGATATTCTTCTCATTTCACTTTCTTATTCACAAACGCAATTTTCCTTATTCTGTACTATTTTTGTTATTTTATTCTTAATCCAATGGATTTTTCAGTTTCATTAAAAACAAATTTTCCCGTCGCTGATGGAAAATTCTATACGATTTCATATACATAATTTCTGAATTAATTTTTTTTTTCTTTGGATTTGACTACATTTCATCAACATTATTCAGCGCATAGATTATTTTTAGAGTGATCGAATATTTTATCTGGTTAAAACAATATACCGCACGGTGTCGCAAATGCGGTATTTATCAACCGGATAAAATACTTTTTGGTTTTTTTTTTTATTTCTATATAACATTATCTATTCCATTTACAAAAGTAATACATATAATAACCAAAATCACCAAAATTCACTTAGTAATAAAAATAAAAAAAAGAATCAAAATTATATACTTAAAATAATCATGTGTTTTAATAAATAACAGAAAAATTAAATGATATAATTATGTTACGACATGGTACGTTTTGTCTATCGGAAGTGTAACGACTACATGAAATAAATATTATCCCCCTTATTTCATTTAAAGACATTTCGTTAATTTTTCTTTACTTTGATTTTTTTTATTATTATTTTTTTTTGTAGTTTCCATCACTCTTTGGATTCATTAAGTATATACCCAGAGTATATTCATTGACTTAATTACAATCGACATTAATAAACACTACAATACACTGTGAGACAACTGATTATTTTTATGTTACGATGCTCATAAATTCGTCTCTTTTATTATTAATTTCTTTTTTGTCTTGTATTAACAAATTTGTAGTTTCATACATTTTCTGACTCAAGTGTAATAATCGATAAATGAAGATAATTAATTCAACGTTCTCACACAAACAATCAAGTTTCATTTTAATAAATATATGAAGCAAAAATTCTTGTACATTTTTCCTTAATATTTCATCACTTATAACGTGGATATGATATTACAATGAGTTCTATTTTACCCTGTGTGTGTGTTCACGTCAACACTCATTGTAATTAAATTTAAGTTTTTCTTAATGAATTCTTTTACAATAACAACAACAATAAAATATTCTTTTAAATTATAGTACCATTGAAAGAGAGAGAGACAGTTACAGAATAAGTGAGGATGTGAAATGCGTTAATCGACATTAATTCGCTCCTTAGACAGTTTTTTTTTTCTTTTCTTTTTACATTATTTTTTTTTATGAAAAAGAGAAAAAACCGAGGAAAGAAAAATATGTTTTAATGTAATCACACACGCACAACTCAGACGTGTAGAATGACAAAAACCAGGTGTTATGTCTCCTTGTTAATCACCGTGAATTCATTTTTTTTTCTTTATTTTACTTTGAAAAAACCAACTTCTTTATTATTTTTCTAATCCAATTAAGTTCAAATTTATATTCTAACACCATTATGCACAATAGAAAATTTTCTCTTGATTTACGGTTTTGCCACCACTGTCTCAGCGCATCTATACAAATAGATATTTTATTGTTATAATTTCATTTTTATTTGTAATACGATTAATAGTAATACACTACAAAACGATTTAATCGAAAAAAAACAAACTTATAAAATTCATATCAAATCCTCTATACGGTTAAAACCATTTGTTTTCTATCTTATCTTCAAACACTCCGATTGAATTGTGAAATTATGAATTTCGCAAATTACTTTAAATGAAATTCCATTGATATAAAAACAACAAATGGTATTTCTTCTGCAAACTCATTCAATTAATTTTAAACTTTGACGATTGTTGAGAATTTTCACACATTATTTCAATGAAATTCACTTTAACAAAAAAAAAAAAAAATCCGTTTGGCACTGGCGCATCCAAAATAATTAACATACAAAAAGATCTATTTACTCCAATTATAAATTTTATGCAATCAAAATGACTCATTGTTTCTTATTATTCATAAGAAATAGAAATTATTTTCATAGAGCAATTGCTCTTAATTGAAACCAGTAAATTAAATAAAAAAAAAAGTAATAATTAAATTTGATAGAACTAAAACTGACCGCATAATTTAATCACTCTAATGTAACCATAACTGTTCACCAAAAAAGAAAATTTTCTTTTTCTTTTATTTTTCCTTCGATTATTATTTTTTTTTTTTTTATTTAAATTTTCACACACGAAATTTTATTTTCACAAATTTCTTAGAAAATTTTCATTCACTTCTTATTAACTTTTCTTGATTTATTCAATAAATTTTTGTTTGATTTTTTCCAAATTGAATTAGAAATTTAAATCAACGAATAATGAGATAATTTTAAACGGTTAATTTATTCTTTTTTTTTATTCTTTGCTGTTTAACAAAAATTACAAAAAAATACGGCAATTCGTTTTAAACGCACAGAGAGAATAAAGCAGATACATCCACATACTATGCTTGTCGAAAACTGACTGTTCGGTTCGGTATCAAGAAGCATGAAGTATTTAAAAACTAAAATAGCAGACGGCCTTTATAGAGACCGTATACATTGTTGCTGTTTTTTTTTTTATTTCTTCTTTTCACTTTATATTTCAGTGGGATGGGAATGAGAATTCTTCGGATTAGGACTCTTCATGTGTTTAACATACACACACCGTCCGTTTTGAACCAAAAAGAATGAAAGAAATATACTGTATACAGAACGCGCGGTGATGATGGCTGTAACAGTAACAACGGCAGCAGCCAAAAGCAGCGCAGCAGCAGCAGAAAACAGCATAATAATAAATTCTGTTACATAGAAGAGAGAGAGGTAAAATAAAAAGAGAGCCAACAGTCAAGTCACCGTCAACGTTGGTTTATTATTGGCATTGGAAGCATAAAATTTATAGAACCGCGAACATCATTTTCCCTATTATGTGGCGATTAACCAGCCTCGACTCTGGTCGACTTTCGTTGCCTTTTTTCTTAATTCTTGTTCTTTCATTATTTTAGTGTTGCTTTACGTACAACTAAATTATTCATTTATTGTAAAATTTTCATTTTAATTCAATTAAATTGTTATGTATCCGTTTGGTTAGTTAATTTTTATTGATTGGTGGTCACATATCATCACTGTTCAGAAAATCCCATAGCGAATTTCCTCAAAAACAAAAATTCAACGTTACTTAGGCCACAATTACAATTATATTGAAAATTCACTCAATTCCACTAGGAATTTATTGATTTTGTACCAAATGGCTCAGAGTGACGGTATTAAATAAAAACAAAAAATCAACAGTACATTGCCAATTGTTTTAATTATCTCAAATAAAGTCGCGTACGCTTTATAATTCACTATCTAAACACATTCTCACTCCCCCGTGTAATGATCACATTATTATTAACACATTCAATTCAATTTATCGTCATTGTTTTATTGTAGAGATCCATACAATATTTTATACTGTTATTTTGCTTCCATTATAATTATGTAAATAATATAAAATACAGCATCATCTGTTACACTCATTGACTCTATCTCTTGATCGTATCATCCATCAATCAGTATAAATCAAATAAGAATCCAATGAAAATTAATCATATTTTATGTTTAGTGTGACCAGAATTTTTCATCATCATTATTTGAAAATTCCATTTCTTTTCGCTTAATCTCTAATACCGAGTCAACATGAGTTGTGGAATTAAATAAAATGCGACACCTTAAGCCGATATGCTTATTAGTTGATTTATACGCATCATCCTAAAATAGAAGAAAACCAAACGGAATCATTGAAAATAATAATAAAAGAAATATACACCGAATGAAAATGTAAACCGTTTCAATCCGAGCCAGTTAAGTTTATAATTTACATTAAATTCTTTCCTCTGTTTTTCATTTTTAATATTAAATAATGAAGTGAGTAACTAAATATGAAATAGAAAGATAGAGAGAGAGACAGTGAAGTCGATCCCCCATTCAAATCTTGTTAGTAAGGAAATTTTATACATCCAACATTTCACTGTCTTCTCATCCATTCGACATGATGAAAATTGAACATCGATTTCAACTCAAAAACCGAATCAACCGAAAAATAACGACGAATGCAGTTGGAAAATTCACTGTATAGCTCAACCGTACTTCTTTCATTTCATTCCCTCAGATGTCTGGTTTTCTCCTCATGCCATGCAGCTCCACACACCCGTCAAGGAAAATACAAAACGATTTTCTATCTGGTTATTTCAATTTTACACGAGATGCAAACGCAATCATCATTCATGTGATGATGATCATGGGGAGATCACACAACAACAACATAATTTAATTTAATTTGGCCTCCTCATCAACCGTGGAACCCGAAAGTGAAAATTTATAAAACAAAAATTGAAATACACAACTACAACGGTTGTTTCAAAATCTCAGCTTTTGAGTGAGATTAAGAATATGTGGAAATAAACATTTTAGGTGTTAGACGGTTTTTTTTTACTCTTTTGATATTTATAGAAACCTTTATAAATAACCTAAAATATATTGAACATGAAATAAAATTAAATCATTGATTCAATGTAAATAAGTTAAATTTTACCTTCTGCGCCAGTTTAAATCACTAAGAGGAATCACAGAAAGCAAACGATAAATCTGATTGTTTCTGATGCAATTGAATTGCACATTCGTTTAGGATTCAACACTCAATGTAATTGTGAAAAACTGAACTCAACGATCAAACGAGAGCACACAGAAAAAAAAAAAGAAATAAAAACTAAGTCAACATCATCTATAGCAATAACTGCATGTGGAGCATAAAATGAAAAATAAAACATTAATCCATTTTTTGATTGTGAATCCATTTCGTTTGTTCTCTGTTATATTTTTATTCGATTTAATGTAATATCAAAAGAACAGAAGAGAGACGTTCTCTTCCCTTTTCGTAATACATGTATGATATAATTAAATCAAGTCAGTTGACAGCATCAAATATTACACCTGTAAGCGTAATGAAACGGTTAATGTGCTCTTCCCATCGTATTACAATAATATCAAGTATGAAAACATCACACATTAAATTACTGGTTTTCTTTTATGGTTTCCCATCAATGGTACACTTCTTCCTCTTTCTCTCTGTTTAAACTTTTACAAGTCACATTCTTTATTTATGTTATAGAGTTTGTTTTTTTTTTTTTTCATTTTTGCTACTCTTGTCTCTCCCCCTTTTTATATTCAGCCGGTAGACACTTCTCATCACCAAACACAGGTGAATCTGTGTGTGGACTTTAAAACTACACTCTATATCTGTTTTTCATCATAGTGTTATAACAATCATAATAATTATAACTGTGATTATATGCAACATAATCTACATAATCATATTATAAATAATTATTTTAAATTATGGCGTTGAAGCACTAATTCAATAACAATCAGATAAAAAAATCTCATCATCCTTTTGGCTTTATATACACGTTGATTTTAATGTTTTGTGCTACTACAATCTTATACCATCGTGTGGCGCATCCCAAAGACAATAAAGAAATAAAAGGAAATTGTCCAATGATCAGAGACTTTGTGAACTTTTTTTTATAGTTTTGTCTCTTATATTTTTTTTCTGTTGTTCTACCAGATAGAACTTTGTTTCTTTTCTTATTTTGTTCTTTTTTTTTATTTCAAGAAAAACTATAAATTTTATTTGTATTTCCTTCACTTTTCATTATTATTGGAAGCGTGAAATAAAAAGAGATAGATTACGATTGGAAAAGAATGATGAAAATAAAATAATAAAAACATAACATTGTTCCATACATAATGTTTTGCTTAACATAAAACTGTTGAATAAGAACAATATTTTTGTTTTAATTTTAGTATCTTGTACATAACTTCGAAAAATACAAAAATAGTCGATTATTATTATTAGCCTAGGTCGATAAGGTGGCACTTTGTTTCATGAAATTGTGGAATTACCATCCAAATTAAGGACGATGAACACTACAAATCACTTAATTTAATTGATAAGAAGCAATTATATCAATTTTCTTCATATTCCACTGCGAAATATGAATATCTAATTTGATCCCATACCGTAACTTGCAGCAAAATCTAGTTATTATGGAATTATTGGAAAACTCTCAAAATAACTGACTTTTTTGTACCGAAAACACGTCGACAAAGTTAATATTCTCATATAAAAAATTAAATTCGTTCTTTCTCTGTCTGTTATACTTTCAATTACACATACGATTCACTCAGTTCTTTTTCTCGTTTCAAATTTAAAAGGAAACCGTGCATTAAGAATAGAATTTACAATGAAAAATTAAAGAAAAAAAATCAAATAACAACAAACTATAAGAAAATTCATACACGACTGAACATTCTACAAGTTGAATAAGGTGAAAATATACAGTCAAAGAGAATTACAATAACAACGAATTTGAAAAAAAAATACTAAAACCTATTTAAAACTAAAGGTAGAGCATATCCGACACATCGGTAGCATTAAATAAAAAATGAAGAAACAATAACAACAACAGCGAAAAAAAAGAAGACTACCGCGTGCACATAATTCTTATTACACGATTGCCACCTCGCCATGGTGCCATCTTTTCTGCGGTGACCAGGCGCATGGTGTACCACACAGTAGTGATCCCTATATTTAACATTTTTTTCTTAACCAGAGGCTCCTCTGTCTCTCTCTCCCTATCTATCTCTGTCTCGAACACCTTAGGATGCAGTGTTGCGTATACGATCAGTTTGCAAGTAACCGATCAAATTGAATCAAACACAATCAAAAGTATCACGAAACGCCACTTAAGAAAACTCTACAAAACTAGTGTAACACCGAATTAAATTTGAATTGAATTGCAATTAAAGTAACATCTTCTAAGAATGCCACTAAACATTGAATGATTGAATTTGACTCAAATATAATTTCAATATAAAAGTATTCAATGGTGAATTATTACATCTACACGTTGTCTTTTCACCTCAAACAATCGTCAACAGTTTGTTATTCTCTTGTTTTCATTTATAAAGAATTATACATTTTCATCTTTAATTTTAAATTATAATGTAATAAGATGTTCTATGTGTATGTAATACAAGTGAGTGTCTTCAAATAATATTTTCGTTTCTATTTTTTTATTTTATTTTTACTAAATTCTTCCCAATGTTTTTTAATGTTTAAAAGTTTCTTTTCATATAACATTTATTGAACCTTACCATTAACTCTATAAGAACGAATAGTTCTTATTTACCTGTCGCTTTAAAACAGAATACGATATTCATATATATATCGTTACATTTAACGCCAAACCATTGAATTCAGGAGACCAGAACGAATTTTTGAAGGGTGATGTTAAACAATGCATACTAATTCTAATTCCATAATATAAGAAAATATGGTATCATTTGATACAACACATGAATAATATATTGAATCAAGAGAATTTACTTCACAAGAAAACACTGAATAATACAAGTGAACTATAAAAGTTTAAAATATATTACTTATATCACAAATTAAATGTAAAACAAAAAAAAATAACAAAAATAGAACCATCATCATGTACACAGTAGTTACTTACGTACAGTAGTTTAGTAATACAACAGTTTTATTTATTTTTTATCTCTTTCTGTTTTTCTTTTTATTTTGCGGGGTTCTTAATAGAGGAGGAATACGTGAATTAAAACTTGAAGACTTTTTTTTTGTTTTTTTTTTTTTGGTAGCCCACAGAAGCCAAACTGTGAATTAACTATTTCTTATTTTATTTTGAATATGAATATCAACCTGCTACTACTATGAATATGAATTTAAATGAGAGAGTTGAATGAAATCGTTCTGTTTGTTTCAAATTTTGTATTCGGTAATTTATTACACACCACCACACATCAATGATTGTATGGAAAAGTCATAACAAAGAATTCAAGATGAAAAATTATTAAATTTATTGAATCCACAGGTAATCATGACCAAACATTTGAGTTACATTTAAATTTCAATTGAACCAATTGAATGATTCACACAAATCCGTTGTTTCCGTTAACGATAGGCCATAAGTAAACGATTAATCTTTTTCTTTTTTTTTTTTTTTTTTTTTTTTTTTTGATTTTTACACAGAAAATTTAATGTGCAATTCAGTTCATCATTTTTATTTTCTATTAAATGATTGCATTTTATCATGGCGAGGGTGACCAGTAAACATACGAAAATATATCAAAACCATATATTGGGATAAGATTGAATTTCATTCACCATAGCCGGCATTCAATTTAAATGATTTCATAAATACCAAATTAGATCGATTATATCACGTAACATAATCAAAATTAATTAAAACGTAAACAAGTCTCTTCATGCTTAACCACATTAATACATTATTACTTAAATGCGTACACATTATACCTGTATACACTTTCACACAATTAAATGTGCCATAATCGATCTTTATTAATTTTATGGATGATATTAATGAAATGGAATTTAACTAACCGATATTAAATAACATGATAAAGGTGATAAAAACTAAAACAATACGAATTGCTATTTGTTGTGCAACCATTTCAATTATGTATAACCGAACTTTGCATTCAAATTACACATTTAAAGAATTTTATCAATAAAAATAATACAAAAACCGTATTTCTTTCATATACGATGGGCGCCTTGTTTCAATATACAAGTCCATTGGAATTCTGATTACATCGATAAATGAGCCGTTTTTTTTTTGACAGGCGTAAAACAGTAGTTGCAAAACAGTAATTAGGTGAAAAGTGAACTTGATATTAGAACAAAAATATAGGTTAAACACTTTTTTATATAAAATACAAAATAGAAATAAGTCATTTATCAGCTGCTAAATTTATTAAAAACACTTCAAATATACCGATAAGATTCTTTGTAATTTCCATTTGGTCAAATATAAATTCCCGGAATTTATAAATTACGTTAATCCCAATCAGAAACCCCGTGCTAATTGGGGATCAAACTATTATATTGAGTTAAAATTAATAATCATCCAAATGTTAGATATAAATAACTTCCGCACATAGCGCCCGTTATCAGTGATTCCGGTTGAAATCACTACAATTCCCACGTATTCAACTTAATCATTCAATCTACCCTAACAACGTAACAACAGTGACGCAAATTAAATCAACGTCTTTTAAATTCCAAGACAAAAGTATTAAACAAAACAACATATTTCAAGTGATTAATCACGTGTTAATTACCTTTTAAAACAAAACCAATTCATAGATGATAATTACGTTTTCATTTCAAGGTGGCAACCACATAATGTACAAGTATGTCACACTGTATGTCATACATAACAATTTTCATATTCATCAAATGTAAGAATTCATTCAAATATTAGTTTAGTGATTAATAATGAAATAATGTTTTCGTTTCTTAGCCTCCCAACACAATAAAACATTTTTCCATATGCCGATAAGATAATTGTATTTAATACAAAAATTTTACATTTACCGGCTTAATATGACGAAATTCACCTGTCTAAATCATTCATTATTAACTGATATTACGTTATTGTTTCAGTTACATGGAATATCATACGTAATTTGCACTAATTGAATCGTTGAATCATTCACTTAATGCTCGCTGAACTAATTAACCAAATATTGATTGTACAAATTCAATATAATAAATTCAAATGAAAATAACAATAATTCCCGACTCAACGACAATATGAAAAATAGTTAGACCTCAATTTCAACGGAATTTCAAACGGTTCATAGTCTCTTTCCTATTATCTTAACCAAAATGAGAAAGAGAGAGAAAAAATTACTTTCATCGTAATCTGTTAATTACAGGGCCTCTGGTTTCTATCAATCGCAACTAATTCATTTAAACGGAGGCAGTTAAATAGGATGAAAGTCTTTTCTTCTCGAAATTTACATATTTAAATTTTCTTCTTATTTTCAGTTCTTCAGTACTTGTCTACGCTATTATTTACTAGATCCTGGTATTAAGAGAGTTAGAGAGTTTAAGAACATCATCAAGAATATAATGATAATAGAGTCATATAAATTGAAACATACACCAAAATGAATATGATTTTGTCGGTGATTATAGTGATACGCTGAACACGGATTGAGTTGAAGAAACATCTTTAGGTACACACAAGTGCCAAGGAACAACCCCAATAATCATCCAGAATTTTCATGTTAAATATCTAGGTAAACATAATTAGAGCAAAACTCAAAATGATTTCAATCCATTTTTAAAGATAAATCTATTTATATTTGGTACCATCAAATTGAAGAAATAAAAACGTATCCCGTCTATACCATATAACGTTACTTAAACCATTTAACCATTTGATTATATCCGAATAGACACATCATTTTTCCTTTCACCGGTTTTTCTATACACATTTATCTCTATCTCTTAATAAGCCACCCGTTGTATAACCGATTACACATTTTATGAATACGAACCAACAAAAAAAAAAAAGAAGAAAATATTTAATTATTATTTTAACTTGGTTTTCATAAACATACAAAGTACTTATGTTTTTAGACACAATACATTACCGTTTAAGATGAATACCGATTTTTCCTTAAAATTTCTCGATGAGTTATGCCTGTTGGTTATCAATTGAATTTCAATGAAGAAAAATAAGTAAAACGGTCTAATTGATAAGTCCATACATAGAAAAGTATGTGGAAATCATCAATGTTGGTTTTCTTTTGAACGTGTTGTTCAAATGATTCGTGGTTTTTCAATGATTTCTTACAAAATTTTCTTCTCAATTAAGATGGCAACGTATAGAGAATAATTCTATTCGATTCTATAATACAAACTGGAAAAATTCACACCTAACTATCTAACCCTGAGCAACACGCATTTCTTTCTCAGCGGTAACAAAGTGCGTTACTGGGTGCGCTATAAATAGTTCACCATATTCTCCACTATAAATTTTTACCTTATTTTCTATCTTTAAACAAAAAAAAATAATTGATTTAATTTCGAGTATGAATTAGTGTAGTCGCGCCACTTAGTTAAGTCCGATACTGTCTAATTTGAAATGAAATGTAGTACTTACTACTTACCCATTCATATGGAGACCAATAAAATGACGAACCATAATCACACCATATCGTTTAATGTCAGTCCACCAAACAAAATCAACCCCGTACAATTGTTGACAATATATTCGATATTTATTTTTTAGGTCAATCCAGTCAATTATCCATTGTGGCAATTCCATAATATTCCACCAAATTGAAAATATTTTATCTAAGGAAAATAAAGAAAAACAAAAAGAAAATAATTATCATAATTTATTATAGTTAGAGAATTTAATGTCTAGTTTTAAATTCATATGATGTTCTTGGAATTAAAGTTTTCCAACTGCAAATTATAGAAATAAGAAATGGAAAATAATTTTAATGTTAGAAAAATTATTAACGTTTTGGCGCCATCATTTTAATTGTTTATATTTGAGTGGAAAATCCATTGCTATTAATCGCGTAGTACCGGTAAATTTTCTTTTACTATTTTTGCAGAATCATCTAAGTAAAATTCTGTCTTATTTATTAATATTTAAATTACAAAAAGAAAAAAAAAACCAAAGAATATTATTTCATCTAAATTAAATAAAATTGCGTGTGGTTGATCAGATACGGATCAAGAATTAAGGTGCCTCTTAGATTACAATTTAGTATTCACAAAATTGGTAATTTTCACGGTATTCAATGGTTTGATATGTGCTGAAATATTATAGATCATCACAGACTTCTCCGTCTTAATGGGTATTAGGTATACGCCAACAACATTGCCAATATAATTTAATTGTGAACTTAAGAAAAAAGGTGGCATACGGCGCAAATAAATAGCAATTTTTCTTAATATTGTGCCGTTTTTATTATACCTCATCACTACCTTACTCTCAAAAACAAAATAAAAAGAAAAATAAAAGAAAACACACAACGTGTGTTTTGGAGCTGTTTAGGTTTTTCAGTTTTCTTATTTTCATTTATCTTTAAAAAGTTTTGTGGTGCACACAGTCTCTCGGTATTTAGCGAAGAGAGCATGATAGAGAGAGAGAAAAGAGTTGTGAAGCAACATTAACCATAAACGAGATGCCGATTTATGTTGTGTAATTATGTTTTATGAAACAACCATTTAAGTGGAACGGTTAATTTATCAGAAGTGTACCGCAGCTTAGCCATGTCCATTTATACATTACACACACCGTGTGTACACACTAAAGTCAAACAAGATATGAGCAAAAGAATGAGATGGATTCTTCAACCAAACCAAAAGACACATTTCCAAACTAAAGTGAAAGACAAAGAGAGAAAGAGATTTATTTCTTATTATATTGAACCGATGCAATTTCAATTCATATTATGCAGTTTACATTTTGGCCATGTTACAATCCATCAACATGGTAAAAGACCTTCAGGCAAATTATCTACAGCATCGCCGAGGATGAGAGAGAAAATATTCTGTTCTGTTTTAACCATTTTGATTAGTTCGACTCCTTTGATGCCCAAAGTATTTGATTGCAACTTAATAACCAATTTGACCGTTGTTGATAATTTCTTTTTCTTTTTTCTTTTTTTTTTTTTTTAATTTTGTATTTAACGTTTTGGTTACGAGTACTCTTGATTTTTATGTGTACAGTCAGTTAGTTCTTGTAGCCACATAAAAATAAAAACCGAATTAAATGCACTTTAATGTTGTTGTTGGTGTTTCAAATGAAAATAATAATATAATTCCCAACTTGTGGAAAACAAGAGAAACGAATTATTAACGAATAAATAAACTCGTCTGTATTTTTGTTTCACTGGTTTATCTGTTTGGGACGTTTTACAATTTTTTTTTCTTCGTTTGATTGGAATACACCTTGTTGTATCCGACTACAGAGAGTCTCATTAAGTTGTACTTACCATATCAACTTTTATTGTTGGTTGCTGTATTTTACATTTTATTTTTTTTTTGCATTAAATTTGACTTTGAAACCAATACGTACATAATGAGATGGACACATAAGACTATTAAATCAATTTATCTGGATGTGTCCTAATATAGAAATGAGAAAAAAAAAAACCAAAAACCAAAAACAAAATAATAAATGCAATTGTATAATGTTTGGTTTATGATTTTCTGATTGGCAAATTAACATCGGATCATAAAACTATGAAACTGCATTCACACATATAATGATTCAGTTAATGAATATATTCGTTTATAATTGATGAAGAATTAAAATTATTTGTTATTTAATTAAATTAATTATTTTCTCTTTTATAGCTGCGTTTATGGCATCCACAACGATAATAAGGTCAACAAGAAACCGATAATCAGTACAGGATAGAATAAATTAGAAACTTCTACTATCTTGAAGTCTTTAATCGTATCACAATACAATCCATTTTTGATCATATTTAATGCGTTTATTCAGAAATGAGATACGTACAATATCTCACTGTTAAACTCTGTTTAGCATCACTTAAAATAATTTCCCTTATGTGAATGTGATAATGAGCCAGCACATAATCATCTAAAAATAGTTTACATACTCATCCTCAATATCTTCCAGTATAACGTTTATTTTATTTTTTATTTTATTTTGTACAAAAGATATTGGATAATTTATAAAAGATGAGACAAAACTGCCACCCACTTTGGTTCTTCTTATACACCGGTACAACTAAACAGTTTTTATTTAAAGCAATCGCGCAAAAAAAAAAACATAACTGAAGAAAAGAACAAAAGGAGATAAGATCCAAAAGATATGTGGAGTCGTTCTGGATATTTTTTTTTTATTATATTCTTTTTTACTCTTCAAGTTGTTAGGTTGAATATTTATCTCATCTCATTTTGATTCGTTAAATGCTATTAAACCATATTTATCGGCTTATTAGAGCAGGTTGTGCATATAAATTTATATTTTAATA
The DNA here is from genome assembly GCA_001014335.1 of Coboldia fuscipes. NCBI lineage: Eukaryota > Metazoa > Arthropoda > Insecta > Diptera > Scatopsidae > Coboldia > Coboldia fuscipes. The sequence continues at coordinate 143,352 of JXOR01000478.1, read as the reverse complement.
CAGTAAAACATGTCTCTTTAGTTTTGTCGATATATTTGTTGTTCTTTTCTTATTTTAATGTTTTATTATTTTCAATTTTTAACTTGTAGATGTTTCTGTATTCAATTTCTTAACGAGAAACAACACCTCACATAGAGTTCTTTTTCACGAGTTATTATGGTAAAAGAACGCGACCGATCAGAGTAACGTAAAGATCATGAATCGGCTGCTGTGTTAGCTGCTGCTAATATACCACTTTGTGTGGCTGTTGTTCTACTGTAGCTAAGATGATGATCATCATCATCATAAACGACTATCTGATTATTATGAATATTTTTTTGTTTTATTTTGATCTATAAAACGATATGGAATATAACCGGCTTTTGTTTTCAGTCACTCTAGTAGACAGAACGACGTCATCCCACCACAATTTCATTATCTGTATTTGCTAAATAATGTTGTCTGTTTTATATTCATTTGAATTTGACCATTTTGGTGTCATCTTTACTCAACACACACATATTCATAACAAAATTCAAAATCCATAGTGTTCTCATTCTAAGCATAACTTAATGATCTATTAATTTTTAATTGTTAGTTATATTGATCATATTTAGGTGTTCACCACCTATGAATCATCTCAGCAACAATCAGGTGTAAAATTAAAAATGTGAAACACCTTATTATCTTGAAACATAAAACACGAAAAAAATTTTCATTTATATTTTGTTTCCTTGATTATCAGTGAATCATATCTTTGACCCTCATAAAAATTCTTAATTCCACCAAAACAGCCATACAAAATATTTTCTGTACACACGAATGATGATGAATGAACGCCATTCAAGAATTTTAATTAGTCTTAAATTATCTTAATCTCATTGAAAATTATTTATTATTTTAATTTAATGACGACAATCGTCAACTTAAACACATTTTTTTCTCTTAAATCCCATAATAACAAACAAATAGAATGCAAAAAAAAAAACAAAAAAAAAATTCAGATTGAAAATTAACCAACAACAATAATGAAACAAAATTTAAATGGTTTATCATTTCAGTGTAATCTCACCTGGTGTTATTCGGTGTGTATATTTTGATCGCCATGTGTTTCATAAAACCTTGATCATATTAAAATTGGTCATTCAAATAAACGTTAAATATTTAATTATGATAAGGAATACATGTGTATTTCAAATATCTTTTTTTACGTTTTCTTATCACAAATATTTTAAGAAAACCTATAAATCTGCATATAAATTTTTCATCCATGAAAGTATTTCATTTTCTTGGCTACCCCAAAACACCAATTGAATCGTTTTAATTGTTATATTTTAGATTTTGATATGAGCATCAGTTTCCATGAATCCTATCACCTTTTCTTCTCTCTTTCACTCTGTTTCATCGCTGATAATTATCAATGACAGCAATTATAATACAATAAAGATGAAATGAATACGCAAAACGTATGAATACAGATACCCAACAAACAAACGAAATCAAAGTTAGGCATCTACATGGTGAATCTCATATGTGAAATATAAAAAAAAAAATGGTAACCACGGATGGGATTCACTGTTAACGAGAAGATAATATGAGCTATAATGTAGAGGGCACCATGGCAATAATTTTACTTTATTTTTATTATATTCACTTCGTTCCATTCGTATTTAAGTAAATTTACTTAAGACGCGTGGTCAAATATTTATTATCTCTTCTTGTATAGTAAACTACTTGGCGATTGGATACATCTTCTTGGCCCCGTATTCTTTTTTTCTGTTTTGTCTCTTTCTGTGCCGGTATCTCCCATCGTATAGTATTTTCCACCTTTACGCACAAATTTTAAATTATTGTATGATGCTGTTTTGTCTCTTTTATTGTTTTACGTTTTTTTTTCTCCACATTTATTACATACCTTTTACTTATTATTTCTATTGAATACTACAGTTTCAGATAATAGTGATATACACTACTTTAATCGGGTGTGAAGTTAATCTAGCACTGTCTTCAATAACCATAATTCTATTTTATACATTATTCTTATAGTTACGTATCAAACAAGGTGATACATAAAATTAAAAAATACGAAAATATGGTGAGACCAACGAATGGAATGAAAAACCAATAACAACAATCAACTACCCAGAGACAACAGGCAAAAGAAAATTACAATCTTTTGAAGTTATTTCTTTTCTACATTGAATTCTGTGTAATCTAACATAGCACACATTCCAATTTTATTTTAATTCTACTTATTCGCCAGGTAAACATTGAATGGAATGATAATATGTTTTACGGATTCTTTATGAGGATTTAATACGATGGTGGCACCTTGTTTTGTATTTATTAGATTAAAATCTGATTTTAAAAACACAACGAATATAAAATTCCCTTGCAGTTTCAACAGATACTACACACAGTATCCACCAGACAGTTTAAACGGTATGATAAACGAAATCTTTTTCTCACCATCGAATTTTCCAGTGATTCCCCACAGAACGCTATTCAATGGTTTTGCTTCTTTTTTTTCCCTCAATCGCATATTGTAGAAAGGAAAATTTAATACATCGTAATTGTCTACATTTTAAAAATTTCATTACATACATGAAGTTGTTTCTTTTCATATTAAGAATTTTTTTCCTTTTGATTTAATAACAGAAACACTTTAACGATTAGATGGAACAGACGGTAAAGTGAGTAAAAGTATAGTGAACATTTGTAAATATTGAAATGATTTTCCATAGAAAATAACAACAAAAAATTATTGAGAAAATCAATTTGTGTATATTCATCGTTTGATGTGGTTTATTCATTCGCATCCACATAAAATTTAATTAATTTCTGTGCTAAATGATGATACCAGAAATACAGAAGGTAATCCACACCAGACACAACCAATTTCACATTGACCTTTTCTGTCATACTCTCCGCTTTCTATCTCTCTCTCTCTCTCGTTCACATGTTCTGTATCTCATTTAAATATAATCAGTTTAACTATAATTAACCTGTTCCGATATACATACAATGTTTTTATCGTGTTTAATTAAATATTTCCAAAAATATAACGAAGAGTTTTTGATTTTTATTTTTTTATTAAATCATTTCACATCTTGATTTAAAATTCCACATGATTTATGATGTAATTGACGTTATAAAAGAGACAACAATTACTGATACAATGTTTAACATATTATGATTTTATGATTTCAACACAACCAGAGGCTCCTCTTTAACGATGGCCAAACATCGGCAACAGATCAGACAGAAATATAATAACATTCATACTTCACTTTACAGGAGCTGAATTTTAAAATTCAGAGATTCACCAAACAAAAATTACGTTTAACAACTTTACCGTGTCCGTCTGATTACTTTGTACATAGTTTAACGTGAGACACATCTTTCTTATGGGGAGACACATAAATTCATAAGAAATAATTAAACAAAATTCGTTTATATAAAAACCAAATCACCTTATAAACGTGTATCGTCTGTTCGTATCAATTTCACTATTAAAATTATTCACATATTTATTTCAATTCGGTACATTTTTTTATTATACGGATCACTTCGTCAACTGAATATGTAATAAAAATAAGAAGGTAACATCATACAACAACAACAACTACAAATGAAACCAAAACATTTAAATATTATTCGATTAGCCAAAAGGTATTTAACTTTAATAATATTCCATGTGAATAAATTTTATAATGGTGAATCCATTTGTTGCTTACTTTTTGTCTTTTTTCATTTGAAACATAATACAAAAGTATCCCCAAACGTTTTAAAATTTATTTTATGAATTAGCAAGAAATCACTTACAATATTTTTGTGGTTAGATTGGTCAACGGTGTTAAATTGTTTTCCCTTTAATTCAGTGTCGCTCTCTCACCTGAAACCACCGACACGAACCCCAAATGAATATCATTTTTCAGTCCAGAAACCAAAATCAATTATACACAATATTCGAATTGTGAGAAAATAAAATCAATTCACAATTCAAATGACTATAAGATCATTAAATCAACACCGCCGCCTTTTTCTGCTTTATGTTTAATTGGAATGTGTGTTGATACAAGAATCAATGTTCCTCTTCTTTTTTTTTTATTATTTGACATCTTCCAATGTGACTGAGAAACGGTTGGCTCATTTGGGTCCACCAACTATCTCATCTTATTGGCACCATTATTCTTAAATCGCATGAATCATTTTTACAGAATCCATAAGGAAAGAAAACAAACAAAAATAAAAAATAAAAAGAAATCATCATTTCCATTTTCTTTTAATTTAATTTTTGTTACAATAAAATAAAAATTATTGACTGTCCCAATGTCTATTGTGGTTTTATTGCAATCAAAATGTGGATACACAATGTAAGTGTAACTGGTATGTGATTGTGATTTGGTAGGTGTCGTTAATACCACCAATCTATTGACCACATCGGTCATCACCTAGAAGACACAATCTAAGGAATTCACAAAGTTTTCTTTGTTATTTTCCACTGTTTTCCTCCCGGCCCCCTTAAAACTAAAACGATTTTGTTTTCTGTTTTCCTTTTCATTTAATTTCTTTTTTTTTTCGTAATTCTCACATGGTAATCAATTGTAAGCAATAGCCTGTGAATTCAGGTGAACATTTTATTTCAATATTTAGCACCTATAAGTTATAACCAAAATTATTGGCGTCAAGATATTTGCGATAAGATCGCATTCTCAACGGTTTTAAATTGCCTATTAATGTCGTCTCCTTGCTTGTATTTCTTTACTGTGTGATTTTATTTTCCTTATTCAGTTGTATATTTTGGATTTTTATTCATTTTCGTTGTTCATTTAAAAAAAAAATGCAAAAAATATAAGATACAGATATACGATCACGATAAATTGATGCTACCAATAGAAGTCTCGTATGCAAGGAATTTTATAAGAACTTTTATATTTATTTTGTTCCTCTCCTCAAAACGGAATCTCAGCACCATAGCAATAATAACAATCTCTTCTGTTTTGTACACTTGAAAAATGCATACCAAAGTGGGACTCTTTGGGGGCAGCAGCAGCAGCAGCATCAACAAACACAAAAACCAAAAACAAAATTAAATAAAACTAACCACAGTGAGAAAGAACAAAAAAATCACACTCTGAAATAAAACAGAATAAAATTCAACAGTGAGGACACACAACGTGATTATTTTTACCTTGTTTCAGCTCCACAATTCGAATTATTTATAGGTAAAACCCCATAAGAGAGTATCATTATATTAAAGCAAAAACCTTGAATCATTTCATAAATTCCTTTGTGAATTTATCAACAGAAACGATCAATTTGAATCAAATTAACTGAATCAATTTCATATCAAAATCTTGGGGATGGACGGTAAGCAAATCCAAAAATAATTAGCTTCCGATCGATTATAATTCTTTCATAGATTGCGGTTAACTGACTATCATTCCAAACAGAAATAATTGGTAAAATTCAACACCGATTAAGCAACTAATGAGTTTTTTGTTTTTCTTTTGATGACTTAGAGTGATCAAGAATGAGTGATAATGATTCCAATCATTTGAACGTTTAACAGGTTAACCATTGCAATCACTCAACACGCATCCAATTTGTGGCCCCCCCCCCTTTACTTTATGATCGTAATATCCAAGTAAAGAACTCAACCAACAACAAAATAATAAGAAAAGATAAATAAATCCCTTGAAGCTGATACAATCAGCCAAGTACATCAACCGATCATTGATGAAATTGTGATAAAATTTATTGGTGGCTCCTAACTAATTATCAAATCTGGTCGATTAAAATACCTTTGGCAATAATGTTTTCTCAGTTCTCTGTGCAGCCAAGGAGTGTTGGTTTTCCGCCATCCACCTTAATTATACTAAACGTATTTGGCAATCCTCATTTATTCTTTAGTGTTTTTTTGATTTTTGCCGAACATTCGATCCAAAACTAAAGGAGACAGACATTATAAAGGCATAAAATAAAATTCTTTTGGAATCTCTCTTTTCATGTTGTTGTTATGTTTCTTCTCTGTATATTCTTCAGTTTTTTATTTTGGGGTATATGCAGTTTATAAAGTCATAATATTACACGTAAAAACATCAAAAACATGGATGTAGGTAGGAATACCAATAATGGGATCCAAACAAGAATCAACTTCTTATGGATTCAATTGAATCTCTCTCACCAATCAACTGATGCAAACATAAGAAAAATGTTTAATATTTTAATTCTTTGATTTTAGTTATTGGATTTTCATGTACCCCAAAAAAAAAACCTAAAGATTTAGGATACTAACTCTGTACCAATTTCAACGTGTGTTGGATGTCGTTTTAGTGTCGCACATCACCCATAATATGTGAATTAACAATTTAATGCAATCACTCGTACCGATATATGATGGTGCAAAGCAAATTGTATTCAAAAGATGTACCACATCGTATTTATTCCTTAACGAATTTCATATCGTAAGATCAATTAATAATAATATTCGATATAATGTGACCAATTTAAAAGTAAATATTAAAAATTCAAAAGAGAAATAAAATGAGACAGAGAATATAACAGAGGTTCCCTTACACAATATGCTCCATACACCAAAGGAGATGATGATGATGATGCTGCGACTGCACTGGGTACCCGAAACAACATTAAATGGAATATTATTTGGTGAGACCAAAATATAAAGCACACACGAATATTGCCAACAGAAAATAAAGAAAAACCGCAGTGGGAATTCATGGTCTCACTTGATATTAATTTTGGGTGGTCAGTAAACAACACCATGCGCCGCATATTCTCAGCCACTGAGGTGGCTTTTGCTGTTGTTATTTTTTTTTCTTACTTTTTTTGCATCGTATTTTGTTTTCTTTTTTTTATATTTAAAGGAATTTTATGTCTTCTTTTAACCAGTTGCCCATATAAAGGTAACCTGTGATCGGGGCGATGAAGGCAATATAAAAGGTATACACACTCGACATAGTATTTGCCATATGAAAAAATAAAACAAAACATCTCTTTCACATATCCCCCCATATAATACTTACATATATGAAACAAAACAGCAGAAGAATCATCAGTGAAACTCTTTACAGAAAAATAAAAAAAGACTTAAGCTCATTCGATGGAAATGAAGTATTAAAAATATATCGTTGAATTCATATAACATTGGCTAATACTTCATATGTGAATTTTGTTTAGGAAAACTAAAAACAAAACCAAAATTGCATTGAACAACGAACCAAATAAAAATAAAATTTTCAAAACCACCGAGATGTAATAATAAAAAACGAAAATGCAGTTAAATTTATTTGAGGTAATATGCACCTTAATATGTTTTGTATTTTGTCATTATGTCTTTTGATCGGTAAAAAACACATTGTGTGTGAATATGTTTTAATTCCTTATTTAATATATTTCACAGTCCAATTGAGGATCGGTGGTTCGGTGAATCAAGAACAAGACACATATAAAATGGGGACAAGAAAACAACTGATATTGGCGATCTCTACACCGCCAACCCAAAAACAGATTTAACCAGATACACTAAGAGACAGAAAATCTGCGATCATCATCAAACAGAGTTGTGGACTATTTCGAAAAGTATTTCCTCCCCAATATGGACACACTTTTCCACATGCCGAACCATTGATCACTCCCCATTGAAATGTTCTTATTTTTAATTTTAATAAAAGCCCGGGATACAAATAAAACTTTAATTTTTCATCTTCAATTTATTGCTTGTTTACCTATATTGGACCCAACACGAAAGGAATCAACTAAACAAGAAAAGTGGAAAAAAAATTTTTATAATATAACAGACATGAAATCAAACTACAAAACCACATTGATCGGTTGTTGAAATTAAAACATTTATAAGAATGTTTTATTCTCTTTTTGTTTCTGTACAATTCCTCTTAATTCCAATGAAATTGAACGGATAAATTGAGTAGAACAACAGTGAAGGAATAACTACGAAACATACAGAACCTTAAACCAACGCCAAAAAGACTTTGAAAAAAATCAACTGATTTCTTTACATCCTTTGCGACAGAGAGACACTGGTATTTTATAATGTAAATTTCATGTTGATTATTCTCATTTGTGTTGTTGGTTAAAACGTCTCTTTCTCCCTCTATCTAAGTAGTTACGTTGTCTTAAAAAGTAACAGTGCCCAAGAAGATGTTGTTATTTTCAATATCACTCTATTCTGGCGGTCTTTTATATTTAATAAATATTTTAATTCAGTATATTCTCTCCCTCACTTTTAATTTTTTTTCTCTCATTCAGTTTAGTTTGCAGCATTTCAATGAGTTTATATTTTATTTTATTTTAATTAGCATTCAAATGAAAATGACAAATTTATTATTTTTAAATGAAATTGTTATTTTCAATGGTTCTTCTTTTTAACTCACTTGCTGTATTCACCAATTCTCTACCATTTATCATGTTTTGGTATTCTAATTAACGAAGGTGTTGTCTCTTGATATTCGATGATTATTTTATTTTTTTTTTTTGATTCGGTATCTTGTGTTTTATGTTTATGGTTCTCTTATTTTATCTTTTATTTCGGGTAAGACAAGAATCCAATACGATAATCTTTCCCATAAAAAAAAAAAAAAAAAAAACTCTTTTAAAGATATAAAATTTGAATTGATGAGAAATAACTAAACAGAATTAACAAAATAAAAAAGAAAAATCATACATTCAAATGATGTTATTTTGAATATATCGATCATTGACACAGTAAAACAAAGATTATTGGTCAAGAGATGCCGCTTCACATCTTTTACAGATGCCATAATATTTGATTTATGCGTTTTACCATACCGAATAACATAATTTTTTATTTTATTTCTTTGTTTTTACCACTCTTGTTCTCAGTTATGTCAGTTGTGATTTTATTATTCTACTTCTTAACAGTTCACCCAATATTATTGATCTTGAACTTGTATATTTGTAAGTAATATCTCTATCCGACGAGACACCATCAATATCAACGAAATTCAATTAGATCAAAGATCTTAACGCTGCCTAACCATCAAGATAACTAAAGTAGCTTGAATTCATCTAATGATAATAAATCATCTTATTATTATTTAATTATTTTATCACTTACATTATTTACTGATTTTGAACACACAAAAATAACATTTGATATTGACCGATGTGCGTTAGCTTCCACACACAACAACCCGTGAAGATTAAAGATCAGATTTAAAAAAAATTGAATCCCCAGTATGTTTATGTTCTTCACGGAATCCAACATTCTATCGCCGATACACCAGAGAGATGCCCTAATGAACGTATCTAAGATTCCACACTAACAGTTAATTGAGGCCGATGATCAAATACCTTTCTGTAAATTTTTTTTTTATTTTTCAACTATACCCGTGTTGCCCATCAATTACCGTCTGTTCATGCCCCAGACGTGTGTTTTCTTTTTAATTCCTCTCCTTGATTTGCAAAATTCCTGGCAATAAATTTCACTTCATTGTATCACATACAAACATTCTGTAATGAATTTTCCATCAAATTCCGCACATAACAAACGGGGTTACATAATTGCAAACAATAAAAATAAAAAAAAAAATAAAACATAAGCAACAAAATCACCGGCAAATAACAGCGTTAAATAGTTTCCAATATATGACCAATATTTGTTTATGTTGACGATGTTTAAATACCAATCTCAGCCACACTTTCTTAATTATTTATTTTACAAATCTTTGTAAAAACAATTTATTTTGATCTTGTTTTGATAGCATTATAATACAATACGACTAAGGCAAAAAAACAAAATTCTATGCTTTTTGGCAAACATTTCATTTACACAGAATCATTATATTTTTACATTGGAACAAAATTAAGATACACACAAGGTGTTGTGTCTCTAACTACCCAGTTTGATCTACATTTACCTTCTAATTGACCAGATAATTGAGATCATTGATAATCTTGGATTCAAAAAATCTCAGACTATTGCCAACAACGACCATGATACATTTACTAATCTATGCCTATTAATTCCATATTACGAGATAAACGTGTAACATCACCAACCCCATGTATTAAAGGAATTACAACATAAAACGTGAAACGAATATCATCTTTAAATACACCATGAAGAAATGAAAATAATGTACACGGTAACAAACATTAAAATCAGATTCGTCTGACATGGCGCACGCATTTTAAATAAAATTCCATTTAGACAAAAACCGCCAGACTAAACGTAATTAAAAAATATGGATCAAACATAATTTTCTTAATTTTTTTCTTGTATTCTTCATACCATCGACACTTCTTATGTATAGTGACGTAAATACACAAATATACAAATGAACCCAATCAAATCTAATATACCCACAATATTATGCTGTACAACACTATAGATCACTCTATCTCTTTCGATTTCCCGTCAAAATTGTTCATTCTACCCCAGAGGTGGCCATTTAAACGATTTCGAAAGAAGAAACAAATTTTGCATAGAAGATGATCAAGTTAATAGACAATTTCATTCAATTGAACAGAATAGATTTTTCACGTTTTCACATTAAAAATAAAAGAAAATATAAAAAACTTTGGAAAATAAACACCAATGAAAGTGAGAAGAAAAATTGTTTTATTTTCCTTTGGCAAATTATTTTTTCTTCTATTCATACCTCATATGAAAATCTTGAATTTGATGTTTCTTTTTCCTCTTTACTCAGTTAATTTTCTTTACTACATTTTCTTATGTTCTTAATGCCAAATGCTTTAATTATAATCATTTTTGCGTTCTAAAACTACCAGTATATTAGAGAAATCAGAAGTGTGTTGTTATGTTGCGTAAGTGTTTCTATGCTCGGCGAACAAATAAAAAAAATTTATACCAAAGGTTCAATGACTCACATAGAACCGCACATATTTCGTATGAAGGTTTTTCCATCACCAACCTCTCAACGTCTATTAATTTCCATGGCTGTTTCACCGTACACTCAGACACCGTTCTCACTCTCTTTGCCTCTCTCTCAGTCAATTCTCAATCGTTAAGTCAATTCTTTTTAATTTTTTTGCGGTTTTTCTTATACGGACGCGACTTACTTGAATTTCCATCGGAGTTTTTCTTCAGCCACCCGAACCAATTTGGTCTATCATTTCGTTCTGCCTCGTACTACCAAAACATCAACTAGCATAATGCATCAATTCCATAGAAGCGTTAAGTGTTATTGACTGATCGCGTCAAAAATTCCACACGAAAAAAAATAAAAAAAACAAAAATAACACAAAAACAATAAACCAAGACAAGAATCATGTCTCCTTACGGATAAATTGAAGTGGATGTCTCTTCAATTCATTTACACTGAACATAGAACATAGAACATGTCCCATATAATAAACTTAACATAAAACGCGCGCATTCAATTTTACAAACAACAACAACAAAATTTTCTATTTTATTTTCAGACCATAAATTCCATTTGGTTGAAAATCTTATGTGTTATTTTTGAAATGGAAAATCAAAATAAAAACAACAACACCAACAACATTTTGTTTTCCATGTTTCATCTTATTATTAATAATCGTTCTCTTCTCGCTCTCTTTCACCATTATGATTTCGTTATGGTGAAAAATCCATTTAACATATCCATTTGTATGCATAAAGTGCATAAATGGTTTTCGAGTCAATGGTCCCATAATGATCTCTCTTTCGCTCTATTCTAATTTTCATTTAAACCAACCGCTTCATATTAAAATTATGCATATCAAACAAAAATATTTCATGTTTTTATAAAAATAAGAATCTCATTTCATATTGAATATGCCTCAATAGATGAAAGATGGTACCTTAAGATGAATCCACACAGAAAAAAAAACTGTCTCTGTCTCTTATACATTTATAAGTCAAACTATTCCGTTCATTTTCCACCATACGCTGAAAATTTTTCCAAACGACTCACTTTATTTCCCTATTATTTTTCTTACTATATTTCACTACACTCCATATATCTCATTATGCTCGTGCTATGAAATACTAAATATAAATTCGATTGCATAGATGGAAATGCATAATTCTAAAAATAAAAGTCATAAGAATCTAATGAAAATACATTGACATGTCCCATATATTTAGACACATTTGGCTAATCCATTTTGCTTCTGATGCTGCTGGAGACTCAAAAAACCCATTGAGAGAAGAGGGTACCGACATCAAAAATTATCTCTTTCTCTCCCATTTGCTCTTAATATTCCCACTTAAAATGCCACGATCATTTAACATTCCATAATCTTACTTTGTTCAGGAGGGCGAGAGACCACAGTGAAACCCAATTGAAATCACTGATAAACCAATTCAATTTCCTACAAATGATGTTAATAACCTGTACACACCATAAAAGTGTAAAACTGAATTGTTTGCTCTTTTCATTTTCATACCAAAATATTAAGACATTTTCCATTGATCCAGAAATTATTAACCAAACTAAAGAGAATCAAATTTACTTCTAAATATCATATTTTAATATATCGCCAAAAGGAAAAGTTCTTTTTTTTTGTTACCAAACAAAACATACAAAGAATATTCGGTTAAGTCTTAAAATTATTAAATATACCGACAAACAACCCAAAAATTATTATTATGAAAATGAAATATCGCGATCACACGGTGATGGTGGTCCAAAAATATTAATTCAACTGTGGTCCACAACACATACAGAAGGTAAAGGAAAACTCTCTTTGCCATCGATTATTATTATTTAGTTGATCTTTGCTTTACCCCCCCAACTCAATTTAATTCTTACGTTGCTTGCTTTCACAGCCATTAACTTATTCGGACAGTTGCTGCTGTTCAATATACCATCATTCTCAACTCCACTGTATTCATATCCCCCAATGTCCAGTTAATAAACGTAAAATAATATAAAAACATTGATGATTTTATAACTTAATGTTTTTAGTACACCAACAATAAATATCGCAGTTCAACCTTCTTATTTCATAAAAACATAAAAATTTGCACAGTGCCCAATAATTTTTCCCATTGCAATTTTTCACATCTTAAACAACATACATAATATTTGAGAAACTGTCAAAGTGGTGTTCCATAATTAAACTCAATAGAGATGAATATTCGATACAAGAAGGCATTAAACTTCACAACAGACCAACAACAACAACAACAACTGTGACATAAATTCTCTCATTCATACTGTAATTTAGTTGTTTTGTCCATTGCAAATTTAGTGTGGTTAACTGGTGCTGGAGACTCTTGATGAAATTATATATCTTTTGTTTGGAGGCCGGCCTAAGTGTAATTCATCATGTTCCTGAAAACTCGTATACTTGGTTTTCTTTTTCCTTTATCCCAAATCTTACAGTGGTCCAGAACTTCTTTGTGCTGTCGTTTTTCACCCAACAAAAAAAAAATCACCGTCGATCTCTTATTGATCCGATTTTGGGATAATAAAATTTGATTGTCGTAAAACAAGCAACAACACAAAAACTTAGTCAAAATTCAATGCAAAAAAAAAATAATAATACTAAAACAAACAGATACCGGTACCGCCCGGGTTAAATATTTCTGGACCAAAAACAACCAAAGAATAACAAAAAAATCAATATTTCAAAGTAAAAAATAAAACATATTTTATCTGTTCTGCCGCGGCACATAAAATCTTTAACATCTACGGATTTCTTTTACCATTAATGTTGTGTTGTAAGTAAACGTCAAATTTGCGGTTGATAAATTCGTTCTTTTTTTTTTTAATTCTGTTGGACCTTCTGCTTAACTCATTTTTACGTTATTAAATATTCACGATGTTGTTAATTTTTTTTTTTATATATTTGATGATCACAAAACGTACAAGAGAAAACCAATCACTTAATTTTGACTTAATCGGTGGGGGAAACAAAAAATAAAAAGAGTAAATAACCTACCACCTACCCAGCCTAAGAAAAGAGACCAGAAGACAAGAACATAGCAGTTAAATTACCAAATAAAAAAAAAAAACAACGATGACCAGTAATTTTCCTTCACAAAATCCCAAAATACACAGAAATGAACCAAAACTGATGGTTAAAACAGTTTTTGAATCAAAAACACACCGATGTCTCTTTAATCGATTTAAAATATGGAAATTTGTCTTCATATTCTTGGAAGATTTACTTCTTTATACAAAATTCTTAGCACATTTTATTTTCTTTCGTGTGCTAACACTGTTGTATATTCCAATCTTAGTTTTAACCATTTTTTGCATATTCCATTTAAGTAATATTTTATTAAATATCATTCAATATAAAACTACTAAGTGTTTTAATGACCATATTGTACTATTTATTCTGTACATTTAATGTACAGTAGAAAATAACAAATAAATTCCACACGTCTGTTTGTGGTTCACCATTTGACCACAATCAGTCTTCTCTAATGGAATCATTTTCATTTTATTCCAATTCAATCAAACTTACGTTGTCTCCTTACATTAGAATTACTTGGCCACCGTATTTTCAATTCTGTAATCAATATCGTTTCTTGGATCATTCAAATTGGTTACACCATATAAATTAACCGTAAGTAACCTGAATTTATAGTTCAGCACGTTATTACAAAAAACCATTAAACAAAATATTATTACCAAACAATTCACACAGTTAATTGCCATCACGTACATTAATATTTTATATAAAAAGGATGATGACTCAGATTAAAACATTATGAATTCTTAAACAACCAATTCATACTAGCTAATAAATACCGAGTACTATCCTCTCACATTAAGTTTAGTTGTTTACTCAAAAACCGTTTTAATTTTTAAGTAAAAATCATCAATCGTTAAATTCATTTGATTGTTTCATATTTTAATGTTGGCACACGTTCATATACAATAATTTCTGAATTTTATAGTGGCATAATACGAACATTCCTGTCGCCAGACAATCAAAACGAAAAATATTCTCATTCGTATAGGATCAATTCAAATAGCAAATTCGTCCTGGTCGATTAACGGTACACACTTAATGGTTTGATTGTCAAATAAAACCTTACCTCTCTTTATCTACCGGCTGACTAATGCGACCCCAGACACACAAAATATGTTATTTATGATGTCAGTTGCATATTGTAGAAGAGATCTGGTTATGCCAACATGCATCAATTTCTAATACACACGAAAGGCCACAAGACGGATTCAATGAAATCATAAACCAAAATTCAAAAAAATAAAAATGGTAATCGTATTCCTCCCCTTCACATCGTAATAACAATTTTCGTGTTTAATATTTAAATGGTATGATATATCGAAATGTTTTCATCTTAAATGCTCTACAGCTTTTATAGGTATATTAGTGTCACATAATATTGAGTACGAGAGGATCAATACGGTACCTCACTTATTATTCAATTCCCTGACACTGGAACAACCAAACAGCAGACACTAATAGCAAAATATAAACTTTATGGTTTTTCATCATATGCGACCCCAAACTAAGAAATCCCTACAATATTTCCAATAAAATCGTAAATGAACAAATTTGTCATTTACCAATAATAAAATGCATAGAAGTGATACCAAACATATCATCAACATAAAACCGTTTAAATATTCCAATAAATTATAATTGAAACATAAACGTGTCACTAGATGAATAACTTTCATAATTTATGTATTAATCTTATCAACGGATACTTTTTACTCCCAGAAATCACCTACAAATTTGTCATTATTCCATTTCTTGATCACGGATACCATGTAACTTGTTGTCTAAGGTGAAATAACTCAATTGATTTTCGGTTATTCTAACAAGAATTGCACGTTCTAACGTCTTGGGTGTCAACTTTTAAATTAAAGTGAAATTTACAGCGAAACGAAAAGTGTTTCTATGTTAGACCAGAAAACCAAATTTGAATGCAGTTTTTTAACAAGACAAATAATTTATAAACAAAACCATGTATTACGTGCAACTTCTTAACTATTTTATTATTTATAAGGAATTGAATGATATTTAAGAAACATGCAAAGTTCGTATCTAGTTAGTTAAACCATTCACCTTATATTTTATTTTGATTGTTTGATTCACGTTCGTCCCATTAAATAAGGTGACGGTCAGATAAAAATTATGATAACGTATCGAACCATAACAATTGGATGGAAAAAAAAATTTCTTTTTCACCTTAAAAAAATTGTTTAAATATATAAATAAGAAACCGATGAAGACACAATTCTTACACGAAAGTTAACAAAATCCAATGGTTGAATAAAGACCTCACCTACAGTTAAAAGGTGCCGAAAACTAAATAAAAAAAAATAAAATTCAGTTCACATTTATATTAATGACACATTGGCCATTCGATTCCATACGGACAATCAAACGAATATATATTTCATTGAAGCTGTAAATGATGTGATCAACAACAGCAGGAAATCCGTATAAAAACTAAGAATATCCATCCATACGCAAGGACTATCCGTATTTATCAAACAGTCACCCCATATAAAACAGATGAATTGTATAAAGGATTCATCATAAAATTAGTTTTTGATTCGGAGCCAACCTATTTAACGTATCATAAAACAGACGGATAATTTCACTCAAATTTTATCAGCTAACAAACCATTAAAAGAAGCAAAACAAAAACTAAATTGGAAACGAAAGGACACTTAGTCAACCATTTTTAGGGGATGAAACTGACCGAGTGAAAACATTTGCAAGTTTCAATAGATTCCAGTCAGAGTTGTGTATAATAGTTGCCATCAGTAATACGGTGATCTTTTGTCCCATTTAATACAAAATATCA
The DNA here is from genome assembly GCA_001014335.1 of Coboldia fuscipes. NCBI lineage: Eukaryota > Metazoa > Arthropoda > Insecta > Diptera > Scatopsidae > Coboldia > Coboldia fuscipes. Next base: position 126,596 of record JXOR01000478.1, on the reverse strand, counting down.
AATCAACATATAGTTTGGGTTCAATAGGATTTTGACAAATCTATTCCGAATAGATTGATACTAATAGAAGGATCACTTCTCTCTTCTGACTACTATCCGCACACCACACAATGATAAAAACGACAAAATTAGCTGGACACATACACATAGACATCATAGGGATATAGAGGAAGTTTTACGATTCATTTTTATTTAATTCATCTCAACTCTCAACAATAAGTAGATCTCATATTCTTCTTGTTAATATTTTTATTTCATCTTTATCTCTTCGGCTTACTCACTTCCAGTATCAAATTATATTTATTTTTTTGTGTTAAACAGCAGGCTAAATAATATTTAACAAGAGGTATGATGTCTTAACTTTGGTATTTCCAAGAAAAGAAAGATGTTAAAAAATATTAAGAGAAACAACCGTTTATAATTTTTGTTTACCTTAAATAAGTGTGGGCGAGATATTCCTATATTTTGACATTATTGTAAATTTATTAGCCATCTGCTTTAATTTCATTTATTTTACTTTAAATTCATTCTTCTGATTCTTAAATCTCTTTAAATTTCTTCTTATCCCACCTATTTGGATCTGATTGCCTTTAACACTGGAATGACTTCTAAAATGATGTGTAAAAATATTGTCATGTTGCATCTTTATTACATACACAGGATAATGCAATACCTCAAGACCAACAATGACTGATTCAAAATGATTCGTATTATATTATTCGCTTTTTGATTCATCGCATAGAGACAACAGTGAAATAACTACTGCAGTAGAGTGTCGGCATCAGACACAGCTACCTTTTGATCCGCAGGGAATGCGACATGTTTAGCAATCGGTTGTCTCATTATGGGATTTCACTTTAAATTCTCACTTATAACCTGGATCTCCTTGGAATCATCATTACCAAGTACATTCGAAACCAAAATTGAGGATATTAATGTGCATAAAATCCGCATTTTACACTTAACAAGAATACAATATCATTAAACGTTACTCGTTTCATATTCATTATTTCTTATAACTGTTCGCTTATATTCTGTTCATCTTTTATTCTGAATTTACACATTGAAATTGACTTGTATGAAAAAGGTAAACAATTTGTCCACGTAATGTTTTTCTTTTTTGTTTTCATTTAATACCGAGTGTTGTCTTTTCCTCTCTCACTCTGGCTTAACTAATAACACACTGTTAAGGCATTTGCTTTTCCAAAAAAAAAAAATAAAAAAGATAAAAAAAAATACAGCAGTCCGTTGACTGTTTGTTATTATTGAATGGTACACTCTACCCCACCGGTATTATGTTGATCGTTGCTATTCATTGATACGTGGGATATTTTCATTCTATGGACCTGTGAATCATATTATTCCATTTCATTTTATCCATTTAGGCCAGAGGATACGGCAATTCATCAATAGCACCGAAGGGATCATAATTATTCATAGACACGTATCATCACATACCACCAATTTCATATAAATATCGCTTTGCATTTTCAACGGGTATACTCAATGTGAGATGACACTGCAACTTTATAATTTTTCCCATTTTTGTTGTTCCTCGCACTCAGAAATTTTTGCTTACTTGATCACTTTTTTTCCGTTCGTTCTCACATATAAGACGATCTTCATATTGGATGACTTGTCGCCAAGTGATCCTCCAAAACCATAAAATAGAAATAAATACCTCAATAACTTAATATGGCATATGTAGATCTTCTGTATAAACATCATTCCAATCGAGTATCAACAATCGTAAAACTATTTTTCGATAACAAGAGAACAATTTCAATTTTTATTGGTTTTATTCATTTCAATCGTTGATGTTGTTCTTTAAATTAACAACAACATTCATAAACCGTATTACTTTGTCACATCTTCTTATATTCCAATATCATTCATATGGTATTCTCAATCAAAAACTTCTAAATATTCTCTATTCTTTAATTCAATGATTACCTGGAATTATAATTATAGAAGAACATACACAGTAAGCGAGAAAGAATCTTAAATAACATCCATTTAAAACCGATGATGAATGTCCGTGTAGACATTATTTTTAATCACATTAAGATGGTCTTAATCATTTTGAATTATACTACGATTTAACGGCTGAATTGATTATTATTTAAGGTGCTAAATTGAATGGACCTGCCTGTATGCTCAATTCTAATAATCTTAACGTTCACCTCTTCAAATATAAAAAGAAAAACGAAAAATACCACCATCACACACCATACCCAATATCATTTGACTCTTGCCATCTCTCTTTCTCTCTTTATCTCACTGTCCCCCTAACAAAAAGTAAATTGAGGTAACAATAATAAGTCAGGGGCCCAGTTAATTTGGACAAATTAAGTTCAAACCAAAAGGTAAACACACAGTAAATATAACAACAACGGCCGCCTAATATGACTTCAGTTGAATGCACACCCAAGAAGATTAATGAGCTTCCAAATAAGAAAATAAAATAAAATAATCATCACACAGATAACACGGAAAGTTGAATATTATGTTATTTTCCTTTCATCGATTTTTTTTCTTCAAGTTTTCTTTCTTTTTTAGTCCATCCAACATATAAAAATGAGAAATTCTCGGTCTCTGATCTTCTGTTGTCTGTTGTATATGAGCGCTTCTGATTGATCCTGTATAACATAAACTCCAGCCACTAAACCATTGACGGATACAAATAATACAAAATCCATAAAAAAAAAACTAAAATCCCTTTTTGCCATTATTCCCGTTTATGCGGTGGCTCAACCGTTTATCTTATTCAGATCCTATTGTTGATATTATTGGCCAACTCACTTTCCATAATATTGAGAGTTATACGTTTCCTTTATTCAAAAACGATATTGTGTGTGCTCTACCTTTAATCTAAATCTGTGATTTCGACAATATAGAAAATTATCGAATTAGTGTAGTAATTTTACGGTAAAAATGTTAAAAAAAAAGAGAAAAATACTTTTGATTCTTACATTTGTCGGTTTTTGTTATTCTTATTAATTTCCGAGGGTTTGTTAATGAAATGGAAAAATATAAAATACGAGAATAAACTTCTTATTACTTTGATGCTTATTTATTCCTTAAATATATTTTTGGTAACCAAAAATTTATTCATTCCCCATTTAAATATAAGAAACAAATAATTGAATCTGTTGTTTGAACCAAAAGAAATAAAAATCTTCAATGGTACAAGGTAGAAAACAGATCATTTTAACAGAAAATGAAATTTTGAAAGAAAATTAATGAAATAATACAAATCTGCAGCATAAAATGAATATTAAAATGCACTTTATTCCCGAATACAATTTCAAATGCATTAAAACCCATAATGGATTTTTGTTTTTCAGAGATTATTGCTTTCTTCCTATTCATCTTACAAGGAATATATAAAATAAAATAAAAACTGAAACAGTAAAAACGTAAACTGTTTATTGATGTCTCTTTATCCTCCTGTTTTTACAACATATTTTCTAACTTCTGTAAATCGAATCCATAAGGATATTCATCAAAATTATACACCAGATTCTTTACCACAGAATATCGATACATAAGAGGATCATAATCTATTTCATATACAATATGTTGATTGGTAAAATACCATCTCATAGAAATTATAACAGAACAGATAGAGAAAGAGATAAAGTGAATAGAAATGGATAATCGCTTAATTTCATTTAACTCACATAATATTTAATAGATCCCACGATAATAATAAAACATAAAATGTGTGTTAGATGGGATTTATGACGCTCTCTTTTTCACCGAAATACAACAACAAAATTAAAGAAAAAATAGAAAAAGTATTAATTCATCATCAAACAGGACGAGACACAATCACCGTAAATGAAACCAGAGACATTAAAATAAAAACTCATAATCTTGTGTGAAAAATATGATTAATCCTAACGTAAGATTTGATTACAATATTTTGATGTTATCGCCTCTGGCATGCTGACAACAAAAACTATTAAAGAAAATCTGTCGACTTCCTCAACAGCAATCATCATCTCATTCGTTTCATTAATTTATTTTCATTTTTAAAATTTCTCTGTTTTTATTTCATTTTTGTTTCCCAATAAAAAAGAAAATAATAAAATGATTGCCAACTTTTCTTTAAAATTTCATTAGACATTGCTCATAATAATAATTATATATCAACCATTAAACTATCATGGAATTATTTTGACCATTAAATTATTCGACAATCTGTTATTGCTCATTAAAATGAAATTTCAATTTGTTTATACGATACCAAAATAATCGTAAAATGATAATAGCAATCTGGAAAATCAATTTTCCTTGCAGTATTCCCGGTACTGACGAAGAAACTCTTATGGCAGCCGACAACAATACTATTATTGCTGCTGTCACGAAGGTGGCATTTATTGTGGTGGCGATGGTGGGAAGATACCTCTTCAGCCGACAAGTCGAGACAAACCGGCATTTTTCATAAAACCATTTTCACATAAAAACCGACTATGAATGCTCAACAGTAAATACCGATAGATAAGTTGACGACAAACAGCATACGTAATAAGAGCATTTCGAGGAAAATCTGATTCCGACGAGTTAATAGCAATTGGAAATTCTCATAATGGGAAAAAAACGAAAAGTTTTCAATTTCAGTTTTTCTTTTTTTCAAGTCACTTTTTGCCCGCTCTTCGTATATCATAAATGTTGCCAAGCAACATAAATGACGCCGTCTTGACGGTACACAGGATATAAAGAAAATTGGCGCCTTTTCATTCAATTCTATTCGCAAAAGAAAATTGAATTTTCACAATTTCTTATGAATTCATGGAAAACTCATTTTCTTAACATTCATTTATTGCTAATTTCTATGAACACCAACTAACAACTCTTTCTTTCCGTTTAATGATAATTTTCGATTAAATAAGAAACGAATGAAAACAAAAACAAAAATTATTCGATAAAGAAAATCCATATAGAGATCAAGACAAGATATTCTAATGAGCTCATCATTGGGATACTCCAATGATTTTAAAGCGTTCGTTTTCAACCATTTAATAAATTAACACCACTAAATTATCCAATTTATGGTAATTCGAATGTTAACCAATATCGGTTTTCTCACAACAAAAATCGAAATCATTGCCTGAATCAATATGATGCTGCTCGGTGGTCCAACTTACATTGTTGTATTCCACTGAATTTAACAGTTGATGACTTTAAGTCCCCACATCATCATTATCTTTTTTCATTTGATTACCATGTTCATTATCATGAATACCAAATCAATGACCAGTCACTTAATATTATTTCACGTTTTTTTCATTACTTTATCTCTTAACTAGAGCCGCCGTTGTAGTGTAACACACACAAGACACACACCCACGGGTTATCCCTTATACCAAACGAGATCAAAATAACATCAAATTTTAATTATTTATGGTAATCAATGTAAAAACCATGTCACCATGTTCAATATTTTAATGTGATTCTGTGATACAAAGTAAATGAAATTAATTATGATCCATATTATTACAATTTACCACCTTTGAGACATGATAACCAGAATATCATCTTTTATTCCGTTTTAATCCTATTAAAATATTATTATCTCATTAACTATCCTGTGTACTCATAACTGTTCGACAGAATTTAATCGATTGGATTGAATTCATAATCAACAATCACAAAATACTCATAGGGTTGATATGGAATCAATGCAACAATATAAGAAATATATACATAAGTAGTAATAAAGAAACAGAAACTATAAGAAATAAAAGAGAAATAAACCTTCATCGACTGTTACAAACTCAATGTTTACACTGGCTGCGCCAAAAGTCAACAAGAAAAGTGTTCAATATTAATTATTTCGTTAAATGACCACCTTTTATGACTCAATTCCCGCCGTGACGGAGACCTAATCGATTCGATAATAGAATTAAAATGATTTCTTTTTTTTTTTATTTATTATGATTTTCTTTCTTTGTCATCCACTTGCTGTTTGGATCCCCCTTCGACTTAACAGTTTTATAATGTACACCAGAATCTCTATAACATTCAATTTCATTCGAATTTCTTATTGCTCCCCCCCTGTTCTGTTTATATTTGTTGTTCCTTTTATTCTCTCGGCCACACTCTATCTATTCTTCATTTACCTTTTCGGGTTACCATCGTACCCATCACATAAGATTTAATTGCCTGATGGTGGCTCTTCATTATTAATTCCATTTGAATTAATAAAAACAGAAAACTCTTCGTCGCTTTTATTTCCCATACACAATAAAAAATATATAAATTTTACAATAACAACAACAACAGAACCAAAGAATTCAAATAAAAATAAGGAATTATCATAATCATCCGATAACTCTACGGTGATCAAAATAAAAATTATGGTTAAATAAATGATCCAAAAAAAAAAAAATGTATCATCAAATGAAATAAATAAATTATGTTAAAGCCTAAATTATCTATCTATTCGAATTAATATCGCGGAGACCGTATAAGAACACGAAACAAGAATTTCAAAATATTCACCGATAAAGTAAATTCGAATTAAAATGTCCATATAACCAGAATACGAATAAAAAAAATATAAATAAAAATAATATTGTTAAATATAAGATAATAATAATAAATCGTTGTCATTATATAACCATTGAGATTAAAATGTGTCTTCTAGCTGGCCATGTCCATGTCTCATGTCTTCTTTTATTTAATTCAAATCGATCGATAATACCGAAATAAGAGAGTGAAGATTCTGTGTACACTTTTTTTTTTGGTCATCAGTAGAGGATCACAGATCACAGTAGAGTGAGAAAATTCTCTACTTTTGTGTCTGGGACCAAAGACAACAACAACAACAACAACAACAGCAATCTTACATAGAAAAGAAGACACAAATATTCGATTTATTCTCTCTGTTTTTTTTTAATTCCCGTCAATTGTTATCTCGTGCCAGATATTTTCTTATTTTTTTTTTTTTGTAAATTCTTGTCTTCATCAACCTGTGATTGAGTATATACGATAATCCCCCAAATAGTAATGATGCCGTTGATGGCCACATACTCACTGACAACATCAATAAAAAATGGATCATCATAAGTATTCAGACTTCACGATATAATCAATAATCAATCTCATTGCCTTCAGCCAGTCTTGTTATTTCTCGTTTTCAACTCAACTAAAATCAAATATTTCAAGTGAAACAATCATCATGAATTAAAACGAAATCAGACTGTATAAACATTTAGAATTGAAGATGACACCTTCTGTTTAATATACACACACGCATATTTAACTTGATAATACCAAAATGCTACATCATCAATTACGATTATGATGAAATTAATTCATAAAAACATTCCATATTTATTATAAAACATAAATCTTATTGTATGATTTGCAAAAAAATAAAACACCGATAAATCCTCAATAAATTATTTCAATAATATTCTCTTAAACGTTTATGCATTCTTACAACTTATTAGCATTTAACTGCATTGAAAAGAAAAAAAAAACCGTTCAATGGAATCAACTGATCACAAATGGGGTACACACAGTAAAACATGAACCTGTTGAAAGAGATGATCATCACTTGATAAAGAAGGACTTATGCGAAATTGTTGATTTTTCAATAATTTTTTTTTTTCGTTCCTCTCTTTATTCAGTTGGTTAACTCTTTAATAATGTTCAATAATGATCATATTGTTTTATTGTCTCTTGTCAATATACCATAATACCTTGCTCTCTACACACAGTGTGTGGTTGTACAACAAAACATAAAAAATAAAAATACCTTATTAATCATATATGGAATTTTACGGTGATACTTTAAATCAGGTATGAATTTTATTCAGATTTTTCCAATTCCACAAACATCAAAAAAAAATTGTCTCAGTTTATTTTCTTTATCTTACTTGCTGCTCAGTGTGTCGCGTACAGATCAACATTAATTCCAGTTATTCAGTGTGTGTGATCTGTCGATTTTGATATTAAATGATGATGATTTTTCTTTTAGACCAATTGCCGATTATGCACACACATGATCACTGGATCACAGATCGAGAATATCTGATCATTTCAATGGTATACAATCATTGCCAATAATAACAACAAAAACAACAACGACCTTAAAATATTTACAAAAAAATAAAAAAATAAAATTCAAGCGACAAACATCGTCCAATGTCTCATAAAGAACTTCTGAATGTATCAGAGGAGATGATCAGTTTCAACGAGTTTAAGCGCAACACAAAATCACTTATACCTCAACTACATGAAACTTTAAAAGAATTATTTATAATCATTATCTAGTTCACCGTTCAATCGAATCAATTTTGCCGCAAGATCACATAAAAGATAGTAAATGTAGTAACCGTTTCAATTGAATAAATTATTTGACCATAAAAGAGTTTTTGGTATTCATCATTTCATGGCCATTGAATCTCTTATTTATTCACCAGATTGATATTCAATGATCTCTTGAACTTCCATACCTACTAAATGCATCATCAACTACAACTAATCAACTATAAAGGATTGATCATAATATTCAATTAAATTACGGTTTATGTGTTTACTTATCCAAAACAAAAGTAACATAATTACCATCATCATCAGTGAATATAAAAGTGGAAAATTATGAAAAACAAATTAATAAAATCAGTTTTACAATGAAACTTCTTCTCCAATGTTCTCCCCTCAAGAGAAGAGAAATAATTTCACTATTAAAATACCACACATGAGGAATTCTATCGTAAATTTTTTTCTTTATTCTCTTCAAATTGCCTCCACAATTTTCTTCAATAAACTGTCCACTGTATCCACAGGAACGCTATAAGACAGATTACCGTTTGTCTGTCTCTCTTCGTTAGTTCTCTTCTCTCATTAATCGATTTCTTTATAATGTTTTAATAACAACCACATAAGAACATGATAAAATATCAATTTTATATACATTTTTGTCTCTTTGCACATATTAAATTCTATTTAAACAACAACATCAGTGAATCCAATCTAAACAACAGCAAAACCTCATGATGACAAAGAAGAGTCTCCCCAAAATATCATCTCAATCCATATCCAAATCAGTGTGGAATGGTATGTTTGGATCAAGAAAATAAAACACAAATGGGTTATTGGTCTGGTCCCACCAACAAACTTTAATATTATGATTCGAATCCCTGTTGAATGTTCATCGTATAATTTTTATTTCTCAATTGATATGTTGCCTACACTCTTTGATATCGATGAAATCCCGTAAACAATTTAATTTGCAATAATAAAATGAAAAGAATTTTGTCTCCTTACCCCAAAGTAAAATGATATTTATTATTATCTTTATGGACACTTAGAAAACCATATTAAGATCTTACTGTAAGATTATTATCATTATGGTTCACTACTGTTGACATTATACGTATGCACACAGTTTCAAATATACGTTACGTGCTATTCTCTGTTGAGTAATTGAATAGTAAACAAACAAATATTCATTAAATTTACAATTTCTATATATTTATCCATCATCAACGGTTGCAATATAAAAATCATGAATTATAAAATTTTCAATTCATGTACCCCATAGTTAATTATTAATTTTATAGCCACACAATTCAATTTAACATTTTATGGATTAAGATATTAAAGTACACTTGATTACAAATCACATAAAAAACAACAAGAAAACGAAAACAAAATCATTATTCTTGTTTCACTCGTTATTTATTATAAAAGAATTAACCATTTAAACTCTCCCATCATCATCAATTATTCGGTTGATTCGGCAAACAATTAATGTTTTCATTGATCTTGTTAGATTCTCATCATAATTTAAAACCATTTAAACAGTTGATTAATTATCGTTTAATTTCTCTTCTTTGTTTCATTTTATTTCTCAATTTTGTTTTGATCAATACCTTCTGTGCCAAAATGGATACACTATACCAACCATCCAGAAATGGCATAATTCACATTAATTTCTTCTTTAAAAAATTCATCCCAAAAGATGCGATTTGTGTTTTTCTTTATTTTAATCATCGATCACGAAAATAAAGAATTAAGAAAATTACCGAAAAATGAAAAAGGAATTCCTGATGAAAAATCATTCAATGTCTTCATATTTAACTTAATTTAATGAGACCCATCACTATCGTTTCAATAATATTTAAATTAATTTAAATCTTCTTGTGCCAATAATGTTTATCAATAAGTCTTCATTCTCTCTATTTATTTTCGTTTCTTGTAGTTCATTTATTCATCTCCCATACACTATTCTTCTATCAAAGATCATTACTGAAAGAGACTCATCTTCTTTTGCATTCATCTCTATATAATATTGGTATACAATATCAGATGACTTATACGGTATATTACTTATAAGAAATCAGTTGATTTTACTCCAAAGCCAAACTCTTAACAACACAGGTTTATCATACTGTATACAAAGCTTACACACCTGATTTTCTTATACGAATCTGGTCCAAATATGGATTCTGAATACAACAAGCTTTTATTTCCAACAAAATAAATAAATACAACGATCGTATACGTAAAGCAAAAAATATAAAACAGACACAAAACATCTCATCGTTCATGTGAGGTCTCTCCTCTTGCCAAATATATCCATTTGGTATCACATTTATATTCGTTTCGTATTCAACTGTTAGAAAATGAAGAGATTTAATATTTAAATCTATTCGATTCACCTTAAATAACTCTAACAAAACGTGCAACATTTTAATTTACACTTATTTATTGATTCCCCATCACCCATTCCGATTGATGCCCTCCAGTGTGATTAACCTGAACTGCCCCCCCAAATATGTAATTTATATTAACCGCTAGACCATCACAAATTTCTTGTTTTTGTTTTTAGCAAATGAAATAAAACAACTAAAATACTAATTTCTACTAATATGGAATTATTAGTTTTAAATTAAAATAATGGAAATTAGAAAAGACAGAAAGAACATAAAATTGAAAAAAAAAAAAAAGCATTGACTAGAAACACACAGCATGAAATGCCCCCCTTCAATAATCAATAATATAAGACAAAACAGAAAGACACCGTTAAATCACAACCAAATTAGTTTGACAATAATCACCTAAATAAACAGAAAACAAAGTATGATCGCATCAATATTTCATAAAAATGAAAGAAAAAGCAAACCAGAAATAATAAAACATGAAGATAATCAGGAAGATAAATTAATTATTACAAATAAACTGACCCAAAACTTAATTCATTTTTATTTATGATTTCCCATCCATATGCAAATTACTAAATAATAACTGAATCATAAAGAGCAATGGTTACATTTTGCGATTAATGTTCCAAACAATCAAGCAACAAATTAATATAAAACGTATAAATAATAAACTGATTGCCTCAAGATACGGAAAATCCAATACACTAATGTCGTATCATCTGTCAGCATATGCATCATTTCTCTACATAAAAATATCATATTGATTCTTGTAAATTCATTATCATTAATATTTAGGCTGCATCACACACAAATTATATTTAAACGTAACAACAACAATGTACCAAATGGTAATAAGGGTCTTTCTCTCTCTCATCTCATCATATCCATCTACTTGGTCTTTAAACATCATCATTATCATTTGCAATATTACAACGGATCCGTTTGTCCGCTAAACAAACGGAATTTAACATTTTTGTTGTATAATGTTTCACGTCTTTCTTTTCTTTTTTTATTATTTTGGTGGATCAATTCCAAATTGATCAGAGTACACAAAAGAAGACCCACCACCAATTGAAACAGGTTCATAAACATAATAATGCATTATAAATTATGCATATTCCAGATACAGAAATGAAAATTCTTTTTGTTTCCATATAATAAAAAATTCACATTCACTTTAAACTCCACCGAACTTATGGTTTTGACCAACAACAACATCAAAACTAATCTTTTAACATACAATTTAAAACCGTTCAACAAGAAAAGTTAAAACCATCCACAGCAGAGTCACACACACTCAAATTCAATGAGAGAAAGAGCAAGACGATTTACATTAAATTGTAAATATAATTAAACACATTGTATTATGTTAACTTCATCAAAGATGAGTTATTGCCCCATGTCCATTACTGACTGATATACGCAACTGGACTGTAAATTTTCTGTACTTTTATGTTGTCGTTTTTTTTTTTGATTCCACTGTTCTTTTGCTCTGTTCAACGATTAAATTTGGTCAATTTTCTTTCGGGGCAAATTGTATAAAAAAAAAACTGCAACAACAGAGTGAGTACACCCAAAAGAGAGAATTAAAATTACATCCATCGGGCATAATGCTTTTGTATTATCCGCAATTCTTTTATGACTCAAATAAAAGCTGTTGAATATAACAAGACCAAAGAGTACAACAACAGAATTGTAATTTTTTATTCATTCTTTTACTTGAAAAGGGAAGGCAACAAAAAGAAAAATGAGACTTTTTTTTCCCATCTCTTTGCAATTCTCTCACTTGTTTTTCTCAGTTTAGCTGTTCCTTAATGTCTACTTATGCATTTTCGCCGTGTGTGGGTCCTCCCTCCCGAATACACCAAAAAAAAAAAACAAACAATCGGTCC
>JXOR01000478.1:0-113846 GCA_001014335.1 Coboldia fuscipes | reverse complement strand
CAGAAAAAAAAAAAAAAGGAAAAGCAAACGAATTATGAAAATAAAAATAAGAACTGTAATGCTGAGTGAGTAAACGAGTTAGTGACTGAGAGAGAGAAAGAAAGAGAAACCAATAAGAACATGTTAATTTCACCTTAATTAAACAGCCTGGGAGTTTTCTTTTTCAAATTTTTTACATTTACGGGACATTAAATATGTTGAACGCAAAATTGCACATAATTTTCAACACGGGGACAAAACCAGACATACGGCATGTATACAATTTCATACGCGCTCAACAGTCACACTGTATGAAACTCATATTTCGTGGTTCGCCTGTTGCCAATGGAAATTTCTGTATATTCTCTTATGATTCTGTTTCTTTGCTGTTTTTTTTTTTTTTTACTTTTCTCATATGATCATTTCGTTTACCCAAAAAATAATGTAACAGTCACTGGAATACAAATTAATTAATACAATTCTCTAACTGTGGACAGATTATAATGTGCATTTAAATGTAATCAAGTGTAACTGTTTCCATACGACTAAGCTAGTGGCTTGGTTTACACAACAACATCAGTTACCCGAATGCACCTTAATAATGTGCTCATCTTGTACACGTTGTAATTTATGCAACAAAAGAAAAAAAAATTGCAGAATTTTTTAAATGAATGACCGCACACTGGTTGCATACAGTTGCCAGCACAGACAACGAACAATTGATGAAACAAGGAATTATAATGTTAAACGTGAATGTTTCAAGGAAGAGAAATTCGCACGAGCCAACAGACAGTGGAAGAGCAGATTCTTTATTTTTTGGGCCAACAATAATAATTAGATTTCTATAAAAATTTCCAACCGACAAATGTGGCACGATAACGAAGAATAAAACTAACAATATTAAGAGGAATGAACCATCAAAACACAGTATGACTATTGCCAAAGGTGAATTTTCTCTTGCAGGCAAATTTTCGTTGCCATAATTGAAATCACAATGCAATTCAGTTGACCTGAATGGTGATGGCAATGTGCTGTTTGGACAGTTAACAAACTCATGATCAAAGGATATTGGCCCTAATCGAATAATTAGATGGTTTCTGATCGCCGCAGACAGTAATCAGTCGATCAACAGCATAAATAACATGCGAATGGTATTACAATATTCCATTCACGTTTCAATATGCGTTCGTATAATTTCTAATATGATAATGTATGAAGGACCAACACACAACATACAATGTGTGGACTTTGGAATACGAGCAGATGCAATCGGCGGTGTCCAATCAGGCGATGAACGTGTGCTGATCAAAAAAATTTTCGTTTACCGGTTGAAATTGTTAAAATGTAATACAATTACACGGTGGGATATTATACATAAATAAAGACGTTGCCACCGATCATGATTAGATGGATGGTATTGATTTGATGATGATTTTTATGCAAATTTGTCTACTCACTGTGGATGTCATCCATGTTTACTTTTACCATTTTCAGGAACCACTATTTAACACATTTAATATCACTATTTACGTAAACTTTAACAAAACGCGGTAGTTTAACAACACTTCTTTATGAATCACTTGAATTATTTACGAACACAACTAGGATTAATGAGAAATTTAAAGATAAAATTTTAGAATTTTGCACGACGAAAAGCTTCCGATATCCGAATTAAAAGAACTGTCTTGGATATTATGAAACTTGTCATTTAACCGGAATTGACAAATAATTTTGACAGATGTCATTACGGTCACTAAGTTACAAATAACCTCACCGTTAGTGTTAAAATTTAACTTTAGAAATAAAATTATCAATTTGTGGAGAATAATAAAATCGTATTCCAGGAATCAGTTAGGACACTATACGTTCTTTCTAATTTGTCCCAATGTAAATTGATATTGGATTGGAAATTCGCATATCGTTCATGGACGTATCGCGCTGATTTCTTATCGGATAACTTAAACTTTAAAGTTCTTTCTTATCAGTATAATAGATAAATAGTTAAATTAACTATCTAATATAATCTAATCTTGAATTTTGAATGATAATTTTCCGATTCTATTCACAACGGTATTATTAATATACAAATACACATATGCAATGTTATTTTGTTACCTGGACTTTCTTCCCGGTTTACTACCGGGTTTATATAATTTTTGCTAAAATGGAAGCAGTCAAAAGACCTAAGGTGTATTATTTTTATAATGTTACGGTATCCGCAATTAATTTTTATTACAATTGATGGGTTTCTTAACCACCGCAACGAAACAGGTGGTTTGTTTACATCCGATATCAGAAGCACGTGTTGGCGCAGTTTTACGGAATAGTTACATGAAGCAAGACGTGTTTCATATTTCAGTGAAAGAAATTTTTGTTTTAAGTGATTATAACTGGAAATGGAGTGTTTCGAGAATATAAATGTTAAAAAGGTTGCCATACAGTTGTATGAAATCAATGCAATCAAATTTGGTAATTTTAAATTGAAAACTGGGAATTATTCGCCAATTTATGTGGATTTACGAGTGATTATTAGTTACCCCAAAGTTATGGTGCGAAGAAATATTTATACTTTAGTTAGTGATTTTAAATAATACTGATTGTATTCTGGGTTACAGGACATGCTAACAGACCTCCTAATGAAAATGATTGAACAGAACGATGTGGAGTCTAAGATTCTGTGTGGAGTTCCATACACCGCACTTCCAATAGCTGCTGTGCTGGCACACAAAATGGAAAGACCAACACTTATTAGGCGCAAGGAGGCGAAAGACTATGGTACTAAGAAACTAATCGAAGGTAAATTCGATAGTGGTGATAATTGTTTGATAATCGAAGACATCGTTACATCAGGTTCCAGTATTCTAGAGACTGTAAAAGATTTACGTAACGAAGGTCAGTATTATTGTATGGAAAAATCAATATAATCAATTCAGTTGCTTACGCATCTGTTTTTTTTAGGCCTCAAAATTACAGATGCAATTGTAATTGTTGATAGAGAACAAGGTGGCAAACACAATATTGAAGCAAATGGTGTAAAACTACATTCTCTGTTTAATCTTTCCAATTTGATTAATCTATATTCACAAGAGAACAAAATTACGGAACAGATTGCTTCCACTGTTCGTGAATACATTGCCTCGAATCAAGTGGTTCAGGATGGTATTGTAAAATCCATCACAGTCGAAGGTATTATCTTTTAATAACTTACTACACGAACTAAACTAAGCTATTTATTAAATTTTAGATAACGAATACCGACGCACAAAAATGCCATTCCTCAAACGTGCTGCACATTCCAAATGTTTTGTTGCCAAGGAACTATTTGAGTTGATGGCAACCAAAGAAACAAATTTATGTATTGCCGCTGATTTAACATCAGCCGAAGCCATATTAAATCTTGCCGATTTAACTGGTCCTTATATTTGTGTATTGAAATTGCACATTGATATTGTATCAGATTTTGATATGAACTTCATTAATAGTTTACAAACAATTGCTGCAAAACATCGATTCCTTTTAATGGAAGATCGGAAATTTGCTGATATTGGAAACACCGTTAAATTACAGTATTCGAATGGAATGTACCATATTGGTAATTGGGCAGATCTTGTAACAGCACATTCACTACCTGGCGTAGGTCTTGTACAAGCAATTCAAGAAAGTTTTACAGCCGACAAACCTCAAGGCATATTTTTATTAGCCGAAATGAGCTCTAGCGGCAATTTAATTACACCAAAATATGTGGAAGCGACCAAGGCCATGGCAATTAACCCAAGCAATGAAAATGCTATTGCTGGTTTGGTAGCACAAAGTGTAGAAACAGTTGAATCGCCTGGTTTGATTCAATTGACACCGGGTGTTAAAATTGCTGGCGACGGTGATAACCTGGGACAACAATATAATACACCAGAAAAAGCTGTAATTGAACGTGGTGGTGATATTTGTGTTGTTGGCCGTGGAATATTCAAGGCCAAGGATATTGTAGCTGCTGCACAAATGTATAAAACACAATTGTGGAACGCTTACTTGAAACGAATTTCGAATTAATAACAAATGTTTATTAACATGACCAGAACTTTACATACATTATACCAATAGGAAAACAATATGTAAAAATTCATTACACTTTATAAAGTAATACTATTGACAAGATTTTGGAAAATTCAATTGGTCTTGGTTTTCTTTTTGGAAGATTTTGGTTTATCTACTTTATCTGGTTTCTTGCGGCAAAGTTTAATCAAAAGTAGTTGTAATAGTCGAGCTGTTATCATTATACTAGCCACTAAGTACACAATTATATCAATATTATATTTTTTGATGTAGCACATGTCAACTACTTTGGATTTTAGATGAGGAGCACCATGGTGCCTTGCTACATACTCTGTCCAATATACAACTGATTCTCTTGGAGTCATCGGTTGATCTTTGTAAACTCGCGAAACTTTTTGGACATTATTTGTATATTTTGGATTCTTCAAAATCTCATTAATTGAATCATAGAAATTTTGCTCATTGATTTCATTAAAATCTAATCTCAACGCCCAACCAAGATTAACAGCTTTGGCAATATTCAATTCTTGATCACCAAGGACTGGAATTCCTAATATGGGTTTTCCATGATATGCTGATTCAGTAGTACTCAACAAACCACCGTGCGATATAAAGAGAACAACCTTTGGATGCGCAAGAATATCATTTTGTGGGAACCAAGTACTGATCAATAGATTTGGAATTTTCTCTTTCACAATCGATGGATCATCTAGTTTCCATAATACTTTCTGTTTTAGTTTTTTAAATGTACTGACGATAGCAGATAAGGCAGATTTTGGTAACTGAGAGCTGCGTATATGTGAACCTAATGAAAAGTAAATCACACCATCAGTAGCCGTCGAAATGAAATCAGCAATATCCTAAAATGAAAAATCATGGTACTTAGAAACTGTTAAGTAATCAAACATAATTTATAATAGTCATTGTATCATACCTTCGGCAACGGTTTAATCTTACGTTCTATATTTACACCTCCAATCTCGATCATGTTGGGCGCATATGGTTTTGGTGTAGATAAACTGATATGAGTATTGACAAAGGCTAGTGATATATTCTTGAGAGCTTCATCGTATGTGAGCTTTGCATTTGGAAAATGCTTATTGTATAAACTCCGCTACAAATACAAAGCCAATGGTAATTACATGTTATCATTCTGATATGTTCTACAATACATACTTGTCTTGGTGTATGGAATATGTACATGAAAAAATCTTCCCAAATTCCCATTAAGAAGTTACTTGTTCGTTGCCATATTGACATGTTGTCAGTGTAGCTGAGTAATAAGTTTGGAACATATGACGTTGGTTGTGGTGTACCAACCAAATCATTTGTCCACTTATTGGATCCAGCTGAGGACATGACAATAAGAGGCACGTCAAAATGTTGGGCGAAACCGATAAACGCTTCCGTATTAAATATCTCGCAAATTACCAAATCAAAGTTCATTTTCTTTTTGTATAGCGGTTCCAAAGTTGGACTCTCCAAAACAAATGAAGTTAAATTCGATAACATAGTAGATAGGAACACAAGAGTTAGTGGTCCAAACATCATATTTTTCATTTCGAAGAAGTTCATGCTCTTATGGCGCTCTGAAACAAGATTTCAATTGAGACTCTGTATATATCGAATCCAGAAATTAAATGTTACCTTCACCAATTTCCAACAACTTGGGAATATCAATATCAGTCCAATTGGCCATTGGTTTCTTTTGAGGAAAAGGACTTAATACCGTAACTTCATGACCAGCTGAATGCAAAGCTTTCATTATACCTTCACCAGTGAAGAAGTGTGATTTTCCAATTGTAGGAAATATTCCTAATATTTTTAAGCCGCCCGATGATGAAACAGCCAAAAATAACAAAATACATGTCGAAAGTTTGGAAAAAATCTTCATTTTATTCAATTAATTGATAAAATTCTGAAGAGGACGGAAAAAATAATAAAAAAAACACACTCCAATTAATACTGAACACTTTTGCTTTTCACTACTGCTTGAACACTGTTTATAAACTGTTCTAAGCCACAGCATAAATAATAAAAAAGTCGTCATTCTGATTAGATTTACGGGAACCATAGATACGTTTAATACATTTAAACAATTTTGAATGTGGTCCGTCCAAAATGAATTCTGAGCGTGTAGAGGTAATAATACGTTACCGGTTAAATTGTTCACTTCATTTTACTTAATCAAGATATAAAAAAACAAAATTTAACTGTTCAATATATTTATTGAATCGTTTGTTGAACTACAATGGGATTAACTACGTTAATCTAGCGGTTCTACTACTCGTGGACCAAAATAGTTGGTAATATAGTTTGCAATATACATTATTGATAATACTAGCAGAACTAAATTAATATACACATCGATATTATATCCGCTGAAATAATTCATATCAACAATTTTCGAATGCAAATGATGAGCGCCTTTATGTCTCACAACATATTCTGACCAATAGACAACTGCTTGCTGAGGTGTCATTGGCCGATCTCTAAACAATCTTGACACTCGTTCAGCATTTTCCATAAACCGTGGATGATAAAGCAGTGCCAACACAACAATAAGTAAATTTTCACCATCTACATCCTCAACATTTAATTTTAGAGCCCAGCCACTTTCAACGGCTTTCGCAACATTCATAAATTGATCTCCGTATACAGGTATCCCAAGGGCTGGAACCCCATGATAAACTGCTTCAGAGATACTTAATGTGCCACCATTAGTGATGAATAGAATTATATTTTCATGAGCCAATACATCATTCTGTGGAAACCATTTTCTTGTTAATAAATTTGGAATGTATTCCTTTATCACCGATGGATCATCCAATTTCCATAAAAATTTTTGCTCTAATCTTTTAATAATTCTAATGAGCCCTTTTAAAGCTTCTGGTGGTAATTTTGAACTTTGTATTTCTGCACCAAACGAGATATAAACTACTCCCTTTTGTGCTGACGAAATAAACTCATTCAAATCCTAAAATAACAAGTCATGTGGTTTAGCGAACAGTTACAGCCAGTCAATTAATTTGAACTCAATTATACATACCGCTGGTAATGGTTTAGTCGTTCGATTAATATTGATACCACCAATTTCGATCATATTCGGTGCTAACGGTCTCGGTATCGTATAACTAATATGTGAATTGACAAATGCTAATGATACATTTTTAAGAGCATCATTAAACTTATACTTTGCAGATGGAAAAAAATGCTTATATAAAGCCCACTGGAATAGCAAATGCGTTATGATTTCATGAATACTTCCATTGAAAATCTCTACTTACTTGATTTGGTTTATGAGCAACTAGATCGATTACGTCTTCCAGTATTCCAATTAAAAAATTACCAGCCCTTTCTTTTAAAGTCATGTTATCGGTAAAACCTAGGAAGTTATTGGGTATATACGAAGCGGGCTGTGGTGTACCCACTAAATCATTGATGCATTTATTGGTTACAGATGTGGATACAGCAATAAATGATGCATTGAATAATTCAGCAAAACCAATAAATGCCTCCATATTTGTCATTTCAGAAATAATTAAATCGAATTCCATCTCTTTCTTAAATAATGGCTGCATAGTTGGACTTCGGAGAACTAATGCTGTAATCGTTGTGTAAAACCGTGACTGTAAAAACATAAGCAATGGTCCATTGCTAGCCACTGTTGCATCGAAAATATTTGCGTTCTGGCGAGCAACTACGGTTAAGGATGAATTAATTTAATTACAATTAAGGTTTCTCATGTATTCACCTTTAACGTCGTTTAATAATTCAGGAATATCGATATCAGTCCAATTTTTCATTGGCTTTTGTTGTGGAAAAACGCTCACCATTGTGATCTCGTGACCGGCTGAATGTAATGCCTTCATTATACTTTTACCAACAAAAAAACGAGATCTAGCTGGTGAAGGAAATATTCCTAAAATCTTTAGGCCATCGGTAGGCGATGGAACGAATACCAGTAAGGCAATCGTAGTAAAAAGTGAAAGAAAATTCATTTCACTACACAAAATTTATCCGTTGTTAGGTATTTAAAACAAAATCGTTATAGAGTTAAAAAAATTCACAAAATACTGAATTTAAGCTGGAATGCTTGTGTACTAACGACAGTCAATAAGACCTGATATCAAATATAATTTTAGTAACTGTCATTACCAATAACAGTAAGTGAGTAACAGGGAAAAGGACATTCACAGTTTTACTAACTTTGTTTTAAATTTTATTTATTAATTACAATTTTATTCAATTATCCTAATCAACTATCATCAAATCAATTGATTTCAATTGACCTTAACTTTTGTCTTCGAAGTCTTACGTTTACAACAGCAATTAACAATTAGATAACACATTAGTTTAGTTGAAATAATCATAGCAATTGCTATATAAATTAAAATATCAATATTATACGCTTTGATATAACACATATCAACTACTTTGGAATGCATATGAGGTGCACCATGATGTCTAGCAACATATTCTGTCCAATACACTACGCTTTCTCTTGGTGTCATTGGTTGATCCTTATAAATTTGAGACACCTTTTTTACATTTTTTATATACTTTGGGTTCTTCAAAATCTCATTAACTGATTCATAGAAATTTTGTTCATTAATTTCATTGAAATCTAATCTCAACGCCCAACCAAGATTAACAGCTTTGGCAATATTCAATTCCTGATCACCAAGGACTGGAATTCCCAATATGGGTTTTCCATGATACGCTGATTCAGTGGTACTCAACAATCCACCATGGGATATGAATAGAACAACCTTTGGATGTGCCAATATATCGTTTTGAGGGAACCACTTACTAACATATAAGTTTGGAATCTTTTCTTTGACTATCGATGGATCATCCAATTTCCATAAGATTTTTTGTTTTAGTTGACCAAACGTTTTCATGATTGCCGATAGTGCACTTGGAGGTAACTGTGAACTCTTTACTTGTGAACCCAATGAAAAGTAAATTACACCATTTGTGGCCGTTGAAATAAAATCAGCAATTTCCTAAAATGTTAACTCATGGTACTTAAAAACTGTTAAGTAATCAAACATATTTAAAAATAGACAATTGATGTATATCTTACCTTAGATAATGGTTTAATTTTACGTTCTATATTTACACCTCCAATCTCGATCATGTTGGGCGCATATGGTTTTGGTGTAGATAAACTGATATGTGTATTGATAAAAGCTAACGATACATTTTTAAGAGCTTCATCATATGTGAACTTGGCATTCGGAAAATATTTATTATATAAATTCCTCTATAAATACAAAGCCAATGGTAATTACATGTTATCATTCTGTTTTGTCGAACAATACTCACTTGTTTTGGTGCATGGAATATGTACATGAAAAAATCTTCCCAAATTCCCATTAAGAAGTTACTCGTTCGTTGCCACACAGACATGTTGTCAGTGTAGCTGAGTAATAAATTTGGAACATATGACGTTGGTTGTGGTGTACCAACCAAATCATTTGTCCACTTATTGGATCCAGCAGTGGACACAGCAATAACAGGTGCGTTAAAATGTTGGCCGAAACCGATAAATGCTTCCGTATTAAACATTTCACAAATCACCAAATCAAAGTCCGTTTCTTTTTTGTATAATGGATCTAGATTGGGACTCTGTAACACCAATTCACCAAATTCAGTTAGCATTACCGATAAGAATATAAGTGTGAATGGTCCATACATCATATGCCTTAGTTTAAAGAAGTTCATGTCTTTTACTCTTTCTACAATGATATAACACTTATGGTAGAAATTTAAAAAATAACTAATAATAAGTAACAATAATACCTTCTGCTATATCAATTACATTGGGAACATTAATATCTGTCCAATTTGCCATTGGTTTCTTTTGAGGGAAAAGACTCAACATTGTCACTTCATGACCCGCTGAATGCAACGCTTTCATCATACCTTCTCCAACAAAGAAGTGCGATTTTCCGAGTGTAGGAAAGATGCCTAATATTTTTAGGCTGTTCATTGATGAAACAGCCAGTAATAATAAAGTACATGTTGATAATAGCGAAATAATCTTCATTTTCCTAATATTATATGTCGATTACTATGAATTACACTACAAAACTCTACCAAACACTTTTGCTGTTCACTGTCGACTGAACACTGTTTACAAACCATTCTAATCCACAGCATAAATACTCCACGTTCTGATTAGTTTCATGACAATCATAAATTTATCTAACACAATTAAATAAGTTTCAATGTGTACCTGTCGATTGGAGCTCTAAGCATGTAGAGGTCAGTTATGTTTTAGATAATTGACGATGGCATTGATGATTTCGTTAATTTCATTCAAAATTTCAACCAAACGTAATGCTTACTCAATATTACACTTTACTGTTAAATTTATTTCTATCTTGAACTTATTGTAATTATAATGTGTATGTACATTTTCATATGCTAATAATTTACAATGAACTTCTATTTAGTTTTCACTTTTGATTTTGTAGCCTTACGTTTACAACAACAAGTAATAAATAGGTAATACATCAGTTTACATGTAATAATTATAACAATTGTTAAATAAATTATTACATCGATATTATACCGTTTGATATAACTCATATCAACTATTTTAGAATGCATATAAGGAGCACCGTGATATCTAGCAACATATTCTGTCCAATAGACTACTAATTCTTGAGGTGTCATTGGTTGATCTTTGTAAATTTGAGATACTCGTTTAACATTATCTCGATACTTTGGATTCGTAACCATTTCCATAATTGATCCATAAAAGTCTTCCTCATTGATATTTTCACAATCCAATCTCAAGGCCCATCCCATATAAACAGCCTTTGCTATGTTCAGTTCCTGATCACCAAACACGGGCATCCCTAGAATCGGTTTACCATGGAATACGGATTCAGTTGTACTTAAGAGACCACCATGAGATATGAATAGCACGACATTAGGATGAGCCAAGATATCATTTTGAGGGAACCATTTGCTTATGTATAGATTTGAAATCTTCTCTTTAACTACCGATGGGTCATCTAATTTCCATAGCACTTTCTGTTTCAGTTTTTTCACAGAGTTGATGATCGCTGATAAAGCAGCTTGTGGTAATTGTGAACTTTTTACTTGGGAACCCATCGAAAAGTATATTACACCATCTTTGGCTGATGAAATAAACTCATCCAATTCCTAATTGATGAAGTATTTTAGTTATCATTAATTAATTTATTATGAGACTCATTGAATTTACTGATACTTACCTTAGGTAATGGTTTACTGTTGCGGTCAATGTTTATACCTCCAATTTCAATCATATTGGGCGCATATGGTTTTGGTGTAGATAAGCTGATATGCGTGTTGATAAAAGCTAACGATACATTCTTGAGTGCTTCATCGTATGTGAGCCTTGCATTTGGAAAATGTTTATTGTATAAGTTTCTCTAAAATAGAATGAATTGGAATTAATTTAAACATCCGAAAATTAATTTATCACGTTGTACTTGTCTTGGTGTATGATATACCGCAACCAAAAAATCTTCAAATATTCCCATTAAAAAGTTACCGATTCTTTGTAATGTAGTCATGTTGTCAGTGAAACTCAGTAACAAATTAGGAACATATGAAGTTGGTTGAGGTGTTCCAACCAAATCATTGGTCCATTTACTTGAACCCGCTGTAGCCACTACGATGACAGGAGCTTCAAAATGTTGACCAAATCCAATTAATGCTTCCGTATCGAACATTTCACATATAACCAAATCAAAATCAACTATTTTATGATACAGTGGTTCCAAGGTAGGACTGTCCAGAACATTACCAGTAAGATCAGTGACGAATTTTGATAGCATAATCGATGTAACGGGTCCAACGATAAATTTCTTCATGCTGAATACATTCATACCTTTCTGATTTGCTAATAGAAATAATCATTATTACAAATTCCAAAAATGATTAAAGTTTATTGTAACTTACCATTCCACTGTTCCATTAATCCAGGTATATCAATGTCAGTCCAATTTGCTACTAATTTCTTCTGAGGAAACGGACTTATCATTGTTATTTCATGACCAGCTGAAAGTAGAGACTTCATTATACCTTCTCCGACATAGAAATGAGAACTTCCACATGTTGGAAATATTCCTAAAATCTTTAGGCCATCAACGGATGCTGCAGCCATGGCCATAAAGGCAATTGCAATAATAAATTTCATTTTAATTCACTATTTGAACTCACAAAAATGTTTTACAAGATACTATGTCTCAGAATAGAGCAGAATTCTATTCCTATCGACTAACGATTGAATACTGGCCGCAATAATAATTTAATGTGATCATTAAATACCAATTGTTTACTTTATACTAACTAATACTACGCATTTTCAATTTAGCATTTTTACAATTTTTATATTGATGTGTGTAATACTAAAATACTACATGATTTTATGTAAACATATAAGCAGGTAAAGCATAATTGTAGGCCATAGATAATAGACGGTTGGTAATTAAATAATCAAGATTTCGTTAGCATTATTCGGACACATTTGCTTTTCAAATAATGAAATATTTAAACTTTACTTTACGATTGTCGTTATCATCAAACTAAAAAATAGCAAAATCATTGAATGATTTTAAGAAAATTTCAGTAAATGTAACATTCTTTATTTGTAAGCAAAATTAATAATACAAATTATGAAATCAGTTATTTTTAACTTTCGATTTTGAAGACTTTCGTTTACAACAGAAGCTAATTAACATGTAGTAGATTAATTTAGTAATAATTAATAGAACAATTGTAATATAAAACATAACATCGATATTATAAGCTTTGATATAACTCATATCAACTACTTTGGAATGCATATGAGGAGCACCATGATGTCGAGCAATATATTCTGTCCAATAGACTACTGATTCTTGAGGTGACATTGGTTGATCTTTGTAAATCTGTGACACTCGATGAGCATTAGTTCTATATTTCGGATTTGTTACCATTTCTGTTATCGTTCCATAAAAGTTTTCCTCATCGATTAATTCAAAATCTAATTTCAATGCCCAGCCATGGTTGACAGCTCTTGCTATATTTAGTTCCTGGTCACCAAATACAGGTATTCCTAGAATAGGCTTACCATGGTAAACGGATTCTGTAGTGCCCAATTGGCCACCATGAGAAATGAACAGTACTACGTTAGGATGTGCCAATATATCATTCTGGGGGAACCATTTACTTATATACAAATTTGGAATATTTTCCTTCAATACTGTTGGATCATCCAATTTCCACAATACTTTCTGTTTCAATTTCCCAATAGCTTTGATAATCGCTGATAAAGTGTTTGGTGGCAATTGTGAACTTCTTATTTGTGAACCCAACGAGAAGTAAATTACACCATCTTTTGCAGATGAAATAAACTCATCCAAATCCTATCGGATTGAATAATGAGACATTGCTTAGAATTGAATTCATTCATATTTACCTTAGGCAATGGTTTAATCTTTCGTTCAATATTCACACCTCCAATCTCGATCATGTTCGGCGCATATGGTTTTGGTGTAGATAAACTTACATGCGTGTTGAGAAATACAAGTGAAACATTTCTGAGGGCTTCATCGTATGTAAGTTTAGCATTCGGAAAATGCTTATTGTATAAACTCCTCTACAAACAAAAATCTAACATCAAACTCATTTTAATTCATTGATTTCACTCTGTATACATTACTTGTTTTGGTGTATGAATGATGTACATGAATATGTCTTCCCAAATTCCCATTAAGAAGTTACCCATTCGCTGTATTGTGGTCATATGGTCAGTGAAACTTAAGAGTAAATTCGGAACAAATGAGCTCGGTTGTGGTGTTCCAACTAACTCGTTTGTCCATTTATTGGAACCAGATGTGGATACGGCAATAACGGGCGCGGTAAAATGTTGTCCAAAGCCAATTAGAGCTTCAGTATCGATCATTTCGCAAATGATTAAATCAAAATTCATTTTCTTTTGGTATAACGGTTCCACAGAAGGACTCTCTAAGACAGCACGAGTTAGGTCAGTCATTACAGTTGACATGAAAATCAATACTAATGGTCCGTTAAAATAGTTCTTCATGTCGAACACATTCATACTGTTCTTAGTTGCTGATGTGAAAAAGATTGTTTAAGAATATTAAATTTTAATCTGTTATATCAGAAGAATACCTTCCCATTGTTCCAAAACTCCCGGTATATCAATATCAGTCCAATTTTCCATTGGTTTCTTCTGAGGAAACGGACTTAGCATCGTTATTTCATGACCGGCTGAATGCAGAGATTTCATGATTCCTTGTCCAACAAAAAAATGTGAATTTCCGCTCGTTGGAAATATTCCTAAGATCTTTATTCCACTACCAGATGAAATGGCTAATGCCAATAAGACAATCGAACTAATATTCATTTTTATTTGAAAATTGGTGCAAACTACCACATGAACTGTTATTGTTTTGCCAATCAGTGAAGCACTGAACGTCTATTTCATGTTTTACAAATCAATTTTTTCTCTATCAAATAATGTTCAATGTATGAGTATGTATGTATTCATTATTATCTATGTGTTCTTTATATTGGATCAGGAATTTAATTGTAAATCCAAGATAAATGTGGGGTTTTATTGTCAATATGTATATGTGTATCGTTCTACCGTTTCTATAGTTTCAACTGTTATTATCTTCATAATAGCAAACTCATTGCTAATACTTCCATACTCTCAACCCACAATAAATATCGTTTACAATAAACAAGTAGTTAAACACCGCCATCAAGGTAGCATAATATGATGGGAAATCATTTTATTTGTACACAAAACAATATTCATAAGAGCCAATTTGAATCCTAAATTTACTATGGAAACATATTAATGCATAAATATGCCCCACAGCATCATAACTGAACCCTTCAAAATCTCCGTTCCATTCATTGTTATATCTCACTCTTAAATTATTCCATTTAATGACATTAAAATTCCATTTCAACAACTGAGGAATTTCAGTCAAGTGTCACTCAACACTCATTCAAAAACCACTGAAATTGCTAAATAAATTTTCTATGTAAATCAGATTTGATGCCTTCAGGTGAAAGAACTTAATAAAGGATGTTAAACAACAATGTTAGTCTATGTAATTACCGTATACAATGGTATCGGATTTAGATCCATTACGATTATAAGTTTAATGTTAAACATCGTTTCAATGAAATTGTTTATGAATATGTAATTGATTTAACCGGAGGAGAGATGAACCATTTCACCTGCTTCGTCTCATTCAAATTGTGACAATTCGCAGATTTTTCAATCAATTTTATTTTCAATTACATTTTTAAATAACACAATGAATCGCTGACTGTTTATAAATATTTCCTAATCACATTGATTACGTGAGTCACATACTGAATGAATGAGATAAACGTCATCGTCTTATGTGATTAATTAGAAAGAAAATTAAATCAAATCGTTTAAGTGTTCAACGTTTGTTGAATAAAAATGAGGGAAATATGTAGTCGATAAATAAAACATTATGTTGGAAAAGTCCATAAAACATTTTACTTTCTTCAATTGATGGACTTTATGTTTCTCTAGTAACTAAGTCCAGTGAAGTGATAATCCCTTCGAAAACTATACTTGAAGTTTCTCAAGTAGATTTGGGTTCGTTTTAACAATATTACCGTTGCATTTACAGACAATCTTATCTATCGTCCTAAACAGAAATGATATTAATTTCATTTGTCGTTACAATTTTATTATGTGGATAGAAGGCGAGACATAAACATACGCAATTTAAACCCAATTATAATGGGGAGAATTTATCCTCCTACATTATTTTCTGTAAATAACCAACATATAAATAATGTAAATGTATGTTCATTTGAATGCACACACTGTTCTGTGTGGTACATTGAAACATTTAATATGATAAACATCTTTTTTATTTGGTTTTTCCTATGGATAAACCGGAATTTATTTTACCAATCAGAAAAAGGGATGAAAATCTGTTTTCATTTTGGGTCATCATATATTCGGCACATGATAAAATCCAAATTGGCAAATAATAATCTACAGTTGAATTGATTTGATGATGGCACATTATCGTTCTGAATTAATTAACACCACAACCGTAATGGATTTCACATGGATTATGAAAAGTGTGAGAAGATGATTTGACTCAATCCCACTGAATGGGTTAACACACCTCATTCCACCGAATGATGTCTACACAGATCATATCAGGCAGCCATACGTAATCACTTCCGTTTGAAATGGCAATTCATTTTAATTAGCTGACCATTTTTTTTTTTTGGGAAAATAGAGTAACGCTATCCATTGTGCTTTTTTGTTAATTCAGTGTTACTTTTGTTGGCTGAAACAATATTTTAAAATGAGAAAAATAAAAATGATTTTTTTTTAAATTTCATTTTAATATGTTAATGGAACAACAAAAGATGTTCAGCAGAATGAAATTGTAATTGAATTAAATTATGAATTCATTTTATTTCGTATTTTTAATGCTTTGGTTTTGCATTCAATTGATAAGGACTTAAAACATTGAAACAGTTGAAAAAAATGAATGGTAACATTGAAATCACAACATTAATTCATATCAGTGAATGTAAAATTTATGTACCATTCGTTGCGATAAGCGAATTTGAATCAGAACTACGTGGTAATGAACTCTCTGCAGATTTTCCAGAATCATGCATCCATGTGAATCGATGGGAATGCGCGCCATACCATTTCAATATGATCCATTTGAATCCAATCGAAAAAAAGTGAAATTCAATTTACATCAGATTTGTCCTGCATATTTTATCATTCAATATTTTGTTTTTTATTCATCTCTATCTCTTGTGTCAATTGGTAATTTATTATTAAAATGATTTGTGATGAAATGTGAAATAGTGAAAGATTTTATTGATTCTGGTCCAAGAATTATCCTTTGTATGTCGGATATTAGAGAAAAGAGAACACACAAATACCGGAAAGGCTATATGAACAGTGGATTTAAATTTTTCTTTGATAAAACCAAACGGATATGGTTGTTGATCACAAAATAGAAGTGTCTGCACTCATAAAAATGTAAAGCCGATAATGAGATTCGAATTGTTCGAATGTAGAAATCATCAAGAAAAGTATTTTTTTCTTTCTTCGGGGGTAGCAAATTGTATAAAATCAGAATAAATTTTCTTGAAATTGGTGCCATAGTTTCTCTGTTCTATCACTTCCTGCTGGCATACATACCATAAATGATTAGGACTTATCGGCTGGTATAGCTAAAATCAACATTTATGATCGATGATTATCATATGTAATGAGATGAATGTAAACTGGGCTAAACATTTACCGCACATTATAAGCAAATAAGTGTGATTGCAACTCATCGACTAAATTGAGGAAAAACGAATAATAATGTTTCTCAGTATTTCTTTTTTTTAGCAGATTCACTTCTCATGCCACTCAATGGAATGAGATTACAATTCTTGTAAATTTAGTGGAAATTTTGCACACCATAAAAATGATTGTATAAGAGGAGACCTCAATATCCAGCATAATTTCAATAATGGCAAGAGGGTGTTCACTATGTGATCTCATCACATTGATTCAATTACATTCAAACGATGATTTTTCAGTTTCATTTAAAACAACGAAATGGTTCATTTTTTCCAGTAAATCTTCATTAAGAGTTTAACGACAGATTTTATGGAATTAATTTAATAATAATTTTATGTTTCTTTCCATTGTTGGTAAAATATGATGACACCAAATTATTGTTTCACATTTTTTTTTTGTTTATTCGTAGTTCGATCCTTCCGCATGAATTGTACCAATTCCTTATGGTTTTCATGTTCAACGAGACTGAACAGCATACGTTCATCGCAATACAGAAATTAAGTGCATCTATGATTTATTATATACAACAGTGCAATATTCACTTGATGATTAAATTGAATTAAAATGAATTGAAACTAAGGAGAAGTGTACATGAATATTTATTAGATTTTATACTCAATATTCATTGTCATCACAAATATTTCATTTTTCATTCATGAATTCATTTTATTTGTTGCACCAAAGATAAAGTTAGAAAGTGACAAAAAGGAAATTCACTTCGTCGAATAGAATTTGTTACGGAAATGCAAAGTGTGAATTTCTATTGAATTAGTTTTGGTGTGAACTTTCTCTGTGTAATAAGTTTATTTTGCATTATGGAATTGATATTCATATGAGATGAGGCACAGAGGACATTGAATTTGGCACAGTGAATTAGATACGGTGTAAGATTGAGACATTACTTTACGCCACATTATCTTTGTGACATATGAAACACTGCGAGATTTCAATCCATGATCAAGTCATTTGCAATCAAACCAAACATATTTTGTTTATGCGATAACTTTCATTTTGTAGATTTTGGCAAAGATTTTCACTAACATTTCGTTCTGCCAAAGAAAAATCATTTCTTAAAGAATAAAAAAAAAAGTTTTGAATTGATCCAATATAATGAAGACAGTGATTGTTTAAAGAATATTGTGATTCAGTTTTTGTTTTATTCTTTTAGTTCAGGCAAATGGAAATGATGAAAAGTTTTAGTGAATCAATTCGTCTAGAAGTAATGGCAGCCACTTCATCAATTATTTTCACACATTTCGTTCAAATTAAATGGCTTTCAATTTATTATGATTTCTCGCGATTCGTTGAAAATATAAAAATGAAATGGAATTTTCCCTCAGTTAAGATAGAAAACTATTTTCAATCGAAGGGTGAAAGTTTGTTTTACGATTTAGCAACAATAAAATCTAATAAAAATATTGAAATGGAAAACTTTCTTTCCTCATAATTTTCATTTTTTTTTTTATTACGATTGTTTATCAAACAATTTGAATTTATTGTTGTTCTATATTTCATAGTTATAGAAGAAAAATAAGTGATGTATCATAGTTTTATTTTATGATCGACATTCATCTGGTTTAATTCCATTTTCTTTTCGATATTGTGTGAATGACAATTCTTTAACAATTTATAATTTATTATCACTGGATATTTTGTCTGTTTTGTTTACACAATATTATTCATTGAACATAAATATTTCGTTTGTCTTTTCAATATTGAATTAAGATAATCCAATGGATATTCATTTTATGTTCACAAACGATTCACAGTCAGTTAAAAATACAAGCAAAATGAAACCATAAAATGAAGTTGGAAATTTATCAGGACAAAAAATAAAAAACATATCATAAGTTCTAATGTACCGTGAATATAGGAATGATAAGGAAAAACTTTAGGTGTGAAGAAGTGAAAAAAAGAAGTGTAGAAATTGTAAACTGAAAGTTATATATTTTCAGTGTAACAACTCTAACTGTTCGAGAGTGAATAAAATAATTAAAGAAGAATGAGGATGCACCCCAAACCCAATCAGTTGTATGAATTGTGGTGAAGATGAACCACATTTAACCCTAACAGTTGGCAATACCCTATAACCTAAGGCAAGATATAGATAACATTCATTAGATCTGTTAGTGCATATGGACAATACAAAACAACACTGTAACCGTAAAAACAGTTCAAATTGTGGTTTTTTGGCAACGTTTATGTATGTACAATTGATCTGAATATCTTCTCTCTGTCTCTAAACAATCTAATAGTTGAAATTTATTCGACACCCTTCATGGTAACAACCACTAAATTTACGATAACACTTGCACTTCATTAAAATAATATTCTGTTCTGCATTTGTACGTTTTTTATCACTCAAAACTCATCAATTCCATTTTAGGAAAAATTGTTTTTATCTGTTTTATGGTGTTTGATCTAAAAACTGAAAAATATCAACTTCCAGAATGTCTATAAATTCAAATGATTAGTTCACTGGTTTTTAATTCATGAAAATCATAATGAAAAAAAAAATGATCATTGGTAGGCCGCAATCAAAGAAAAGTTCATTGGCGTAGTTAAATTATTTATGGATGATGATAGATAATGAAAAATGGTATTTTAACTTTTATTCATTTTTTTTTTTAAATTAATCGTCTTATGGTTGTCCTCTGTGGAAAATCCAAACGTTGTGCCAAATGAATTAAATCATATCGTTTTGGTTGGTCCATGGGAAATGTATAAGAGATTTGGACATTTAGATAACAAGTGAACGAAGTAACTTGCAAATATAAAATGAAAAATCACATAAATTTTCCCAATCATTTTTTTTTAATTCAATTCGATAACCGTTGCCTTACGGAATACCGAAAAAATGTTTAATTAATGTTCTATTGAGTTCGATCAATACTGTGTAAAGTCGATGAAAATTATTATTGAATTTTCATTATACCACAATGGATTTGGTTTAGCTGAGCACACCAAATGTTCTTCGTTACGATTGCCAATAAGAAGAAATACAAAACGGTGAAAAGTAATTCACAATTGATAATTGGTTACCTTCAATTTACGAAATTTTCACATTCCCAAGATATTCATTCGACTGTGAGGAACACCGATAAGAATATTTTACCACATTGGAATTATGTTTCCTAGCATCTCAAATGATATTTCATGTATGATATTTCCTGAATTCGATTTCATTGATTCTTTCTCATCTCAAGTTTCTTTTTTCCATTTTCTGTTACAATTGAATTGGAAAAATTTTTGTGGTGTTCATAAAGTTTTTTATGTTGCTCTGTCACCTTAATCGATTTGATGATTATTCGTTTACACTTCATTTATCAGCATCAGCGTATCTGTAACTCTTTCACATCATTATGTGGCTGGAAGTACGTCATCCATATTGATGGTACATTAATTCTACTTGTACTTCCATTGAATAATTTAATTATGAATCCATGTTCACAACATCTAATTGAGAAAATTATTATTTCCCAATAGAATTTATATGTAGGATTCAGTATATTTTATATGCACATATGGACCACTCGGATATTTCTAATAAGAAATTAAAAACCCTATTGTTAAACAGCATTGAATTACCATTGAAAATTGCATCGAAAACTATTTATTTCGTCAGGGTATTACATAACAACTTCAATTATAAATTATTTTCGGTTCTTATTCATTTTGATATCGTTAGTACTTACATATTGGTCTATCTAAATATGAATCTAATTGGATATTCATCAGAGTGGATAAATGTAATGATTTCAGTCAAAGACCATATTGTTAGATTTTCATTTGTTTGAGATGTCTGAATCTCATTGAGTCGACCCACCAGTGTAGGTAGAATATGAATTTAAACATATGGACTAGTGGTTCAATCATTTAGGACTTGGTTGTAAATGGTTATTTAGATGAATACCTACCTAAAATATAGGGGTATTCGGGTTTTTAGCGTTTTTGTTTTCCTGATCAGAATGCATTTCAAAGTGCACATGGGGTGCACACACTACCATAAACACCGTCATAGTTGCGTATATTACTTGACTGTACCAATTTCAGTATCCGAATATAAAAACCACATTGAAATATGTGGAAGTTACGATATAAACATTGAAATCAATGAAGAGTCCTTGTACAGTATGTTTCAGTTCAACTAAATATGCTATGAAAATTCAATTCAAATATGTTTCGATCTCTATTCATGACTGTATTCACCTCATCAACTTGAAACAAACAGAGAGTTTGGCTCAATATTTTTTTTTTGTTCCTATCAAGTAAGGGTGCAATGTAAGCATCTCTACTTCACTATATGAATCAAAAAAAAAAAAAACAAAACTCACTTGTAATATTGGTATACCAGATCGTATCCCTATTGAATGTAATTGTTTAGCTGGTGGATTTGTTGAATCAATAGGTAATGCGTTTTACTACCGAAAACGGGAATCAGAGAGGAACAAAAAATATTGTAACTGAACAATGGAATAAAAGGGGAAAAAAACAAATGGAAATTAATGTCCTGTTAACTTGTAGAGCGACACTTTTGTGCGTTCTCTTTTATGATATTTTAAATTGTAACAAAACACACAAATCCCACCACCTGTTCAAGTATGTTAAATGATGTTGAGGTTGAAATATCAATGGTATCAAATAAAATATTGATATAAAGGAGAGGGCTTTTTGCATTGAATTTGTATGTGCCTGTACCTCTGGGTTCCATGGCCTTGGCCAATTTATATGAAATCATTTATGATAATCCCTTCGATATGACATGAACTAAACACATTAACTAGATTATGTTTACAATGTTTTTATACTTATGGGACAATATGTGTGCTCTTCAATATTCATTTTTTATGCGTTTCTGATTAGAACGGTTGTGGTACATCCAATTAACAGGGATGCTAGATGATCCTCTACAATTTTTGATCAATAATGAATGCAATGAATAATCAAGAGAATTGTAATCAGACCTTTAGGCAAGTGGTTAGACTTGTGGTGATTTTTTTTATGCAATCGGTTGGTGATGATCAAATGAATTGCATTAAAAAATATTTGAAAACTTATTTGTGTGGTTTTTGTCTAGACATATGGTGTGATTTTTATTCTGGAAAACTATTAGTTGCGGTCTAAGGTTTTTCTTTTAATGATTCATGCCTTGAAGCCATCAATTTGATTGATCGATTTGATACTTTGGGTTCAACTAAACACTAAAACTTGAATTAACTAACAAACTCTTAATTTAAATGAAAAATATTCATGAAATCATTTAAAATTCATTACTTTTAGTTCAACATGAAATTGCAATTGATGAAAATTGACAACAAAAAATTCAATTCACTTAAGTGCATCTATGGATTATACTTTATAAAAATATTTACCATCTTTGATTATATAGAGTCAGTAATATAATTATTTGTTGGTTGAGCATATGTGCTGGTTGAGTACCGCCAATACTAAATGGAATCAAATGATCCTAACAAACCAGAAAGATAAGTGACAAAAACAACTATTAAGGGAAAGAGGAAAGTTTATATACGATGGACCATAAACACCATCATTCTAATGACAACCCCCTCTTGTATTGTCACTAAATAGAGATGTTGTAAAACCATCTGTGCTAAATATTTTTATCTAAACGGCATACAATACGAATATTAATAAAAGACCATTTTATATAGAAAACCACTAAATTATATTAGACGATTTCATAGTACATTATGAATATTGAATTGATCATCTGTATTTATAGGTCCCCTTTATTTAAAGTGCCGTCGACTCTTAAACGAAAGATTTTAATCATCCTTGAAAACATATCACAACAAAAGATTTTATCTCTTAACTGAATTAGATGGAAATCCAATGAATTATTATTATTCAATAGTCGATCATATCGAGTTATTAACATATCGGACACGTGCAATCGGTTAACATTTTTAATAATTTGTCAATCATAATTTTTATGGTACAACGAATGATACAAATTGATTCTGTATGAAGGACGATATTAAATGATGTTGAAGGTGCCAAAATCAACTGAAATCTAATATTTTTGGTATCACGTTGGTTGAATAGACCCCCCAACTATGGTGTCATATCCAACAGTTCTGCTACCCGCCCTCTTAATGAAATGAACAATCCAGTTTATTTGAAATCAACATGTGCGAAATGTGAACGAATATTATTTGAAAAAGCTCCACCTTTTTAAAATGGTTTAAAAGGAATCCTTATGTTTCAGCTATTTACAACGAATCGTTATCCTTTTTATGCTTCTGCTACCATACCGTTCTGCACTACAATAACAGTAAAACATATAGAGACCTCAATGGGGTATGCTCGTGTAAAGGGTATGAGAGATTACTGTACACAACCCATGACATATAGTTTTTGTATAATAATTTTATGTACGATATGCTAGACCTTCGCACAGAATATGTTTGGTGAAAATGTTTAGTCACAGTGATTGCGGTATTATCGGGTACCGAAATGGGGTGAGTTTTTTAGCTCTAGTTCGTATTCGGCTTTTCCAAATGTGTCCGATGTAAAATTCGCTGAGATTCAGTGTTGCACAACTTCCTTGACTAGAAAATCTAGTCCAGTGAATCAGAGTTATTACATCCCTTATATAGTTAGCTATCAACGAATCGAATTCATTCAGTTCTCGATGGGATTTCAAACTGAACGGATGTTTATAACAAATAGCAGTGATAGCAAGTGAATCAAGTGTAATTGAGTTCTAAATAAAATTTTAATTTTATTTCAATTATTTAAAGGCGAATAAATAAACAATAATTAATTAAAAATGACAATGGATATTGCGAATGAAACTCGTGGCGAAATAAAAATACCATCACCTCGAATTGCTGATGATACATCACAAACAAAATGTGAAAATTTAATTAATAAAAAATCAACGGGTACAAAACGTTCATTTGACGTTGCATTTCTAATGTTACCTGATGAAAAATTAAAGAATAATAACGAAAAACATCAACGATTAACAATTAATCCGGAGATAATGTATCCATCATTGAATGGTAAAATGGATTATATGCGACATCATCAAACCGAAATTGAACAAGTGAAGCCAATTGAGAATGCTAGAAATCCATCACCATCTCGTTATTTTCTACAGAATGGTATTCATTTCCAACATATCGATCATATGAATCAAGAAGTGCTTAGAAATCTTCGATATCCACATTTACAATCACTTCGTTCTCCACGTATTTATGATGATCCTACTATCTTACCAATGTTAGATCGTTTGGAGCGAGAAAAACTTCAAAACGGTGATATGGAATCACATAAGAGTGCATTTACAAAGGTTCCACATCAAGGACGTTTAGATTCACCAGCTCCACCATTAAGTCCTGATCAAATGAGTTGTCCATCGATTAGTCCACCGGCTTCCAGTAGTCCACCACGTTACAATTCATTTAGACAAGAATATTCAATGTCAAATGGACATTTTCAAACAATTTCTCATGCCCAAGAGATGGCATCTCACCATAGTTCAAAATTGAAGCAACAATTAATTTATCGTCATAGTCAAAATGGAAATTCAATGAATCCCATTGATATTCCACCTGGTTATCTACCACCGTCAGGATTTCCATTCAATCCCCAAGGTCATCCGTTTGCAACCAGTCAACCAGAAATGGTAAGAAATCCAGCTGCTGCTGCTATTCTATCGACACTAATTCCACCTACGTTAGCCACAACGTTCACTTTAACAGCCCAAAATGTATGTGCCAAATGCAATATTAGTTTCCGAATGACAAGTGATTTAGTTTATCATATGCGATCACATCATAAAAGTGAAACAACAGTGGATCCAAACCGTCGGAAACGTGAAGAGAAATTAAAGTGTCCAGTATGTAATGAAAGTTTCCGTGAACGGCATCATTTAACTCGTCATATGACAGCACATCAGGACAAGGAGAGTGATGATACTGAACCAGCGCATCTTCAGCGACGGCATAAATGATCTCAATGAACCAAATTAGCGATGCAGAATTTATTCATGCGTCGATTCTAATTTGCTAAATCAAATAAAACGAGGGAGTATCATTACCTCCCAAAACAAAATCTTGTGATAAATGGTCTTCAGTGAATCCGTGCTAAAAGGGGATGTCAAACGAAATGGATTAAACATCGAATTATAATCTTAATGCTAGTCAATCAATTGAATTGATTTCTTTTATTTTTCTTATCTTTGTATGTAAAGACTTTTATTCTCAATAGTTATATTAAGTTGTAAATAAATTAATTGTTGAATAGACGATGATATAACTATAACAATTCAGGATAGAATAAATGAATATGATTTTATGTAGCAACAAAGAAACAGAAATTATTCAATTTATGCTAATCCGATTGTGTGTATGTAGAGCAATAAAATAGAAATGATAATGCGATGATGATGATGAACATCATTTTCAGTAATTGGATTGATTGTTAAAATTAATACTTTACATCAATTGTAGCTGAGCTTACATGTACTCATAAAGGGTTTTAACTGTGCAATATTTATAATGAAAATTAATTTCTAATTACTGAATGGAATTAAATGGTAATCATCACAATTTATGTAAAAGATGTAACACAATTTTCAATTAATGAAGATGTTCAAGAATAACTAGATGTCTTCTCTGATAGTATCTCATGTAAATAGAAAAAATTAATTGTAATGTTTCGGTATTTATCTGGTATGATTAGATATCTGTCAGATTATAGTGAATATGTTTAATTTAATATGAAAACACTGTATGTAATTATCTTAAAATAAATCTTAATAAATCGGATATGAATATAATCTTACTTGTTGATAAATTCACCTTACAGATTATTAAAAAGTAGTTGAACATCTGCCCCCAACTGCATGGGGAGAATAAAGTGTTTCCCGTTTGATATTTTTTTTAAAGTAATTCTACCCCATAAGAGAAGAACATTAAATTGATTTACTTCTGCATTAGTCTATTTATTTGGAGTTCTAGTAATGGTTTTCTTTTGCAATGTAAAGTTCCCCTTGTTAGACATCTTAATTATAATTTAATTACACTTGGACTTATTTGGCAGTGAATCGAAACAAAAGGAAACATTTATCAATTGCTCAGTTCCATGTGCTGGCTGTCATCGGTATTCTTGGACGTATGTATTCATTCATTTTAATTTCATAGAAAAACATAATTTGGCTATAACACGAGCATATCTAATGAGAATCTCGTGCTAAAATATGTTCCATTTAGTTAGGATTCTATCAATTTTCTTGGCTAAATAGTCACTAGTTTAGTTGCACATTTAATATGAATCCTTCGTCATGTGAATTTCATTTGATATTCTGGCAGCCCATAAAGATGCGGTATGACTTTATAGAACATTGAGCCAATCATCTATTGTAGTTAGGCAAAAGTGTGGACAATTGGAATAACAATTGTGATTATGTTAAATGATTGAGTTATCAATAAAACCGTGAAGAAACTCACAATACGTTTCCCACGAGAGCAACCCTGCATTGATAAGGAGAATACCGCTCCATAAACAAGAGCATTCAAAGGGTCTGTCTTTACCGTAAATAATTTTACTAAGCGTTACGAATCACTTTTCCATTTCATTTCACTCTTCTTATACAGCAATGATCTCACATACATTTCATAAATGTAATCACAGTTGATGTACCCAATAAAGAACTTTTATTGTTTTTGAGTCCTTTACGTTTGATGATGAGATTTAAATAATTCAATTGAGAATTTTCACTGTGATTTCATGGTCAATTATTGCCAACCAGTTCAAAACTAAAACTGTAAATTGAATAAAAACAATTCGACAATCATAATCTGTTTTCCGTGGATGGTTATGTTTCATTTTTTTTTCCTGTATTTTCTCATCACTAGCGTATAAATTTTCTTTCATGTGGAACAATAAGATCAACTGGATATGAACTTTCTCTCACCTCATTACCATTTACTGAAGTGTTTCATGAAATTGAGAAAACTTTATTACTTTTTTGTTCTTTTTAAAATTGAGTTGAGTACATTCAAATGTTATCCGAATGGTAGAAGTATCATTTGTAGTTGCATAAAAACATCTTGTTAAATTTATATTAAATGGTAAATTTATGCAATTTTATTCCGGTCGCCAGAGGGTTTCCGTTCAATTTTATATTTTTCATGACAAAAAAAAAATCTCATTTGAAAGAGATACTTATGAATACATACGATATGTTTGGTGAATAGAAATTGTAAAGCTTCAAATTTTCCAAGTTTTTCTCTAATACGAGTATTTTCAGAGTTTTTGGCGCTTGGTTTTGTTGTTAATTCCTGGACGTTCTTCTAGTAACAGTTGAAATAATTTATGATGTTTTATGGTACTTGGACAGACTTTTTTTATCCCCCGGACTGAAATAATTATCCGTGCAATGTTAACAAAACGTGTACAGTAAAGAGGTAGAAGTTTACAACATTCAATGGTCATACATTATAACGGAAGAGATTTTGGCACTGTAGTTTTCTGTGAAAACAGTGAAAATTTTAATTCGAAATAAAACTTCATTCAACTATACTTGTTCATATGGCCATTTATCTGTTAAATGTGCGAAAATCTGCATATGAAAATATAATTATTTTCCACTATTTCTTTTTATTTTTATTTAGCCTGAGATTTTCCGTATGGGTTTAAAAATTTTAGTTACACAAGCCGATTCGCGATTATTTGTTTTGCCAATGTTCTCACTCTTCCTGTATTCTCGATTTATTTCCAACATTACAGGAATCGTTCTCTGTTTAATTCACATTATTTAAAAGGAAATTTATTTCCATATAAATTTTTGTTGGATTCCGGAAAATTAGAGATACAATAAAATTAAATTTATTGGCTTTTATTTCGTTATATTACATTTTATATGATGTCACTTGACTCGGTTTTAGTGGGAAATCTATGCGTTATGGACGATGTTATTTTTATTTGAACAAATACAAAAACCCGGTATTTTATTATACACCAATTTTAATAATATTTTCTATTGTTTTTCCACTGTCAAAATATCTCGCGGTCCAGAGAAATTTCAAGGAATTTTCCGGTACTCGAGAGTACACTTGTTTTTATTTAGTGGTATGTGAATCTGCTATTGTTTAAATGTTAATGTTGTCATTACAAAAGTCCATAAACACTAACTGATATCGTGGGAATTCTATGAATTTTCATAGGAATTTTGTGATCCGATACATCCTGTAACTAGTCGGTGAATAGGATACACTGAACTCTATGATACAACGGATATAAATTTTGAATGAAATTTCTGTTGGGCGATGAAAGCACAATGATAACAATTAAATCGTATTAATTATGAAAAAAAAGTTCGTTCGCTTGATTACCTGACTAAAGGTGGAAGAAAACTCTCTTTTTGAAAAGACCAAGGAACTGCGGTATTTTCTCACAATCTTAATTATTTTATTTATTTCTGTTTTGGAAGTCAACGACTTCTTTACACACTCTGAATGAAGTGCTATCATTAGTAATTCACTTGGTATGCCAAATCCTTCTTTACCACAAATATTTGATCGTACAGCATTACATTCAAAGATTCGGTTTTCTATGAAAATTCATAAATCTTTCAAACAGCCACAATAAATTCAGTTGGTTATTGAATTATTCATTTAATAAATCATAACAGACATCTATGGCTCGTGTATTCTTAGTTGAATACTATTTAAATATTTCATTCAGTTTTGGGAAATTTTCAAAGTTCAACATAAACCATTGAATGTAACCATATTCGATTGGTATGAACAAATCTTGAATGGGGATAAGCAAAACTATTGGCATCTCCAGTATGGAATGAACATAAGGAATCAGTGTATTGTATATATTCATCACTTGAGTTATGGTTAAATTATTATTTATTGTTTTTATAGGGAGACATTATAGATCATGACAATTTTCAATCTGTTTCATTTTTTCTATTTAGCTTTTCTCTTCTTTTAAAATTTCCCTTCGTTGAAAAAATACAGAACCGCGACGATACAACAAATGGAAGTGTGATGTGTGGAGGTGATTCGTGGTGTTTTAAAATGATGGTGACATTCATCCATTGGGAACAGTGTCATACAGTGTTGTAAAGAGGAGGCCATTTAGTTTCACCCACGGGACTCATTGAATGCTAAAAAACATTTAATATAAATTTGAGTTGTAGAATGTGAAGTATGACCACTTAGTGAAATTAAGTGTTTATCAAATCATAGCTGGTATCATATCGAAGGATGAGAGAGTGTTGGTACCTAAACCTCATAATGTGATGATGAATTAGCTCCCTGAACTGTCGCATATGTCGTCTGAGACGATGGTGTCTATACACTACATATCCTTGTCTCTTTGTTTTGTCAGCATAAAACATATTCCATATTATGTGATGAGAAAGTTTTATAATATTTGCATTTCATATGAGTACTTGGTTGCATAAACTCAGCACTGACAGTGTCAAAAGGATGTTTCATCTGTCTTTATGTAAATCCGTTGCAAGATAACATGTAATTTTAGTTCAACTCTATTCAACTGAAGAATGAAATGTTTATGTGATCACTTTTCATTGTGCATTGATACAAGTATGAGTGCTCGTTTAACCCAAAGAACATAATTAAAATTTTCTCGATATGAGAATTTTCACATTTTGGTGTTATCATTGGTAATATTTTCATACTTTACTGGTTGTTCAAGTATGGCAAAAACATAAAACTGATTTGCATAATAAAATGATTCAATTCCATTCGCATTGAACTTCGTTTATGTTAAATTTGATGTATGTTTAAAGGAAATGGTTTCAGTTTCTTTTTGGTATGTTATGCCTTGAAGCATCTTTATGCCACCCTCAAAGTAGCACACAAGATAATACAATGCCCGATTGAATGGAATATTATACGTTCATCATATTTTCTAATAACTGTAATGATCAATTTTTATATCTTTGAATGAACCATAAAATCTAATGTGAATAGATTCAAACCAATCAAATTGAAGACATAAAATGGCAAACCAAAATGATATCTTAACGATATTGAAATTATTTTTATATTATTCCGATCAACTTGATGAATAAATAATTTTTAGATTCATTTCGAATTGAACCAGTTTTTTTACCATAATTTTCTCTGTTATTCAATTGTGGGAAATTTCCATGCAAATTAGACTCGTGATGGGT
Organism: Coboldia fuscipes; assembly: GCA_001014335.1. NCBI lineage: Eukaryota > Metazoa > Arthropoda > Insecta > Diptera > Scatopsidae > Coboldia > Coboldia fuscipes. The sequence continues at coordinate 83,232 of JXOR01000478.1, read as the reverse complement.
TTTTATTTCTTATATGCGCCTGACCGAATGAAATATTTCCAATCGTTTTGGTGAAAATGTTGAATCAGTCAATGGTAATTTACAGTAACACACCACTGGTAATTAAACATGAATTAATTTTAAGTGATTCAATGATGATTTTCAATCAATTAACATTGCATTTTGTTCTGGTTTTTTAATTTTCCTGAATACAGTCACTCTTTTATTTATATTTTTATGAAAATTCGTTGGAGGATTCTTTTTTTTTTTTGTTATTCAACGAATGATATTCTCCACATTCTACCCTACGTAAACCAAAAATATGTAGATTTTCAAAAAACATACTGCTCTTTTGTTGTTTAGCATATTTTTCATTATATGCGAATAAAAATATTGAAATGATATTCCATGTATGTGGGCTATTGTGTACTTTATCATGTATGAAAAATAGTGATTGTATGTTTAAAAGAAAACTTTTGCTAAACTGGTCGTTGATGTACAACAAAATAAATACATTGGATTGGAAGATACAACATTGGATGCGCTACTTGACATTAGAGAGGAAAATTCTTTAACAGTAATGGGCGGAGATTTTTATGTTTTCCCATCAATTGAAATGTGTGTCTGGTGGATTCAGGGAAATGGGAAAATATAGAAAATGAAGGGGCGTATACTCAATAGCTTTTCATTTAACTAACTGTCGGTTTCTCGATTTTTGGTTTGTTGTTGCTTTTCCGTTTTTTTTTTTACGTTTATCTCTAACTGAACTGATATGCACAACATTTTACCATGTAAAATTACATTGCCAGATCGAATATGTTTGTACATAATGTGAAATATGGCTAAAATTCTTTCAGTATTTCTCATTTTTTTTATTCTTTGGTTATCATCTGATTCTTTGGTCGCGATATATATGAAAACTGAAAATCATCTAAATATTGTTATGTATAGAAATTTGCAAATAATCGAAATTTGAAAACTGTAACCAGATGAAAATATAAACTTTTTCTTAACCATTTTATGGGTAAGATTATGTTTAAACATGTTGCTCATTTTGTTATGGATCATAAGTTTAAGCGATGAAATATCACATTAAATTGGAATTCAGTTTTTGTGTTTTGATTATCCAACAGCAATAGTTCACAGTATTGTTTTGACTTCGACTAAATATGCTTTCTAATGATTGATTAATTTGATTTTAGTATGAAGACATTTATTCCTATTACTTTTCTTAACGTAATCCTTTTATCCAATCGGTACACTCAATGAGACTCGCACAGAGAATGGTAATTACTTCAATGACTTCATTTCATCGAATCAATTGGTGCAATTCTGCTGTACAACGTATTGCACGTGCTGACTATTAAACCGTAATCTCTGACACCAACCACAAATCAGAAGAGGGTGCATCATAAAACAGCCTTCTCGTTTCAAATGAATTATAATAAAGATGCTTCTCGTACATTGTAACAACCCCACATATGCGGATTTCCTTTTCATATTCTATTAAAGTTATTTGTTAACAAATAAATAACTTTCCTCTTTCTCTTTTGACAATGTTTAAAAAAAAAATGGAAAAATTTCAAACATATAAAAAGCAGGATCCATTTCTACCAATAAAAATCATTTAAGTCACGTGTCGTCAATGATATATTTATGCTAAATACTTATGTTCAGATATCATAATTTCATAAATCAAATTACCCGTTACAACTAACTGTGAATAGCTAATGGTCACACTAGATAACGAATTATTTCTTACGGCAATCATCAATCGTTGATTACAACATAGAAACTGTCATGTTCTGGGGATAGTTTATGAGAATTCACTTGTAGAAATGAACGATTACCTGTCGCCGTTAGCAATTGAACCGTATAGAGATGAATAAACTGTTAGGTCCATTTCGTATCGTCAAATTGTCTAGGGAACCCAAAGAAAAACCATCAAATCGATGGACAAAACCAATCAAAATCCCATTAAAATCACTCAGTGACAAAATCTTTTTTTACCATCATCAATCGATTTCTGATCAGCTGCAGGTCATCGGATGGTTTCCATGTGTGATAAATCATTTGACCAATGTTACCAGAGTCTCTGTGTTGATTTTTAATTATAGAATTAATCGTTTATCTTTGTCGTCGAGGGCAATAAAACTTAAAGGAAAAATGGAACATTGGAAAATTATTTATTACAATTTCACTTGGATGGAAACCCTTTGAGAGACAAATAAGAACAGTTGAATAATAATTGAAGTGATCAGAACTTAAAGTTTAATTCCATTTCAAATGTTCTATAACCATTTCCATCATCTATAAATCGGCTTATGTTTTTATTTCCATTTCAGTGACAACAACAGAATTTTCTACCAACATTGTACCACATTCTCAGTCCATTTGAATATGAAATCAGTAAGCGGTTGCAATCGAATACCATTGAGAGATATCATCATCATCATTTTCTGTTGTAGTCCAACAAAATATTATAATTTTAATCGTTTAACACAATAGGATGGTAGTATTATGTTAGGCAAAACGCACATGAATTTCAATGTTGCCACAATGTGATAACAATTGAATGTTTGAATTTTTGTTGTCTCTTATAATCCGGTTTTAATCTGATAATAATGTGATTAATAGCAGAATAAATAAAATTTTAAATGTTTCAAATGGCACACTTTTTTATTGTTGGTCGTGTCAATTCAAACCAGAGGGATGGAGAGTGAATTAAAAATTGAACAAATAGGAACAGTTTACTGTATTGTTCGTTGAATGTCTTCCTTTATCCTTTTACACGGTCATGAAAAACACTTGACATTTATCCCAAATCGTAGCCAATTTTCTCTCTTTCATTTTAATATGATTTATGGAAAATTTTTGGTTCATCAACTTTATCAATTGGCCCCGTTAATTCACTTCACATTCATCGTCCAATAATAATGGTAAAAACCGACCACAAAATTTTCATTATGATTTATGGAAATTAATTAAACGACAGACAATATCGTTTGTTCTACAGTTGAACAGTTCAGAACAAAACTGTATAAAAGAAGGTAGAATAATATACCGCCTAAAGACTATCAACTGTCCATTGTCAGATGATGAGACCTTTCAACCAATATTCTTCATTTCGGCAATCTTGTTTCTACGCCATTTCATTTCATTTACATGCAATTTATTTTAGTTATTCACAATTGGTCCATACTCAATGTTAACATAAACGCAAGTAAACGACAGTTAAAAATCTCATCACAACGGAATAATTAATTTTTACCTGTCTCATCGTTTCTTTATTGGAACAATGGGTATAGAATAAAACATCTTCTTTCATTTGAAAGGAACAGATGATGACTCCATCATGAATGGTTTTAGTTCAATGTACAGTCTTATCAACGGTTATGGAATACAATTCCATTTATTATCAACCAACGGTGGTAGGTGTGGCGGTTGAATATAAAACCAAAAGAAATAAAGAAGCCAGTACAGGTGACAAATAAAAAACTTGAACCATCTTGGCAGAAACGACTAATTCTGCACATAAAAATATTTTCACTTTGTATGCAAAGCATATTACCTTTACTAAATTATGATATCAAAACATAATCTTTTATATTTTTTTACGGTGCGTTAAAATATAGTAGATGAAAACACGTGAAACATTCATTTTATATGTGAAATGTTGATATACCAACAGAATATAAAGTGAATTTTTCCAGCGACGGTAAATTGATAATTTCCAACCAAAAACAAAAGGGTAGTGATTTCATCTACGATGCTTAAGTATTCGTTTTGAAGACGTTTGAAGAAATAAAAACAAAAATTTTATGATTTATATAATTGTGACTTCCTCTTAAAAGGGGTAATGATATGGATGGAAAAGTTAATTAATTTTCTTCGCGATTTTATGTCACTCGTGATAACTGATAACGGTATATCGAAACGCCGATTGTCTTTAACTTCATATTTTCTGTTTTATTTTCTTGTTACCATCAACGTTGCTCATTTATAAAGCCAAATGACATACAAAAGAGATAATAATTTTATTAATTCAATGGTAAATGGAAAATGCGTAACGATAAATTAAAAATGTTTAATGATGCACAATGCATAACATTTTTCTTGATTTCAATCTTTCACGTGTTCAGTATGTTTAAATGTTTTCAATGATACTTCCTAATTAGTGATCATTTGAAATCTGAAGACAATTTTTGAATTTTAATTCCATTGGTATTAATAAAATTTCAGTCGAGGTTAATTAAAACAATTTCTTTAACTCATTCCAATGTCATTTCGTGAAAATTCAATTTTCTTTAATCACATTGTATATCTTTCCATTTTTATTCAGTAGCTCGTATCAGTGTTTTAAAATCTTTTTAAATCATGCGGTTACCACAGATAATTTGAGTAGTATCATCAACCCTCAAAGTTAATCTGGTTGTGGTACTTTTACATATTGAATGAACAACACAGTAGCAAAACGATTAAAATCTCTTTCTCTTGATTCTTTTTCATCACTTCGAGCGCCCAGTATCTATAGAGTTTTCAATGAACCTTTAAAATCGTCCACAATGATTTTAAATTAACCCTCGCGGCGAAAAGGAAAATATGATTTTATAAATAATTATTTGTCGGATGATGTTTTGTAATCCGTTTATACAAAACAACTAAAGTATAGTGGTCTTCAGTACGGTAAATGGTAGAAGGGTCATTCTAATCGGTTCAATATTTAAACGCAAGATCGCGGAAAATTAAATGATGAGATTGTGTCATGTGAACTGACGATTATCTGTGTATCATCAACCAGCCAAGTGGAAATAGATTCTATATCATCTCACCATCTTTATAGTGATGATAGTCAGTGCTAGTTAATTTAGTTGCCATAATTAATAAAAATAAAAATTCACTTGTACCCCTGAAAAACAGATTGTGGAAAAAAATACATTTATTTACATCTGCAATGGAATGAGATTAAACTGGCGATAGAATATGAAAGAGAAAACTAATTTAGGATTACAGAATAAAGTAGTGATTCAATTTTACACTTTAAAAGAGAATTTTATTAAATAAAACCATATTTTGATGGAAAAATAAAAGATTTTTCTTTCACGTACTTCATGATAGTGGAAAATCTTTTTCAATCATTTTGAACAATTCGCTGATATTGCAAAGGTCATTTAATTCAATTTTCAATCAATACAATTGGAAATTTTATTAGTGAGTTATCATAAGTGAAACAGTGTCTGATCCAACACTGATCTGATATAGCACTACTTATGTTACATTTTGGATTAATCCACTGTATCATTGACCTCTTCAATGCGATATAGGGAACCATAAAATATGGGAAATCTAAAAATGAAGTTTTCTTCTCATGAAACGCCAGCGGCTATCGACAAGAAATTGATACACATTTTCTGATGTGATTCCTATAATGAGATTTTCTTTTCATATTTTTTTATTTTTTTGGTTCGGTGTATTAAACGGTCCTTGATGCAAGAAAACGTTTTTTTATTGCAAAAAAAAATGTGAATTTAATTTACACTCAGTAAAATGATGAAGTTGTTGGTTAAAAGGGAAATGTAATCCTATTGCCTGCAGTATAATTTAATTCCTGAACACATTTTATAACTGCTTGGCATTGAAGTGATCTTTCATTATAGCGATTGTTTCATTGAAATGTTAATTATTTAGCGAGTCCCTCTTAACATGTTCTGTTACCATGAATATCATTGTCATAAAAACTTAAACTAGCAATTCTTCTCCTTGTCGGAAAAGTAAACCATTCGGCAAAAGTAGTGAAAACTCAATTATAGAGATAGTAACCCATTATGGCCGTAATCCCTCGTAAAATAAAAAAAATAGTCACATCATAATAATATGCTCGTTATCATGCGATACTCTCAGAATAATATCGTATAACATAATGCCGAATAATAATAATAACTGACACCACAGAAGAGCCTAATAATAATTTAAGTAAAAAGAAAATATGAAAATAAAATCTGCTGCGTGTATAAATTATTATTGTTTTCAAAGAATTTAGAAGTACGTAACGAGATTCTTTCCTTTATTTTGTTAATATTATCATGACTTCAGGATATTGGGTTTAATGTGGATCAAAAAACATGTCAGACAAAACTAACATTTTGAATCGAAAAAAAAAACGATGGTCCATGAAGTTTACGGTGCCACTGGAGCCTATCCATAGATGATTTGCATATTTCCTCTTGATTTGTTCAACCCATAAACCATATGAATGTGATTATATTTAGAATGAGGCCGAAAATATAAATAAAAAATATTGCCGCCCGCAAAAGAAAACCCATTGAACGTATTTCAATTTTTTTTTCCATCATTCTTTCGATTATTAGATATCGTTCCAAGGGTCATAAAGCAAAATTTTCGACTTAACATTGAGGCCAACCCAAACATCGTCAAAAATGTGCTTAAGGATAATTTTAACCGAATCACAATGAAGATATTAAATGGCATAGAAATCATAAAAATTGATTGCCCACAAACAGTTCGAGTAGAAGGAAAAAAAGTATTCTGGAGTGGTGGCTGTAGATAAGAAGGAATCACTCATAAAAACGTACCACTAAAACTACCCCAGAAATCATGGAAAGCCGAATTGTTTGACGTTAAGTTTCACAGAAGGAGAATTCAAGTGGCTGCTAAATTATTGGGAACAGAAAAATATGTGACCTGTAAGAAATTTGTTGTCATATCTATCAGCATATTCTTTACAGCATTTCACTTTTGAATATAACCAATGTGATAAATGAATCCACTAAGATTTTGATATACAGTGTTATTCTTTTATATTGAAATACTTTTAATAAAACGTACAATAAAATATAATTATATTATTTAAGTACATTATCCAGTCTAGGGTTTCCAACATATTGAACATAAAGGTATGCAATAGATAAGTCCTTTATGTTCATAATGATTTGGATCAAAAAAGAAATAGAATTTTTCATTTTAAATTAACAATTATAAGGATAATACATTTTGATCGTTATCGTAAATATAACAAATACTTTTTAACGGAATGCTAGAATTTAAACATTGAAATAATACTTAACAATTTTATGTTTAAGAAGACACTAACATCAAGAGTAAGACTCTAATACAGTGCTTTAGTGAGCTAAACAATTCCAGAATATAATTTGGTGGTTTAGAACAATTTGTTACATTTGTTTTGCTGCTAACGCTAATTGATATAAACTGTAAATTGATTTTAGTTTATATAACACATTAAGTGTTATTAAAAATTCGGATTCCGTTACACAAATATATTATTTTCTATGGACGTTGATGATATCTGGTTCACCCCCGCCAGTTGTTTGTGTCATTTGTCCGTTACCAGAGAGATTCAATGATGTATCGGCCATTGGCAATGGTTTTGCAACACCAATTCGAACAACACCTTTGGGTGCACCTTTCAGTGCTTGAACTGCTTGATCGAGTGACGCATTTTCTAAATTAATATCATTCACAAACATTAATCGATCACCTGGAATTAAACGGCCATCCATTTGAGCAACTCCACCGGGTACAAGCGATCGAATGACAATTAATGTATCATTCGGGTCCATTGGATCCTTAAATACATATTTCATTGGTATAAACATCGTTTCAAACAGAAACCAATTCTTTAATAATACCTGATAATCCAAAATTGAGAATCCAAGACCTCGTTCACCTTTAATCAATTCGATTATTTGTGGTTCAGAGCTCCACATTGCAAGACCAGTTAAAGGCTCCAATGATCTAAAACAAATAGATTTAAAAGTCATGTCTCAAAATTATCAATGTCTAATTACCTCGACTTCATTTTAGAATGAATATCATCGGGACTACCAGTAGCGGTGGCAAGACTTCCATCGGACTTGGCTTTCACCAATCTTTCAGAATTATGCAATAAATTTTCCAAATTTTGTGATCCTCCGAAACCGCTGGCCATTAAATTTTTCCGTAATGCATCATCCGGATATGAATTTACATCTTCCGGCACGCGTCCACACACCATCCGAACATCTTGTGGAAGTTCTTTCAGTATTGAAACTACTTCAACATGATTCATTCCCAGTAATCGCTGTCCATTTACCTCTACAATAAAATGTATGAAATACTGGCTGATAGTTACCATTTATCTGTATACTCCTTACCTAACAATTCATCACCAGAATGCAATAGCCCGTTCTGACCAACTGGTCCTTCTGGTAAAATGGACCGAATGTAGTGATGCGGTCGTACTTCTCGTCCATCTTCAACATCCACTGTTCCTTCCAATGAAATTCCCAATCCCTTAGTGGCTGCAAATTTACGAATTTGAGCAACTATTATTTGCACTTCTGGCCCAAGAATAGCACGCCATTTCTTCTTGATTGATATCTCCATATCATCACTTAATTCTGATTCAATCCAATACTTCGGTTTCGAAGTGCTACCTTGACTAGCAATCATTGGATTTTCGAATTCATCATCAACCGTTGATTCTAAATAATCTTTTCGTTCTTTCTTTATTGATTTAGATGATACCGAATCTTTTTGTTCAATTGAATCTCGTGCCTGCATTAATTTCTTATTCATATGATTATACGAAGTGTTAGAGGTGCCACTCGATGCAGAAGGAGAAGAATGTCCTTCCACCGAACTTTTTGCCGTTAAATAGTCATCATTAGTTCTAATATTATCTGCACTATGTTTTGAATGATGCGATGAAGTCGATTGCACACTATGTGGCCGTCCAGGTGGTGGAATTAATCCATGATGACTAGACGGAGGAGTATTTGGAGTCGGAGGTTTCATTTCATTCGCAGCGATCGCTTGTTGCAATTGATCGTACTTTGGACCTCGTAAATATCGTTCCAAGCACAATGTAACTACTGTTCCACTCTTTTTTAATACCTCAACAGCTTGATGATTTGAGAATCCCTGTAACGATTGTCCATCAACTTCAATAATTCGATCATTTACTTGAATTCGGCCACTCATATATGCTGCACTTCCTGGTGACACGCTCTTAACAAATATACCCGACAATTCTTCTTTCTCACATACGTAACCAGCAATCGTGACACCTAAACCATTTGCATCTTTTGTTAATTCGACTGTAAATTTCTCCGTTTCACCATCAGTGTCTGGTTCCGGAGTGTAACGTTTTCGATTCAACGTAGTAGCCGGAGAACTGTGAGCCGATCGTTTAGCTTTGTGATGTTTGGGTGATAAAGGTGGTGAGGTGTTACCGAATATTTCTGGATATCCAATATTAATTAGATGTTCCTCTAATTCTTGTGGATCAGCTAACAATCTGGCGTTAGATAATTTAGAAAATCATAAATTAAACGGAAATGATAAATTTCAAAAATAACCAATTGAATACCTGGTCGGCACTACAGCAGTTCCAGTGATTTCGGGTGGCACATGACGAACACTGGCCACTGGTCTAGCTACAACTAATCGTACATGCTTTCCCGATTGCCGTAACACGGATGCTACTTGTTCCGATATCATTTCATGTAAATTAACTTCGCCAATCTGCAAAATATGATCACCACTTTGTAATCGTCCATCGCGATCTGCTACACCGCCTGGAAGTATTGTTTTCACAATCACTCCAGACGTTCGGCCACCAATGATACCGAAACCAAGGCCAGTACCATCATTTTCTAGATCAATTGCTTGAATTTGAGCCCATTCTGATGACATCAAATCCATATGTTGTTTGGACGAGTCGCTTATAACTGATTGTGGTCTATCTTCATCAATTTGACCTAAAAATATTTATTCAGTAATATAGTGGTAATCAGATAAAGTAACGAGGTCACATACTGTCATAGTTTCGGGTTGGACTGCTTGGGCTACGCGGTGATATTTGGGCAGAGGGTACTCGTTGTTCATCGGGATATTCATCGCTTCCGTACATGTCCAAGGCCATTGGCCCAGTCAAAATTAGGTCACCTGAAACAATTGATTTTGTTTACAGAAATGCTTTTAACAATCACAGAAATAATAAAGTAAACTCACCTGAAATATTGATATCGAAATCGGCTGGTAAAATACTTGGATGTTGTACGATTTGATTATTTAATTCAGAGAGAGAGTCTTGAACCTTAACGATGTTCTTAAAAACTGGATCCTGTAGGATGTCCAGGATAATTTTCAGACTGTCCTCAGTGGTGCTCTGCAATTTCACATCGTCGGACTCTTCGATACTCTTCTTGATCGTCTCAATCTGGTGCAGAGCACTCGAAATATCTTCACTAATTTGCATTTTCGTTATCACTGTAAGCGTACAGTTACCCAATTAATAGATGCTTTGTGTTCCAATCCCACAAGAATGGAATGTATTATATTTAGGTGAATCAGACTCAGGTAGGCGTGACGAAAGTGTAATAACAAGCCACTCTTATAATTATCAATTGAATTCGCTATTGTGGTTGCATTCACTAGTACTAGATTAGCTACTGTTTAATTAATACACTCATCGATTAAAAACAACATCAGATTCACTCAGTTGCTTAAAATACCTAAAAATCACTTTAAAATAAATTTTGATAAAACACTTTATTCACCCCGATTTTGGAGAAAATTATACAATTGATTATCTATTTGACAGCAATCAGGTGTTGCGAGCGCCGCCAAGTGTAGTGTAATGTAGCGTGCAGTAGCGTATAGGCTAGCGTTGTCGTCGACCCTCAAGTTGAGCTCCGAATTGTAAGCTCGATTTGTTTTTGTTTACAGTATGTTGAGACAAAATCATGGATGACTAAATTATCCACTCGTCGTGAGACACAAAATAATTGTGGGTAGAAATAATCTGCCCGGATAATTGGATCACTAATTATTTAGACGATGCCTTCATTCTGGCCATCATGAGACTGTGAAAAATAAACTGATTGTTCTGTGTTTTGGTGAAACCGTGTAACTGGCATGGATTACGTTTCATTACGTCGATGGGTGAGTTGATAACAGGCCACATATTTTTAAAATTTCTTAATCTTATCAATTGGCAACTAATCATTTCAAATGGCTCATTGAACACTTTGTGATTGGTCTTGACATTTCCTACAATATATGAACTACTTAGTCAATTTAATACTTTCTTAATCAGAAGGTTAGTAATTAAGCCAGTTCAATGTTTTATTCAAGTGATGCTGAGGATATTGAAGAGTTCAACAAATATGAAAATAGAGATGAAACCGATCCATTGGCTCCCACAACGCCTAGAATATTGGAACACTATCCGAAGTCACGTGAAGGTAAAATGGAGAGAAGTCGATTAAAACATCCGCTCCGGCCCCCATGCAACTGCTCCAAATTAAAATGCCACGAGAAACTGTCGCAGTTCGAACGAGTCAGTATTTATAATAAATTTTGGGATTTGGATAAAACCGAACAACGAATGTGGATGGCTCGATTCTTCACAGAAGAGCCCGTTAAGCGACCATTGTCAAATTTTCATCGTGTCGGTAATGTGCGACGGTGTGTAAGAAAATTTTACTTTATGAATGAAACTGGACGAGTAAGAGTTTGTCAACGATTCTTTTTAAATACACTTGGCTTTATCAATGATTCGGTACTAAATCATGTACTTACAAAAGATGGAGATGTGAACCCAGATCGACGCGGAAGACACGCAGGCAGTTCCAAAATTGATACGGTACCAATTGACAATCATATACTTTCCTACTTACCAGAAATACAAAGAGAAACACCTAGAAAGGCATACTACTTTCTTCCGCATTCGTTGAATGCACGTCAAATGTATCGTGACTACCTCAATACACATAGCAAAAAGGTATCGGAACACTTTTATAGGACACGCGTTCATGAACTAAAAATATCATTCCATGGACGATCAAGGTATCGATATACTGATAAAATAACTGTAAATGGATTTATAAATGATAACAGTATCACAACAAAGCTATCAAATGAAGAATAAATTTAATTTAAATGAATGTAACATTATTTCTTTATTGACGCGTACTAAAACGTACAAATTAATTATTGTTTAACATTTGTTATAATTAAAATAAGACTGTTCATTTGCTAATCATATTATTATTTTTTTGTGTTGCCTATCTGCCATGTTATACAATGTACAATTCCCCTATTGTAATGCATTTCCATTTGTGCAGAGTATGTCTTTTTTAGTTTTAAATTTCAGCTAATTAAATGTTCTGGCATCTCTTTTCTCTTCCAAGTCATATTATATTATTATTAGAGTTGATTATCACATAAGCAATGCATCACTTGAATGGGAATCATTTTAATGCAACTAGTATTTGTTTGCTCAAATCAAATTTTTGTTATAATCGCCGATTTCTTAATAAATTAAAAGTGATGAATTTTTACACATTATAAGTATTTTTTTCTCTTCCTTTTAAAATACAATGATAGTATTACTTATTCTTCATATTTACATTAAAATAAACCACTTCAATTTTTTCATATTCAGCAGTTTTATGTTCCATCAACGTTTAGGGATACAGTCTAATTTGTATTCGGTAATAAATCTACCAACACTTCTCTCACTGATTGTTTTATACTATCTGGAAATTTGATGTCAAAGGCAACTAATAAATCACCCCTTCGCGATGGTTCTTTCGGGAACGGTAAACCACGGCCTTGTAACCGTTTCACTGTGTTTGGTTTCACTACTTCACCGTTTGTGTTAATTGTTATTGTTTCACCTGAGAGTGTTGGCACTTTCACAACTGTTCCGCATAGAGCATCTTTTAACGATATCTTTGCTGTATATTTAACATCGCTACCCTCTCGTTTGTACAAACTGTGTGGCTTATCTCGAATAATGAAAATTATATCAGCTGGTATTTTACCAGGTATTTGGTCACCTTCACGTTGAAATGTGATCTTTGTACCGGCCTTCCAGCCTGGCTTCACCGATATGTTTAACACTTTTTCTTCCTTTCTTGTCTGTCCATCTGGTTGCATTGCCATTCGAGAAATTTTCATTTTTTTTGTGCATCCTTTATCGACATCCTCAAGTGTTACGTACAAATCATGTTCAATTGGTGGATCTTGTTGTCGTCCTTTACGATTCTGTGGCGAATGTACATTGAATGATTGTGAACGGAATGCACCGCCAGGACCACCTCGTCCACCCATTTGTGCAAATATGTCGTGATCATCAGAAGAGTCCGCGAACAAATTACCACCATCAAACATTCGTTGTGGATCGGCACCAAAGAACACTCCGAATGGATCGCTAGATCCGAAAAATTGGGCAAATGTGGCTCTTGGATCACCATGGAACTGATATGAAAATCCTGATCCACAGCTGTCAGCACCCGTTCCCGGAATGCCTCCCTTCAATCCTTCCTCACCATACTGATCAAATACATCCCTCTTCTTTTTATCTGATAACACTTCATATGCTTCTGCTATCTCCTTGAATCGCTCTTCTGCTGCTGGCGATTTATTTTTATCGGGATGATATTTGAGCGCCAACTTTCTGTATGCCTTTTTGATTTCATCGTCCGTGGCAGTCTTTGCGATGCCGAGAATTTTATAAAAATCCTTTCCCATTTTATTTTATTTAATCAATCCTCTGTATACGTGTTAAATAAATCTAAAAGTGATGAGAACAATACGTTAGCACTTGGAAACAAGTTTTAAACATTTATACCAAAAAGAGAATCATGAGATAATTGATATTTTATTTAACACCAAATTCAACTAGATCTTTCTCTATGGTTCTAAAATGGAAATTGTGAAAATCCGAATGACATCATTGAATATGGCGAGCATGTTTCTTGCTCTGTGGGCCATTGACTTGCCACACACACCAGAAACATCGACCAACGTACATGAAGCCAAATGGAAAATTTGGCAACGAGTGATATAATACAGGGCCCTTTAAATTCCATCAAGAATGTGATTGGGCAGTTCCAACAGGTTCAGTCACTAGTTGAATTTGGGTATTATTCAATCACCAGTTCAATTCGAGGTCACTTAGACTCACCTTATTAAGCAATAGTTCTAATTGCAATTAGTAATTTTACGTTCAACGTAAGCTTGAAACCTATGTGTTTTCACTTTGTGTCTTCAGCACTTTTATAATATATCCAACGGGAATTCCTTATTCTTATCGATAAATCCAACTTCTGTATTTGCTTTATCCACAATTTCACTGCAATTCAACTGATTCAAGTTCATTAAACATGCAATTGATTCAATTCACAATTTACACAACTTGTCTTCACTCTTTTCGAACTAAAAATACGTACGTGCAGCAAGCGCACCCCATTTATAAACTCGTTCGATCAATCTCGAAGGTTCCAGGTTGCACATTTAGATGATTCTAGAAGCCTCTCAGACACTTTGTGAACCACAAAGAGTTGCAAATTTTGGATACCAATTGGTTGGTATGAGTTCTTTGTGTCGGTAGCAGTTAATAATCTATTAATACTGTAATTCTTTAAGAATTTTTATTTTTTATTCATCGAATCGATCAATATTTTTTCGAACAACTCAGTTGTACGGTTTGTAGCCCGATTCCCTTCGAAATTTCGGTATTGAGCGCCCGAAATTCTCTAAACAAATGTGTTATTGCATGTTTAATGTACAAATGAACAAAGTCTCGTTGCAATTGTTATCTCTTATCATCCCAAATTCATTATCGGCAAAATATAAGCTAAACAAAGAGGATAAATTGAAGTGTAGAACACTTTACCGTCTCAATGGGTAGAGCCGTCTTAGTACAAGAATATTATCGTTGTTACTTGTAATCTGTGTATATGCAGTTATCAAAATTTATTGTTCATTTATAATATGAATAACTATTTAAACAAAATCCGAAGATATTATAGTTGAATAAAACCATTAAGTGAGTGTGAGTGAGTGAGTGAGTGAAACCATTAACTTTGCAGATAACTTTTAATAAAAGAGATAAGTTTTGATTTCCAGTTTTGCCGCCACTACATTCAATCTCAATCACAAGATTGAGTACTAAGTTCATGTGTCTATCCAGTGAATTCAAATTATTTGATAGAACCAAAATATATCGACAGCATGGCATAATAAATTTTGTTTTTGTATCAAAACAGAGCCTGTTAAGAACAAATAAGAAGTAAAGGCATATAGCGAGTCGATATATTATATTGCTTTTTTCTATCAATGTGATTCAGGTAAAGAAGCAGACAAAATCCAAATCAAAACAGGGCCTGTGTTTGTGGGAATTAAAATTAATTAATTTCCGACGAGTATTTGAATTTGGACAAGTGATATCATAAACAGCGGTATGTAAAATTAAAAATCCAATTCCAATCATTTAGTAATTAAATATAGAAGAACATCTATTTTACACGTCATAATTTATATGTACCATAATTTCGTAACACACCGAAATGAGTATCAGATTCTTTGCTTATTTGGATTGATTCACAATTTTAGGGGATAAACTATAAATTAATGGTGCTGTGCCTACGTAAAAGTAATAGCATCACATAAAACTAAAGTAAATCACCAAACAGTGGAAAGTAAATAGTTTGCGAATCAGTGAGTGTGTGCTGAAAAATCTCTTGGATAACAATTTCACCCATCGGTCTTTATCTTATCGTGGAGTTAGACTCATTCCATAGTAAATAATTATGAAACATAAAATTCCATCATTCAGCATGTTGCTTATCAATGAAATCATTTTAGATTATCAGTAATAAGTGTTAAGGAGACGTACATTCAATGACGATAATGCTAATTATCGTTTCCTAATATATAGTTCAAACAAATCACCATCTCCCATCCAATGCTAATTTCATTCATTATTGGGTCCGATCCCACTGTGTTAACTAATAACGCATATAGACATCAAATATTATGTGCCAAAGATATACACAAATGCAGAATATCAGCGACTGTTGCATTCAACAGAGACATTGCTAAACCATAAGCCAAAGTTTCAATAACAACGAGTAAGCATAATAAAAAAATACAGTGGAAATAGCAACCATAATAATTTACCAGACCATTAAACACATACTCAATTCAGTTGTGTACAGCAAATAAACTTCTAATAACATTAAACTGTTTATATGCACATAACAATAACCGAGTTCAGTCTATCGTTCTGCATTGCCACTGCATTGGTATTTCAAGAAGACCGGCTGACAATGGGCGATTTGCCAAAGTAATAATCGAAAATGCAGTGATCAGTCCCACTGATTAACATATAATTTATACATGTTGATTTACACGGAATAAATTATTTGTGGATACAAAATGAGCTGTGGGAAATTTCTGTGTTATTGTTGAATTAAGGAAACGGACATTTGTGAGGCTAATTTTAATATACACGATTCAGTTAAAAATATTCTCTTGTTTTCGTCTCAATCACATCGAATGGTGTTACCAAATGGGCCAACGTATTATGAAGCGATATCCTAAGTGAAAATATACCGAATATGGAATTATGAATCATTACTTAATATTTGGATGAACGTAATTCAGTTTTGGTGTTGCCCCCGTCATGATGAATCAAAACAAAAATACTCTCTAGAAAATCGAGAATTTCCACGATATTATATTTTCCGTAATTTCCTTCACTTATAATTAATTGGCGCACCAGTGGAAAACCGATCGAGTGTGTGCGATTCTATTTATAAATTCACAGAATCTCATGCAATCGGGGATCAGTGGTGTAATCTCTGTTTGGATGGTACCACCATTCATTTTGAATATTATGTGAATTGTATGTGTTTGGGAATTTATATATTCATTTTGACTTTGGATTTGCCAACAAAATTAATTCGTGCCAGACATAGCATACACAAGTAAATCGATCCTCCTGTAAAATTAAAAATTTGATGAATTTTGTATATTACAGTTTCGGAATTTCTTAATGGTTTAGGAACATAATAATATAAAATGCTCATGTAGATGGTTCATCCACAACGACAAATTTTTAAATGAAAATAAAAATAATTTTCCCCGATTGACCAAAAATATTCTCTTGTAAGATGCACAGTTTAGGCTTAACAATGTAATAATCTAGTTAAAAAAATATTTTATTCTCTATTGCTTTTAATTTTTTCTCTAAACTTTTCCTAATTTTTATTCTCAATCATTTTGTTTTTGTTAAAGGAATTATTTAATATTCATTTAATATTGTTTAATTCATACTAGTGTCGTTCTTTTTAAGACAATTTATTCAATTATTGTACCTCCATTAGCCATTATCAATTATAATTCGTCAAAAATTGCCTGACTTAATGCAATTATTGTGCTGGTTGAATTGATTTTCTTAGTGCATAAAAATAAATAGAAAAGGAACATTAAAATTAAAACTACCTAAATTGAATTATAAAATTCTATGAAAGTATATATTTAGTGTTTACGCAACACACTACCACAAAAAGTTATCAAGACATATTTGAGCCGAAGGAAAATCATAGGCAGAGCAATTAAGAGACCATCAGTTAGATAATCATAGTTTTGGTTTCAAGTCACACGTTTTTGATTAAATTCGGGTCATTTGGTGAAAATTATAGTTTTTATTTGAGGAAAATTTAAAAAGTTTCTTATGATTTTTGGACTTTTAATAAAATGGATTGTGAAAATCAATTAAGTGGTGCAATAATAGCGTTCCATTGAATGCTTTTCTTCATTAATTCCATAATACCGGATAAACGAAAGGAATTGCTTCTACATTCAGTTTGAATTCTATCGTAATACGCATTACATGCAAAATTAATCATTCATTCATTTATATTTGGGATCCTAAGTAACTATAACGGAAATCAAAAAGTAGGTAATATTGTGAGACATAAGATATTAGAATAATTCGTGGTTTTTATTCAGTGTGTTTTTCTAAAGAAAATAATTATTAATGAAATAATTTCTGTTAATAATTTATGAATAAAATGTAAAACGTGCGCGTTTGAATATATGAAGGTGTGACAGAGGGAAGGTGTACAATACTTTCACAGAATTGTACTCACAATCCAACAATAATGTTATTGAATATTTTTGTAATTGAGAAATTATGTTTAACATTTACTTAATATGTGTGGGTTTCTTTTTTTTTCTGATCAACTGAAGCGCGGGTGTTTTATTTTTCAATAAATTCGCGATTTCTTCGCTTACATAGCCGAAAGCTAATAAATGTTTTCCACATCAATACATATGTTACTGCCTTACTGCTGTATACAAAAATTTCATAGTCATATCATAAAATGTTATATTTGCAAAATTGAAATATAAATAAAAGAAAAAAAAAAGAGAATGAATTTTCACGAACACTCTCATTTGGATTTTAATTTTAAAACTGATAGAATATTTCCATAGACTGATTTACTTGTTTTCATTGAATGGAAGGAAAAAGAAGTATAGAAATTTTATTTCTTTTCCATTTGTATTAACACGGTATAGCGAAAAAACCGAAAAGAAAGTGCGTCGTCAAATTTTATTTTTAACAATTTGCATACAGTAGAAAAATACTCATCTAGAGCGTTTGAATGGTTTTGTAAACCCACATTTTTACTATAATAATATACTTATTCCATCATTTATTATCCATTTCATTTAATACCTTTAGTTAATCACGACGATTCTTGACTTGTATTCAGCTAAAATTAATTATTATCACATTTTGTATTTGTTCTATTGATTTGTTTTATATTATTTTCTTATTCCAATTACTTGGTGTTGTTAAAATTAAAACATCCAATTATTTTTCCATGAAAATATTTCGTCTATTATCAATAACATTGAAATTTTGAAATTTATTGTTGTTCTTTTACTTACCACTTCTAAATATTTGTAATATAACAATAATATTTTTAACTAGTTAAATGTATGTGATTTATATATTATTTTTAATTTGCAGACATGGTGTGCAACGAAGTGGGGAGTACTCTGTGTATAATACATTGCAATGTACCAGAAGTAACTGAAAAACGAATCACACTATTAATTCGATCTAATTATACGGTGGATAAATTAATTAGTGACATTCGAACACAACTTGGTTTACAGGAACCGTTTGAATTGATATTGCAGCCGAAACCATCTCTGAATTCGGTAAATAGACTTTTACATCAGTTTTATTATTTTACGTTAGACCTGCTGTAATGAATTTTCGAATGTGATAATCATCATCCATGTTTTTTTTTTAGATTAGATTAACTGAACTCGGTGAGAAAAATCTAATAGACGTAGGTGTATTGTTTAAACCAATGTATAGAAACATACTATATGTCGAATCACCGGGAAAAATGGAAGTGAACCAAGAAGTAAAACAAATTAATTGTGATGATAATGAAAATAAGCCACCAAAGACTGTGAAAACGAAAACCACAAAAGGTATCAAATCACCGGGTAAAACTAAAACTACCAAAAAAGTGGCTAAGGGAGAAAAGAGTCCTAAGACAGAGAAAGTAGAGAAAACCGAGAAGTTGGAGAATGGTGAGAAGTTGGAAAATGCTGAGGTGGTAGAAAATATTGAGAATGTTGTTAAAGAGGTGAAAGTCGAAGAGGTGGAGGTTGCAGAGAAAATCGAGAATTCACAAGCTTTGAATGAAATAAAACCAATTGTAGAGCCGGAGAGTAGTAATGAGTGCAATGTGTTGACTGATATAACAAATAGTCAAAGTTTGGAAGAGCCATCTCAACCTCCTCTGCCACCTCCGCCTCCTCAGCCGCCACAACTGTTATATCGTTCTCAGTTGCAATTGCGTGCAATTGAACCTAAGGAGAATATATCATCGAAAGTTATCGATGAAGTAGATTCAGTGCCCTTTGCTCAAGGTTCAGCTAGTTTTAGAGTTTCTGAACTGCCTAGCAGTGAGTAGTACTTTTACTTTTACTAATAATGATGTTAAAAGATTTTGTTTTTAGGTTCTAAGCAAGTTCATAAATATGTTGGTTTAGTTAATCAGGCGATGACATGTTATTTAAATAGTCTTTTACAAACCCTATATATGACACCAGAATTTCGGAACGCCTTATATAATTGGGAATTCGATGGAGTTGATGAACATAAATCAATTCCATATCAATTGCAAAAATTATTTTTAAACCTCCAGACTTCAAGTCGGCCAGCTGTAGAGACAACTAATTTAACCAGAAGCTTTGGTTGGGACTCAACTGAAGCTTGGCAACAACATGATATACAAGAATTGTGTCGCGTTATGTTCGATGCTTTAGAAACGAAATTTAAAAATACACAACAGGCTGATTTAATAAAGAAACTATATGAAGGAAAGATGATTGATTATGTTAAGTGTTTGGAGTGTAGTACAGAGAAACAAAGAACTGATAGTTTCTTGGATATACCATTACCACTTCGTGAGTTTGGGTCAAGTGTTTCATACGGTAGCATTGAAGAAGCAATGCGTGCCTTTGTTCAACCAGAAACACTTGATGGAAATAATCAATATTTTTGTGAAAAATGTAACAAAAAGTGTGACGCTCATAAGGGACTTAAATTTTCGAAATTTCCATATATTTTGACATTGCATTTAAAGCGGTTTGACTACGATTATCAAACTTTTCATCGTATTAAATTGAATGATAAGTAAGTAGTTAAAATAAAACCTTGAACCCATTCTAATTCCATTGTACATATATTTTTGATTTTGTAGAGTAACATTTCCTCAAACGCTTAGCCTAAATTCGTTCATAAAGGATACAGATAATTCAAGTACTGGCTACGGATCACAAACATCTGTAGATATAATTCCTCCAGCAGCCCAGAATGGTTGTACTGACGGCACATCATCTGATTTCGAAACCAATGACCACGTTGTTAGGAATGATGACTGCAGCACAACAGATTCTGGGTCAGCCCTTGAGGAAGATACAGCCAGTAATGGAGTCTTGAATGATACATATACCCTAAATGAAGATGATGAAGGTATTGATTTAGCTTCGAATGCTGAAAGTTTGACTATGTTTAAAACTGGCAGTTACAACTATGAACTGTTTGCCATTATGATCCACTCGGGTAGTGCGTCTGGTGGCCACTACTATGTTTATATAAAAGATTTTGAAAATGGTGAATGGTTCTGGTTTAATGATTGCACAGTCACACCAGTAAGTGAAATCTTCGGATAAACTTCAGTTTAGAATAGAAAAATAACTTAATTTTTTTTTAGATAACACAAGAAGACATTGAAAAGTCTTTTGGCGGAGGAAAACCTTATTATTCAAGTGTTTACGGAAATAGTGCGAACGCTTATATGCTTATGTATCGACAGATGGATTCAACGAGAAATTGTCACGCTATGAAAGAGGATCAATTTCCACCGCACATTACAAGTCTTGTTGAACGACTGCAACAACCAACTGTTGAGATTGAAAGACCTAGCTATTCTACAATGGATTCAGAACCCAGTAAAATTCGTGTTCATTATCTTAATCCACTTACATTTGAAAAGAAAGATTATAAAATGTATATATCTGCATATAATCAAAAGGAATTTGAGTCTTTGCATAATGATGTCTATAGCCGATTTAATGTATCTACAGTGGCACCTATTTCACGTACACGATTAGTGTTGTATGACAGTAAAACAGATTCGGTTTTATTGAGCTTTAAATATGGGGGTGATATTTCTAAAATACATCAAATTGATAAGGCATTATGGAGCGAATTCCGTTTGGAAATACGTGAAGAAAATGAAGTTTTCCAGGATATCACACCAAATACAGTACAGACAAAAGTATATCTATTGGATATTGATATTTGTGAAATCGATGGCCCATACAAAGTTAATGTTGAGCAAACACAATCAGTTGAAACTTATTTGACTGCAGTTAGCAAAACAATGGATATACCAACTCAAAATCTGATTATGTACTACTATGAAGATGGAAACTTCACGCTATTATCATCGAATGATCAAGATGTATCAGTCTCAAATTTATCAGGCTTTCAAGAGAGCAAAAAGTTTATAGCGATTAATTCACCAAATCGAAAAGAAGTGATTAATCAAATTAATTGGATGCATCGATTTAAGGACACTATTGATTATATTGTTACATTGTATGTTCAATTGCCAGTTATGGATCCAATTGTAATGGATAAATTAAGAATACCAAAATGGAGATCCACCGATCAATTGCAAATAAATTGTAATGGATCACCCGGAACGCCTCAGAGCATTAATCAGGCAGATTTTTTGAGTCCAAAAAAGAGTTACAGTGACGAACCAATGGATATTTCTGATTCGTCTCAACATAATGGTACCAAATCGAAGTCAGTCTCTCCAATTGGACCAGTTGGTTCAATTGTAGAGAATGGTATATCGAAACCAAAAAGCACATTTATCGAGAGCCAGAGTGAGGATAGTAGTTTAAGTGATGGAGATCGCACATTGGTGGAAGAAAATGTACCAGACGATCTCAGTCATATTTCAAGTGCCAGTCATTCACCTGCCTTTTCAGATCAACAACTGTCTGAATTAAATAATAGCAATGAGGAACAAACTGCACGTCTTCAGATAGCTGGATATTATTCAAATAGTAATGGAAATTTGAACCATAATCTAACTGATATGGATACGGAAATGGATGACTTTGGAAGACGTAATGCGTATTTCAGAGCCATAATGCAACCAAAGAGTCGAATCGACGCAGAAGGTAATGCACATAAAATATTAAAGGTGCTTGTGTTTAAGAATATGACGGTGAATAAGTTCAAGAGTTATATTGAACCGTACGTCCAAGTTGCATCTCCATACTTTAAAATTAATGATGGCAATAGTGCAACGAGTACAGAACTTGACAATAGTGAGAATTTTGTTGTCTTCTTGTAAGTTCGTCTTCTTTGAAATAATACTTTACCATGCTGATCGATTTAATTTATTTTCAGTGACCATAGCTATTTATCAGTTACTTTAGGTCGTGCTGTACAAAAAAATGAATTCTCCTGTAAAATGTTTTTCCTAAAATTATCTGAAGTCACAGAAGAAATGGAATCATTACCGTTCCTCAGCGATTGGATTATAAGTAATAGTGCAACAGTTGGTGAAGTCCTAGAAGAATACATAAACTATTTGAAATTAACGAATAGCAAGAAATTCAATTTACCATTAGAAAGATATCGTTTGCGTCTTAAGAAGTGGCGTAATCCAAATAAGATTTGTTTAGAGAGTCAAATGTTATATGATGACGTATTCTATACTACAACCAATGCTGAGGTTAACTATTTTAAATTTTCGTTTAGATTATATGCTTTTTAAATATGTATAATTTATTTCTTGTCAAATTTTAGTTGGTGGTACAAGAAATTGAAGATCCTATAGTTCATATGCAGAGTGTTGATGATATTTGTTTCTTTGGTCGTAGATGGTATCCGTCCAAAATGAATTTTGGTCCTTTCCAGGACATAATAGTGTCAAGTAAAACAAAATTGCTCAAAATCGTTATTGTTTATGTTTGCTAACTTAAATTATTATTTCAGATGGTAAAGGTCTTAAACAATCTATTGCTGATGTCTCTGGAATTAACGTTGAAAATGTTGAATATATTAAAGTAATTATATCCTCTTTTAGCTGAATTCATTATAATTAATTGAATATTTGTTTTGATATTTTAGATGTCTGGTCAGTTTCCTAAAATGTATTTAACTGTACATGATCTATTAAAAACCAATGATTGGCAAACTGTTGATTTAAACGAAAGCAGTACGTCGTTAATTGATGGGGCTGCATTCATATTCAGGTGAGTGATGAAAAATTAGTTTAAAAGTACATTATGCTTAGTATTTGTTTACAAAATTTTAGGGACTGTACTGAATCTGCCAAGGAACTGACACCAGAAGAGAAACGTGAGATCAGTGTGAAAGAAAGCACCCGGCTAAACCGAATAAGTGGAACCAGCACATATTCACCACGACGTGAACGTGGACTTAAGATATATACAGATGTAACGCCAACTCAATCATGAGTCAGCAATTTTGTATGATTGTAGTTTGTTTTATTTTTCATCTGGTACTGTATAATTATCATTTTATTTTTTCATACAATTTAAATTGGATTCATAATTATTAAAGACTCCAGTTTTTGTAAATAAATATAATAGAATCCGTTAATTCAATTTCAATAAATTTTATTTTGAAATTGTCTAAGAGCACTTGTTACATAGAATTCGACTCCATATCAAAGAATTAAATAGTGACAATGAATTTGAATTTTCTAACATATAAATAATATGATAACATATTAATGGAGATATAAAATTTTTGAAAACAAATATATACCATGAATGAAATTATTTTATCCAGTAAGAAACATTAATATAAAATCGTACTTGGTACTATACACATAATTGTTTTTATTGTAATTTAGTAATTTAATGTTATTTACGAAAAATTACATAGTTTCAGAATACATGAGTTGGGGGACAATAATGTTCGTGTCAACTAACGTTTTATATTTTTAATTCCCATTTTCATTACGTGTACGTTCATTAAATCTCAGGTAAATACAATAATAATATTAAAATGATCATGTTGAAAACTATAAATATTGGATCAACTTGGTTGATAAGATCAGTTGTAGTTTACTGACATATTACCTAACAACTACTGTGTTCTATTACTAGGAACTAAAAGCTATCTTACTTTACCAATTATTAGTGTCCAGGAAATCAACTATATTTTCAACAAATTAAATTAAATTAATTATATTTTACTAGTTGTGATACACTTTACAGCATTTAATTAAAATGCCGATTAATCTTACAATTAATGGAATACATTATACTGGTAAATTAATATTTTTTCTCATTCAATATCTCAAGAAATCTGGTATAAATCAAATTAATAAGATTTGTTTCAAAATTGCTATTCGTGACAATTTCAATTTACTTAATTATAATGTCTTTATTTACAGTGAACCCAAAAGAAACTCCCGTATCAACATCATTAAATACGTTCATTCGACTAAACGCACATCTAAAAGGTACAAAATTCATGTGCCTTGAAGGTGGATGTGGTGCTTGTATTGTGACGGTCAATGGTATCCATCCTATTACTAAAGAGAAGAAAACTTGGGCTGTTAACTCGTGTCTCTTTCCCATTTACTCTTGCGATGGATTAGAAATTATCACAGTAGAAGCATTGAGTGATGGAATTGACGGTTATCATCCGATCCAAAAACAATTAACTCATTTCAATGGGAGTCAATGTGGTTATTGTACTCCTGGAATGGTGATGAATATGTACAGTTTATTAGCATCGAATGATGGAAAACTTTCGATGGCTGAAATTGAAAATTCATTTGGTGGAAATATTTGTCGCTGTACTGGCTACCGTCCCATACTTGATGCATTTAAATCTTTTGCTACTGATGCCCATCAAGTGTATGGAGACTTGTGTAAAGACATTGAAGATCTTGGGAAACTTTGCCCTAAAACGGGTCACGAGTGTGCTGGATTTTGTAACGCCAATACCGATACTAAATCCAATTCAATTGAAGTAAAGGAAGAAAATAACATTTGGTGTAACGTAAAATCAGTGAAAGAGATATTTAACAAACTGACAGAAGCTGGAAATCGTCGCTATATTCTACTTGCAGGTAATACGGCACATGGTGTATATCGTCGGGATCCCAGAATAACTTATTTTATTAACATTCGTGATGTTGAGCTGTTACGATCGCATTCTATTGGAAGAGAAATTGTTCTTGGCGCTAATATCACACTCACAGAGATGATGGAAATTTTATCAAAAGCAGCATCCACAAATCGATCTTTTCAGTATTGCCGTCAGCTCGTTGATCATATCGATTTAATTGCTAACATTCCTGTAAGAAATATTGGAACAATTGCTGGTAATTTGACAATCAAACATCAGCATAATTCATTTCCATCCGACATATTCTTAATTTTGGAAACCGTTGGTGCTAGAATCAAGATAGCTGAATCTCCACAGACCGTCAAAGAATATTCAATTCAAGATTTTCTAAAAGTGAATATGACAAAGAAAATAATTTTAAGTGTTTCACTTCCCAGTTTAGATCCTGGTAAGTTTATTTTCCGATCCTATAAGATCACACCCAGAGCTCAGAATGCTCACGCATATGTCAACGCCGGATTTCTAATTCAAATCGATCGAAGTGTAGTAAGATCAGTAAGAATATGTTACGGTGGAATTAACCCTGATTTTGTTCATGCGACTCAAACAGAAAATTTCTTGAAGGGCAGAAATCTATTTACTGAAAACAATCTACAAGGAGCATTGCATAGCCTTGAGGATGAAATTAAACCTGATTGGATTCAACCTGATGCCTCAATTGAATTCCGAAAGAATTTGGCTTTATCATTGTTTTATAAATTTGTCCTAAACATTACTCCTACTGGCATAATTGCACCTGAATTTAAAAGCGGTGGTGAGATACTGCGACGACCGATATCATCAGGGAGTCAATCATTTGATACAAATAAAGATCAATGGCCAATGAGTAAGCCAATGCCAAAAATAGAATCTCAGTTACAATGTTCTGGTGAAGCAGAGTACGTGAATGATATACCAAACTTGCCGAATGAATTGTGGGCTGCATTGGTTACGGCCACTAACGTTCATTACAACATCGAAAAGATTGATGCGACTGCAGCTCTGGTAAGATATACTTTTTTCTTATTTTATATATCAGCGAAATAAGACTTTTTTCATAGGCAATCCCAGGGGTTTATTCATTTTATTCGGCAAAAGATATTCCAGGTGAAAATAGCTTTACAGATGCAAAACTCTTTTTACTTCCCCTTGAGGAAGAAATATTTTGTGAAGGTGAAGTACTGTACCACTCTCAACCAGCTGGCATCATATTGGCTGAATCATTTGATAAGGCACATTTTGCTGCTTCGAAAGTAAAAATCACTTACACCAAAATCACTAAAAATGTGACAGATGATAACAATACAAGAGATAAAAATATGGAGGTAATACCAACAATAAAAGATGCTTTGGAAAAGAAGGCTAACGATCGTTTCATGGAGATCGTTGATCAAAGAGAGCAGTCCGATTTGTGTGTGACACAAAATTCTAAGAAAATCAGTGGTGTCTTTCAAATGAATGGTCAATATCATTATTCAATGGAAACTCTAACAACATTTTGTGTTCCATCTGACGATGGATTGCATGTCTATACAACGACACAGTGGATTGATAGTGCTATTTCAGCAGTTGCAAAGAGCACTAAATTGAAGGAGAGTGCCATCAATATGAAAGTAAAACGAATTGGTGGAGGATTTGGAATGAAATTGACCAGATCGAATTTCTCGGCAGCTGCGTGTGCCATTGCGGCTGTGCTTTCAAATCGTCCCGTACGTTTTGTGATGACCATTGAGGAAAATATGTCCACAATGGGTAAACGAGCTGCCTGTTACAGTAATTATGAAGTTAATCATGATAACAACGGAAAAATAATCAAAGTAAATAATGAATATTCATCTGATTGTGGATGTAATATGAATGAAGATCCGGGAGTATTCATTGATCCATTAGTTGGAAATTGTTACAATAGAACTCCATGGCATTCAATTGGTAGTGGAGTAGTTACAGATTCAGCTAGTAATACTTGGTGTAGGGGACCAGGCAGCAATGAAGCCATTGCTATGACCGAAAACATTATTGAACATGTTGCTTGGAGCACTGGTAAAGATCCAACAGATGTCCGAATGGTGAATATGAACAATGACAATATGATCAAGAAGCTTTTACCAGATTTCTTAAAAGATGTTGATTATAAAAGAAGAAAGGCAGAGATTGATAATTTCAATAAAAAGAATCGTTGGATAAAAAGAGGAATAGCGATTAGTCCAATGGAGTATTACATCTCTTATATTTCAACCTTGTCAGCTTTGGTTGCCATTTATCATGTCGATGGTTCAGTAGCAATAACCCACGGAGGAA
The DNA here is from genome assembly GCA_001014335.1 of Coboldia fuscipes. Taxonomy (NCBI): domain Eukaryota; kingdom Metazoa; phylum Arthropoda; class Insecta; order Diptera; family Scatopsidae; genus Coboldia; species Coboldia fuscipes. The sequence goes on along the minus strand of JXOR01000478.1, from coordinate 55,367 downwards.
TTGAAATGGGTCAAGGAATCAACACAAAAGTAGCTCAAGTAGCTGCTAAAACGTTGGGAATTCCATTGGAATGTATAAAGATAAAAACCACTGACAGTTTAAGTACTGCTAATTCTTTCTTCACTGGTGGCAGCATAGGCAGTGATATGGCATGCTATGTATATCATCTATATCTCATTAAGTTTTTATTATTATTATTATTGAAGAATGTCCTAATTCATTTACAGGCAGTACTGAAGGCATGTGAAGATCTAAATAAAAGATTGAAACCAATTAAAGATGAAATGAAAGATGCGAGTTGGTCTGATGTGGTGCATGCAGCTCATGAGAAATTCATTGATTTGACAGCAAGATATATGTACAAGCAACCGGAATTGAATCCCTACACAGTATATGGCATCAGTTGTTGTGAAGTTAAAATTGATATACTGACAGGAATGGCTCAATTGGTAAGAGTTGATATACTGGAAGATACTGGTGAGAGTTTGAATCCAATTATCGATGTTGGTCAGGTAACTTCACTCACAATAATTTGGATGCAAGAAAATGAATTAGTTAGTTAATTCTAGATTGAAGGTGCTTTCGTTATGGGTATTGGTTTGTGGTTAACAGAAAAATTGGTTTATCATAGAGAAACTGGTGAACTGTTAACGAATCGTACATGGCATTATAAACCGCCAGGAGCAAAAGATATTCCTGTTGATTTTCGTGTGAAACTGTTACAAAAGCAACCGAACCCACTATTTGTATTGCGTTCGAAGAGTAAGAGAAACCAAAACTATTTATTAAACTTGTTTTACATTTTTTATACTTCAGGTACTGGTGAACCTGGTATTGCTATGTCAATTGTGGTTTTATTTGCTCTACGGCATGCATTAAATTCAGCCAGAAGTGATGCTGGTATTAATGAATGGTTTCATTTGGGTGGACCTACAACTGTGGAAGATGTCTTCTTAAATTCGAAAAACTCCATTGATCAATACAAGCTCAGTCCATAAAAATTACGAATTTCTATATAATTTAACATTATTTATAGTTACTGATTACCTATTTAAGGGACACATGTTCTTTATTATATATATACGTGATAATCTCTTTCAACATTACAGATTGGAATGAACTAATTATCGCGAACTGTTTTATAACCTCCAGTAACTTTATATTATTAATCGTTTTCTTCTGTGTGTAATAAAAAATCAATGTAATATGGAACATGATGTTTATTTTTATTTAAAAAAAAATCTATAAATATTAAATCTCATTCTGAAACCAGCTCAGTTACGTTTTTGATTTAAGTTAAGAAAGTTCTGTGTTTCAGGTAAATTGAAATTTGATATATTAGTGAAAGCATAAAAGTTGAAAACGATGTCGATTAGTTTTACTATCAACGGAAAACGATACGATGGTAATATTCTAAATATCTTTATAATAACATCATGATTTCTCTTTGTCTTAATTTGATTTTCTTTGAGAAACTGCGAAATTTAAATTCTAAACGTTTAATCGTGATGTTTTGTTGAAAATAATTTTTTTTTAAATTTCATATATATCTTGTGCGACCATTAATCACCTATAGTTAATTCAAAACAAACGCCACTGTCTACATCACTGAACACGTTTATCAGAGTGAATGCACACTTGAAGGGAACAAAATTTATGTGCCTTGAAGGCGGATGTGGTGTTTGTATAGTGACCGTTAAAGGAATTCATCCTGTTACAAAGGAAAAGAAAACATGGGCAGTAAATTCATGTTTGTTTCCTGTGTTTTCATGTCATGGATTAGAAATTATAACAGTTGAAGCTTTGGGTAATGCAAGAGATGGCTATCATCCCATTCAAGACCGTTTGGCCCACTTTAATGGTAGCCAGTGTGGATTTTGTACACCGGGAATGGTGATGAATATGTATAGTATGTTAGAATCGAATGATGATAAGGTATCAATGGTTGATATTGAAAACTCGTTTGGTGGCAACATTTGTCGGTGCACTGGTTATCGGCCTATATTGGACGCTTTCAAATCTTTGGCAACTGATTCTGATCAATTGTATGATGGTTTTTGTAATGATATTGAAGATTTGGGTAAGAAATGTCCAAAAACCGGAACTCGATGTGCTGGAATGTGTGGCTCTTCAATGTCTACAGAATTACATGATGAGAAAAACGTTTGGTACAATGTTACAACATTAGATGAAGTATTCGATAAACTCAAAACAGTTGGATCAAGGAAGTACACTTTTCTCGCTGGAAATACAGCGCATGGAGTTTATCGTCGTGATCCAGAAATATCTGTTTTCATAAATCTTCGTGGGGTTAAAGAATTGCAATCTCATTCCATTGCGAAGGAAATCGTATTAGGTGCAAATGTAACTCTCAATGAAATGATGGAGATTTTAGCTAAAGCTGCAAACACAAATCGTAACTTTCGATATTGCAGCCATCTAGTTAATCATATCGATTTAGTAGCTAATGTTTCTGTGAGAAATATTGGAACAATAGCTGGTAATTTATCTATAAAACATCAGAACAATTCATTTCCATCTGATATTTTCTTGATTTTGGAAACCGTTGGTGCTAGAATCAAGATAGCTGAATCTACGCTGATTGTAAAAGAATACCAAATTAAAGACTTTCTCAAAGTAGATATGAATAAGAAATTAATAATGAGTATTTCATTACCGGGATATGATCCTTCCAAATTCATTTATCGCTCGTACAAGATAATGCCAAGAGCACAGAACACTCACGCACATGTAAATGCTGCTATTTTAGCAAATATAGAACGAGGAGTTATAAAATCTATTCGAATTTGTTATGGAGGAATTTGCCCAGATTTCATTCATGCAACTCAAACTGAAGAACTCTTGGCAGGAAGAGACCTATATACGGATGATAATCTTCGCGCTGCTTTAGAATCACTTGAAGATGAAATCCGACCTGATTGGGTGTTACCTGAAACATCGATTGAATATCGCAAGTATTTGGCAATAGCCTTATTCTATAAATTTATCCTCAACACTTGTCCAAAAGAACGGTTGAAAGCAGAGTACAAGAGTGGTGGTGAATTATTGAAGCGTCCAATCTCAACTGGACAACAAACATTTGATACCAACGAGAGCCGTTGGCCAATCACGAAACCAATAACCAAATCGGATTTATTGATTCAAAGTTCTGGTGAAGCTGAATTTGTCAATGATATTCCCAATTTGCCAAATGAATTATGGGCCGCTTTAGTACCGGCCACTAAGGTTCATTACAATATTGCAAAAATAGATCCATCTGAAGCACTGGTAAGCAACGAAACTTTAACATCTGAAGAGCTTTCTTTACCACTCTCTTTCATCTAATCAGGCTATACCAGGTGTCCATGCATTTTATTCCGCAAAAGATATTCCAGGAGAAAATAACTTTGCCGATTCAAAACTCTATTTGTTACCAGTTGAAGAAGAGATATTTTGTGGTGGGGAAGTATTGTATCATTCTCAACCAGCCGGTATTATTTTGGCTGACTCCTTTGAAAAAGCTCATCACGCTGCAACGAAAGTGAAAATCATGTATACAATGATAACGAGTATGTTATATATTCAACATAATAGGTATTATCAATCTCATCTCTCCTAATTTATATTTGTAGGGAATAAATCATCAACCACGGGCAATAATTTATCTCACGATAATGACGATTATTGTGCCGATGATAAAGTAACGGTTATACCGACTATAAAAGAAGCAATCGAATTAAAAGCAAATGATCGGTTCCTGGAAATAATAGAGGTCAATGAATTAAAGAGTCGCCCAGCAGTGAAGAATGCTGATAACATTAAAGGATATTTCCAAATGAATGGACAATATCACTATACAATGGAAACATTGACAACATTTTGTGTTCCATCTGACGATGGGTTGCATGTTTATACAACGACACAGTGGATTGATAGTGCTTTAACCGCAGTAGCGAAAGCTACTAAATTGAAGGAGAGTGCCATCACTATGGAAGTGAAACGTCTTGGTGGCGGCTATGGCACGAAGATGACTCGTGCAAGTTTTTCAGCTGCTGCTTGTGCAGTTGCTTCTGTACTATCGAACCGTCCTGTTCGATTCGTCATGTCAATAGAAGAGAATATGAGTGCCATTGGCAAACGATCGCCTTGCTATTGTAATTATGATGTTGACCACGACAAAAATGGGAAAATTTTAAATGTTAATAATGAATATTCATCGGATGGTGGTTGTAGCATGAATGAGAGTTTTGTTAATTTTATAAATACATTTTTTGGTAATGTTTATGATCGGCAGTATTGGCATACAGTTGGTAGTACAGTGGTTACAGATTCAGCAAGTAACACTAGATGCAGAGCTCCTGGGAGCACAGAATCGATTGGAATGACCGAAACTATAATTGAACATGTTGCTTGGTCTGTCGGAAAGGATCCGGCTGATGTTCGAATGTTGAATATGAAGGATGATCAGTATGTTAAGAAAATTACACCTGGTTTCTTGAAAGATATTGGTATAGTAATTCCGTCAATAACTTTTACTTATTGATTTATTATTAATGTTAATTAATATAGATTACAAACAGAGGAGAGCTGAAATCGATGAATTTAATAAAAAGAACCGTTGGGTAAAACGTGGAATTGCAATTAGTCCAATGCAATTTAATGTTGCTTACCTTTCATCTCTATCAGCTTTAGTTGCTGTCTATCACGTAGATGGTTCGGTAGCAATCAGTCACGGTGGTGTGGATATGGGCCAAGGAATAAATACAAAAATAGTTCAGGTAGCTTCAAAGACCTTAGGAATTCCGATGGACTGCATAAAAATAAAACCGACAAATAGTCTGTGTACCGCAAATTCTTTCTATTCTGGTGGCAGTCGTACAACAGATATGAATTGTTTTGTACGAACAAAGAACTCTTTAGTTTTCAATCATGAATATTATTGTCTGGTATTTCATTTTAGGCTGTTTTCAAAGCATGTGAAGAGTTAAACAAACGATTACAACCGATTAAGGATGGGATGAAGGGAGCATCATGGGCAGACATAGTACATGCTGCTCATGAAAAATTTGTTGACTTAACCGTACGGTATATGTTTAAACAACCGGATCTGAACCCTTATCTAGTGTATGGAATCAGTTGTTGTGAAATTAAAGTAGACCTTCTAACGGGTTTGAGTCAACTTGTTAGAGTTGATATTCTGGAAGATACTGGTGAAAGTTTAAATCCACTTATTGACATTGGACAGGTATTGTTGTTGAGGCTATACCCAAATTTCCCAATAGTATAAAAATATTATTTTAGATTGAGGGTGCTTTTGTAATGGGTATTGGATTGTGGTTATCTGAACGGTTAGTGTATCACCGTGAAACTGGTGAACTGTTAACAAACCGTACTTGGGATTATAATCCACCCGGAGTTAAAGATATACCGATTGATTTCCGAGTTAATTTGATTCAAAAGAATCCGAATCCATTGTTTGTGCTAAGATCGAAAGGTATACCAGACAAACAATTTATTTTCTAATTAACCGTGTTTAATTGAAACTAATTATAGCCGCCAGTGAACCAGCAGTTTGTATGGCCATTGTTACACTGTTTGCATTACGGCATGCATTAAATTCGGCAAGAAGTGATGCTGGTGTAAATGAATGGTATCACCTTGGAGGTCCGACTACCATTGAAGAGGTCTTTTTAAATTCGAAACTCTCCATAGATCAATTTAAATTGTCTAGCTAATTATTCACAAGATAATACCCTCAATTTAAATTCTTTTCAAATGGAAATTCAACTAATTAATTTCATTTTATATGACTCAAATTGGATATCTGTTGAAATGTATTTATCTTAAAGGTTTAATGATATGCTTTTATGGTTATCTCCTTATTTTAAATCTTATTAAATTAATTCGTTTGTGTGTTTTAATATCATTATTTTAAATATCTTGAATGAATTTTCTTTCAAATTTATTGGGTTGTCAGTTAAAAAACTCGAAAAGTGTTTTGACATAAAAAAATGCATCATTCTTACGGACATTATCGGTCGTATACATTAATTTTCACCAAGTGATTTTCTATTTATTGTCATTCACAGTAGTTTTTCTAAGTTTTTCATTTTGCTTTTTCTTGTTACATTCATTGTTGATTTTTTATCTTGACAAAAGGATTACACAATATACAGACAATTGTCATGATAATTTATTTGAAGAGATTAAGAAATTGGTTTACCGCAAAACATTGTCGCCGTTTATTCGTATAGCAAAAAAAATAGATGAAGAAAACCACTCTGATGGAACATAAACGACAAATAAATTTATGCATCGTATCTAAACCGAGTCAAAGGTCTATGATTCAATGACATTTTAGTTCAGCTTAAACAATCTAATCCTTTGCTTTTTATGGTTGTGTTTTTTACATTCATTTTCTTTCAATTCAAGATGTGAGGGTTTTTAAATCACTTTCTAGGAGCTAGATTTCCCACAGTTTTATTCGCTTTATTCAACAGACATTTATTCAGTTTCAATAAGATTAAGTCAGAGAGCGTAACCATTAAAGTAGATTAAGATGTTTAATTCAATGGATTCAATTTTACCGTAAAATGAATTTTAGAATTTAATTTGCTTATGAATAGTACTGGAAATAATTGAATTAAATTATGGTGTTTTACATACGATAAACGGATCTACAATTATTAGGTAACAATTGCAGGTGTTACACGTAGTTATCGATTCGAACGGGTATCATCTGGGATTCATATCTCGCCAGAGAAAAACATCAGAAGAATTTCTTTTTTGTATGGCGGCATACCAAGAAATTTTTCTATGACCTCTGCATTTAATTTAGAATTTTTTTTCAAATATTGCAAAAAAATGTATAACAACATAATTCAACGACCTTTTCGTCTACACAGATTGTGATGCTCACCTGAAATTAGTCATTAAGTTCATATTGTATACGTTAAGAATATCCAATATTGGTATCATATTTTTTCTCATTCTATGGGTTCACTTTTAAACATATGAGTTCCTTTTTAAGATGAAAGAAATTTTATCAAAGTGGCTCATGGTGCTTATTTAAAATTCATTGAATCCAAACCTGTGACTGTGTACTGTGTACAGAATTCATCTAATATTTGGAATATCCTCAGGCCACATTCTTCTTAAGTCACATATACCAACTCTATTAGAATGAATTATTGATTTCATATTCATATTAATATAAAATTAGAATTATTTAGAGTTCAAATTCAGATTTATGTAAATAGTTATGATTCCATCCAGATTTTGTTCTTTATCTATTCTTTGATATAAATTTGTGTACAGAAATAATTCAATTTGAAACATTAAATATTGTGTAAGCCATCCTTCGCAGTGATTTATAACTAATGATTTTCAAGAACCAATTTATGTATCACATTGGATATGTTAGTGCATCATATGTTCATTTAAGGATAAATCTTCCACCAAATTACTACATAAAGTCAAGAAGTTTTGCATTTTTTATTCAAAAAGCACTATGCATTTTGATTTAATAGCAATGAAAATATAACCGATTACGAAACATAACGAGACCTAATACTCAAATAACTCATTCAATGAAAATTTTGTTACAATAAAAGCGAAACATCTTTACAAATCATTTCTACATAACGAATAGTTCTGAAAATAACTTAATTTTCGGAATGAAGACACAGAAAAACTTCAGTTTAAATTGAATTATATGCTCTATAACATTTAATCTAAAATAGTTAGCATTACGAAATCAGTTAATGAGACTAACTTTTCAGCAAACTGAATTGAAATGTAATTCCAATTAAATGATGTGGTTTATTTTAATTTATTATTGCCAATTTTCATTAAACTTATTGAGTTAAAAATAATCAAAAGAAAAGTTTATCCTTAACTGTACAGTAGAGAAATTGAACCTCTTACTATCACACCCCACTTAGTTCGATTCGTTCATTTTGTGACTTATTTTTTTAGCTTTCTTTTCTGATAGAAGACCATTAATTTATACTTTTTACTTTAGATTTTTTCTTTTAGTGGTTCCCTCCAGCTGGTGAATTGTTATCGGTTTGTAGATATCAGTTTGAATTATTGATGGTGAATCGTCTGTACAGTTTTTATCAAAATAAATAAAAACAGAAAACCTAGCCACCAAAGGGAAAATAATTTACTTATCTAACCCGTGACGATATAAAACAGACACAAACGTATTCAGTACCAGACAAAAATTCAAGATTCATCAAACACCACGAATTGAAATAAAGAAACATTAATCGTCTTTTCGGGTCTAACTTCTATCATCTTTTCTATTTTCATTTATTTTGTTTTTGTTTATTGAATCCTATTAAGTATGAACACCTATAAATAATATCACAAATGATACACAGGAGTCGGTATAAAATAACTTCATCCAAATATAAAGGAATTGTAAATTTAGAAATTCATATTAAATTGATTATTTATAATTCAATTCATGAGTTTAAGTCAACACCAGACGAATAATTGTTCTCTATTTTTGGATTTATTAATTTCTTGCACGTGTACCGTGGGTTCCGTTAAAAATCATAATGATCTTAAGCGTCTGATTTCTTAATAATTTCATTTAAATCCATCCAATAATCGAACATCTAAAGAAATAAACTTTTCTTATTACTCTAGATTGATTTAACAGAAATAGAATAATTCAAAATAATAAATTTCCTTGATTGTTTCCTCATTTAATTCATACTAGCCAAGGAGGTGGTTTCTCTTAAAATCACGTGTGATGCCATTTGTTGAATGACTCTCAATCAAGTAATATTATTGTTCCTAGTCCCTATATTTGCTCACCACATAATGATTTTCTACCAAAATCGACCAGAAGTATACATCAAATGAATTTCATGAATAAAAAAAATATCATCATAATTTGAAGTAAATCGAAAGAAAACCCACATGGCAAATGGAACAAATCAACATCGTTATTGTTGGAAATAGACACCAGCAACAAAAAATAAGCGCCGTTGGACATTAGGAATTCTCTTGATCGATGTTCAATGTCAAGACACCGAGAAAATGAGGAGGGAAAAAAATATTTAATCCCAATAGAATTTGTTGGGTTCCCCATACTTTACGGTCATCATAAATGGCATGAAATAAATTATATGTGAATTGAGAAATTCCATGCCCAATTTAGTGTCAATGGAATTTGTTATGAAACAAGGTTACAAGGAAAATAAAATCGATAAAACTTTCACTACTTTATTTTTGGTATTTGGCACAGTGATGCCTTTGTCGATTGATACAAATTCTGTTTAAAGTGACCGAGAAAAATGATTCTGTATCAATGGTCATTTTCCAACGTTACGATAGCACATCATTTAAACTTATCAAATTCCATTGAACCAAATAAGGAGTATAATGATATACGAACAAAATAAAATGAAACGAAGAAACTCCTAATTTGATTCCCTCATCGTCCTGTACACAAATCAACCGAATGATTTAAGAAATTCCATTAGAGTGCACTTAGTAAAATATCCTCAACGGATTTGCATACCATTCTCTTAAAACATACAAATCTAACGAAACCTTAAATTGAATTATATTTAGATTGTTTACTTTTATGTAAATATACGTATACAAGAGAATAAAAAATTATGAACTTCTAAATGACATTTATTTTATTTACAAAAATACTTGAGGTGTAAATATCAAGATGAAAATGGAATGGTAATGTGGAGCGGCGTAGGCATAAAATTGGATGTGTTGCGTAGATGATACAGAATTTTCGTCAATCTCTGGGGTGCAATAGATTTCGAGATGAACAAACACCAATCAACCATAAAAAATTTGATTTTAAAAGAAGAAGTTTTATCAGAATTCTCACCTGATTGAGATTAGTCCATTTAGAGTGTTGGTAAATACAATTTTGATTATAATGAATCTTACACATAATCCACCTCTATGAATAATAAGAGCTTTCTTACGCTTTCAAACAAAAAAAAATTGAATAATTCTATCCAGCTTATGATTAGTGTAACGTTTTTATGTTCATTGTCAAGAGTATCTGTCTCACCTATTTATTGTAATTTTGATTATGATTTAATAGATTTTGAATTGAAACGTGATGAACATGAAGTACGTGATGTTTCAATAACATTAACTAAACAACATATCAATGGTTAAATAAGAGACAATTTTATTCGATGACGATTAAGAGAATACTTGTATGTAATATTTTACGATTGAATTGAATCATAAAGTTAAACGAAAATCAAATAAATGTCCTGAAGATTTTAGGATCGTAAAATGTATTTAACCGTCGACCTTTTGCTGTTTTAACGATAACTGCTAATAGATATCCATTTGATATTTAAGTTATATAGTAAATCGTTGAACTTTATCCAAATATTATGGAAAATATAAGAAAAATATCAACACATATTATAAGGGATGCAAACGATATGGAATAGAATTTATAAGTAAGGACCTCGTACGCGATATATAAAACATTAATTTTAGGTGTTTTATGATTTTCAGATGTTAACGCCTGAAGATGAAAACTTTATCTGTTCCCCATATACAAAATTCTCATTCATTTTCTTTAGTATTAAGTGTCTGAAAAGTTTTGGTGGCAATTCATATTGGATACACTTGATATTCAAAATGTATGATAAAATTTCACTTTAATATATTACACATTTGAATCACAATACGACCACCAGTCTATTAAAATATATCAACGAGTAGAATAGATGATTTTGAAATGAAATAAAATGAAATCTTTTGTCTTCTCTTACAATTTATTTTATGATTTTCTAAATCAACATCCTCTCTTGTTACACTCCTCATTCAAGGATAAAACTTCTGTTGAGACGTTCCAGTTCTTTCCGTTTCTTTATTATTTAAAGACATTCCGTGGATAACAAATATGAAAATCAACACCAAATTCTTTAAAAGAAAATAATAATGATATGAAGGAAGAAACAATGTGACGATGGGTAAATACAAATAGAGTGTAGTTTTGGTTCCAACAAACATGACAAAAACATCTCAATTTTATCCTTATTTTTTAAGTTAGAAGAAAGAAAATTCAATGGAGAAAAGAAAATTTCATTGAATGATGTCATTTATTAAATTGAATCACTTGAAATTGTGAACAAGAATAAAAAAACAATGAAACAAAAGTTAGTCATGTATTTTCATTTTCTTCTATTACCATTTGGGATACATTTGAATGTTATCGTTTTGTGTATAAAATCATCTGTTATTATACAATTCTCATGCATTTTTAATTCAATTTTGCAAATATAACTAACTCCGTCAAATTTTACAGATGCTTTTATTTAATGAACACCATGAATGTGATCATAAAAAGTTCCAAAATGGTTGTTTTTACTGTTCAAAAGGTGAACGAAAGATGGACTAGATTTGGAGTCGAATGGAATTACAATAAAACTTTACAATCGGATAGTGTTGCGTAATAAAGATAGTCTTTATGGATATTAGCTGCTGAATATGATAGCATTGTAATATACCATATAATCATTTGGTTATCATGATTCTTCATACTCTTGTTATTGTATGGACCACATTATATTGTTATTTAAGCCTTTGTTTGTCAAACAGAAATTAAATATAAAAAGAAGATGTGTGAAAAACTTTTACTAAAGCCACCAGCATTTTCATTCACACTGTTCACTCATATGAGCAGATTCGGCTTAAAAAGTTCACAGTATCAAATACCGTGTCATATGTGATTCATAGAAAAGTACACAGAAATATTAAATGACTTATCTTAATGTTTGACATATTCGGTTGAACAATTCCCGTGAAAAGGCTCCACCGTTACCGCTTAAAGAAATAACAGAAGACTGTAAAGAAAAACCATTGCGAATTATTGAAATGTCAAATTCACATGTATCGTTGATGAATTTTCCATTTATTCAGAATTTCTAACATATAGCTTATTTTGCCTTGAATGTTTACCAGAATATGATTAATTGTTGGAAATCAAAACCAACATATTTTAAGATTTGGGTAACATGAACTCCTAAGTATGTCCCAAGGATAATATCAAAAATTAAACATAACGATGTTCGTTCTATTATCATTATGTTGAATATGATGAATTACATTAAATTTGATATGACTTTTAAAATGATGCTAATGTCACAAATTATATGTACAAATTTATGTATTATTGATGTTCTAAATGAACATAATATTATTGTAATGAATTGTATCAGAATTGTATAGCAAGTTATTTATTTTACAATTATTTTGAGTTTTTTTTTCAAGTGATTTCGAATAATATCAGTTTTCTAAACTTTAGTGGATGAATTCCATGAACTGTATTAGAAAACTTTCATTTGCTATGACATTAAGGAACTGGGTTTTTATACTTTTTCTGTTCCTATACAAACGAGCTTAAAATTATCAGAGCATTTGAATTGAATCATAAAATGAATAAAAGAAAGGAAATGAATAAGGAATTTCAGTTCAGCTATCTCTTGGTCACAAATTTTCCATTTAACTGTATTCCTGAGACGCACATTTGTTCTTATTAGGTCATAAAATATTCACTTTTATACCTTTGAATTTTATATCTTAAATTCAATCTTATTCTTGGATACATTATAGCATTAAATTTGCATTTCTTATGGATGATGCTGAAATTTAAAATTTTTACTACCAACGTGTTTTAACCTATACATATGCCAATGTGAATCCAACATCTAAACATTAGTAATTAATCATTATATTTCCTGTGTATTAATGTAAAGCAAAGTGAAAGTGCTTACATCAACTTACATGATCAATGTAAAACTACGTCAACGTTATTTAAGGTTTTCTTTACCTTAACAATTTATTACACAAACTGACAACCATATAAATATGTATTTAAGTGGTTTCACACAAATAATTAACTAGTTATGGTGTAGAAGCTAACTCCATTGAGAGGATAATTAAAACTGAAATGATTATAAGGATATTTAAGGTTGTTGCTTCTATTTTCTTCTAATTTTATTTTTTTATAAATTGAAATAAACACACAATTTTCATTAGGTAATCCGTCAGCTTAATAACTTTTAAAGAAAATATATGACATTCAGCTCGACAAAGGTAAAACTCTATTATCGGTAACCTGAGCCCTTTGGTTACATTATCTTTATGGTAAAATGGAAAATTAAATTACCCCATTTTATGTGTGTTCTCATTGAATTTAATTATTTTTAAATGTGAATGTATGAGATACTTTTAAGATTCACATCAACTCATTTACGATCAACAAGATACATTACTTCTACTCGATTAAGGTGGTTGGGATAAATTAGCGTTTCCAATATTTCTTCACTTAAAGAACTCTTAGAAAATGGATTTCAAGATAAATATTTTTATTGTGTTTCTCTATCTTCCCGTTATGTGAAGATTCAATGGATAAAATCTATTACGAAAAAAATCATAATGGTGATACTCTGGTTTTCATTGCTTAATAATTCTCTATCCACTGATAAATAAATCAAATATTGGCAAACATATTAAAGACAATTTTTCACTTGTGTAAACCATTTATTGCAACGATAATAAATTTTCTTTCAATTGGTAATTCTTGTTTGTTGTTTCTTAAGCCAAAGAAAACTGTTCAAGGTATCCGATCATTTATCATAGAATTTGAATAACAAATTTAACACTCTCAATATTACGAATTTTCTGTTTTGGGTAAAATCTTATTGTTAATCGGGTGTCCCTATCAAATGCTAATAAATTATACAACAGCATGTTTTGCTTTTCAATATACCAATTCTTTTGCAGCCACTTTAACTTAATAAACTTACCAAAATCAGACGATTTATTATACAAAAAAATATTAAATCTTATACATTTTGTTTTGTTTTATTCAGTATAAAGCTCGGATTAAAGATGTGGTCATTGTCGCCTGTGGTTTTTCTTTAGCTTTTCACCGAACGGAAAAAGTTTTTAGTCTCACAGTTCACAAGTGTTGCACTCAATAGCCGTCACTGTTGTAAATTAAAACTGAAAATTTTTACCCCTAAATCCACGATAAAGAAAAGTATAGTGGGAATAGAACTTTTCCATAATTCATTCATTTTATTTGTTAAGTGGATGATGTGAAGTTGCATTTAACGAAATATTCAAGAACACTTGAAACATTCTTAACGTCTGAAGAGAAAATTTAACCACTTTGAATCCCAATGAAGCGATTAAACGATAAAGATGAATTATAGAAGTGATAAACTTCAGTATTGCCACATACAAAAGAATTGGACGTAAGAAACTTTAGAGACATTGATATGTTCTTCTTCGTTGCTATACGATGACAATATACGATTTAATATTTGATAAAAATACTTTACGCCATCAACAAAATGATAGTTTTTGCTTGCATTCATTCACCCCCTTCAAATCCAATTATGTGTTGGAAAAGTAATAACAAATATTTCGATTTTGGCTGAAAATTTGTTGTTGACCAAGTGTATAACAGTTCATATATACACACCTTTTATCAACTTGTTGATTTCGCATAACCATTAAATAAGACATTAGTGGAATGAGTGAATTTATACAAGTCACCCTCAACTATACACCATCGTTGTCCTTTTTATAGCATACGAAACTATTGATGTTCTATATATGATTGCCCGAACAGATGGTATACGAATTGAAACCGATACAGGTGTTTGGGCAGACAATTTCAATGTTAATTAGAAATAAAAATTATTACCTCGCCCAATTTCGATTATTGCATAATCATTAATCTAATTTTGTCTGAAATAATCAACGTTAAAGGATCTCAACGGAAATCACCAACCAAGAAAGGGAATGTATTTATTTTGGAAGTAGAAAATAATCGATTATGTGTGTTCGTAATTGAATATCACACAAAAAAAAATTGTAGAATTGTTCCAATGAAATTCTCTTGGGCCATATAATATTTCGTTATCGGTAGAGATGGTAACAACGACTGATTCATGTAATCATTTTGAATACACAAAAGGACAATTTCCTCAATAACAGATTTTCCACCAATTTTCTCTCAATTTCTCTTGATTTCCACAAAAACACTTGTCTTGCATGCCGTTAAAACGAACTTTTATATAAAGTAGATACGAAACAGCTTGAATTGTGGTCGCTAGTTACCATCCGCTTGCTTATATACTCGACATATTAATTCGTAATACATAAAATAATTCCGGAGGATGTTACGAATCGTATGAAAGTGTTGTCTGCCAACAGTTTTCCTGCAAACTTTCAACAGTACAGTCGATTTGTGTGTACCGGGTCCTTTTTTACCAAATTATAACGGATAAAGTAGTCTCGTTTTATCTATAGTGAAACAGTGTCTTGTTTCTTAAACTTTATTCGATAAAATGTAAATTTTACATGTGAACTAATCAAGTGAATAAAATACATTTTAAAAATATTTTAGTTTGAACTAATATTGTAAAGAATGAATTTATTTTACAACATTTTTATATTCCAATTGAATTAAATTACGACACAAGTAAAAATCAATTTTAATATTAAACAATATGACGATTTTACATTCATGTTGTTATTGGGAGTCTTTGAGGAAAGGAACTTATGCTAGTGTTCTGTATTCATTGGTAATAGTTTCAAATTATATTATCTATTTTTTGTGGTTTTATTGATGCAATAAGAAAATTAGTTCATGAATTTCAAAGTTTCGTATGAATGAGAAAACAAAAATAATAATAATAAATAGAAAAATTGGGTTAACGTGCGAATAAAATAAACAGTGAATAATGAGCACAGTGTGATAGACAAAACATATTTTCTGGAATAAATCAACGATGAAAATCTGTCATTGATCTGTTCCTAAGAAGTTAATTTGGGATCAACGATTTCTATTTTATTTCTATCCATTCAAATGTTATTTTCTGTTCGATACGGAAAAGCAGAAAATCTATTATGTTTGTGATGGTCTTTGGTTAAACATTTATGAGATTTGCTCAGTAATTTTTCAACTAAAATACATGGGAGTTTAGGATACATTATCGCTCAGATAATTTAGTCAGTTGGTTATAAGCCCATCATTAAGATTCAACATTGATCGAAATAAAAAAGAGCAGAACTATAAAAAAAGTACCGTTGTCTTACTAGAACGGACAGTATGCTACGACACTGATAAATATAAATTAGATTATTTTCAACGGAAATAAATTGAACGGTTAGGCCAGGATGTATATCGCTATCACTCTGTTTCCAGGTTATTACCAGTTCAGTTAATCCGAGTGTCCAAGTGTTCATCTAACCATTTTTTATTGGTGACCGTTATTTTCAACAACCAAAATATGAATTCTAGTAAAATGAAATGGGTGAAATAAAAAGATTCATAGCCTCTAAATATTAATAATAAAAGAAATACTTGTAGCAAGACTCATTTTCATCTTTTTCATTGCGTCTAAAGATTAAAAAATTTTCGATCTGATTTTCATTTTCGGTGAAATGGACACATCGATGTATTTTGGATGTACAAAAATCATAAAATTAAATGAAGCATATTTTTTTTTGTATCTGAAAAGGAGAGATTTTATCTTCTGAATTCAGGATATTTGATAAACTTATTTAATCTTATGCCATTGAATATCTGCGATGCTTTTTATTACAATTTTTTTCCATTAAAAAAGAGTGAATCAAACGAGACGATGGAAAACATTATCAACAACTATATGAGTGTTGAGCAACATGATTATTGGCATAAAATTAATAAAAAATCATTTTATATCGAATCATAAAATTATAAATTTTATTGATGATTTTGATACCATTGAACAGTAATATAAAATGATTCAATGAACTAAATTTTTAACGTTTTGAAATGTTCCAAATAATTTGAATTCAACTATTTTCAGTGAAGCTTAAACGTAATTTAACATTGCACAATGCAATTGGTTAAAGTATTGTCTGCTTTAGTTAGGATGAGATGGATTTGTAAAAGAAAATCAAAAAAAAAAAACTCAACAATATCTGGGATAGAAAATCAAATCGTAAAATCTCTAAATAAATCCGTAGTCCGATAACAGCCAAACACATTTTGGCATCATCGTAAACATTTGTTGATTGAGATACTTTGTACCACTAAAAATAACAAAATAATTCGAATTGTTCCCATCTATTTTTCATTACGTCTCACATACATAAATAACAAAATCGTATACCAATCATTCAACAAATGATGGAAGTCGCAAAACCCAAATAAAATATAAAAATTTTCCACCTTTTTTTCTAGTACAATTGGATGTCCATTTTGAAAAAAATTACAAAAGAAAAACTTCACGATCCAACCAACAAAATACTTGAAACCATACGTTTTGTTTTATTACGATGGGAATTCAATTATGAGAAATACAAACCAAATTCTTAAGAGAAAATTAAATATTTAGAATTTGTGAAAATTCCGTTGAGTATTTTCTTGAATTTTTTTTTTTTAAATTTTGTTGATTCCTGTTTCAATAGAAAACCCTACAAGTTGGACATTATTAAATGTATCACACTCGAATTATCGCAGTCATGGTTATAATGAATTAGGTCAGACCACACGAGTCCACACATGGTGGGTAAATACTAAGTAATCAGTTCACATCTCCTTCGGATTTGCTGACATCATGTGGATTATTATTTTACAAAAAATTCCATTTTCTTAAAGTGGAAAAATAAAACATTGAAGTATCTATCTACAATCCGTTCACAATCCCAACACAATATTTCAATTTAAAAAGAACAAAAAAATAAATGCGTTGGCTATTTAAGTCAATGTTTGCAATTTATTTCCACATTTTTTTTTTGACCACTTAGACATTGTATATGTAAAGACAAATGAAAGTACTCAACAATGTGGCAGCGTCATAAAGTAAAATGAATTATGTGAAAAAATATTTTCATTTCTTGGTTGTACTTAGCCATGGATATTGTATATTATCAACAACAGTTTTAATGGGCCAATGTCCTACAGTGATGAAATACACCAAATGATTTATATTGAAACTTCTCCCGAAAAAAAAACACAATGAACAGTACATTCACTTAAAACAAATTTTTAAACAGAATACTTATAGCTCTTAGTCATTTTGAAATTTGCTATGGAGAGGTTTCCATTTTGCATAAATAATTTTATCATACGCATAAAATCATTAATGACTAATTAATGGATACTTAAAGTTCTTATGCATTTCCAAGATCACTTGAGGCTACGTAAGCATAACTTGAGTCGAAGGATTTTCTTTAAAATCATCCACTGAATTCTCAAGTAAACTTCTATATAATATTCTTCGTTTTTTTTTATTTTCCTTGAATATCAAGTGAATTGATGCTAACCAAGTTGTATTATTCACTGGGTACACCACTTCAGTGCTTCCATTGTCTATTATTTACCCGAATCAGTTTATGTTGTTTCTCTTCCTACGACCAACCAAAAAAAAAAAAACGAAAGGGAAATCAATAAAAATTCATTGGGTTTCTTCTCCCTCACACTCAATCCGAATATCAAGTGCCATTCTGTTTTCATAATTCAATAAATGATTCTGTATCAATCATCTAGTCGTAGTTTGTATCATATAAAATATGATAATATTTATTCATTGTGTGGATATCAAAACACGATGAAAATACAAAATGATAAATTTGTCCTTTTTTTTGCCTATCTGATGTCTCCTTAGCTCATGCCATAGATTATGATGTTGTACCCATCGACATGAATCGAATACGAATGACCGAATCCTATTCAATGTTTCATGCCATTTTCAGTGAAATATTATGGTAAAGTATTCTAATTAATTATAAAACGACTAATTTGCAGCCGGATAAGGTAAATAAATGCGATTTATTTAAGAGGCCTAAATCACCGCCAAAAGTTGATACAGTCATTTCGCGGATAAAAACTTCGTTGTTCCCATTTCATCGTCTTGTGACAACTTAAAGGGACCACATCACATAAAAGAAAAGAAATGGGAAAATGATTTAATCTTTTTCCATCTGTTTTAATTTAAACGGTAGGCATGAATTATTCATTTGTTGTATCTTTTGAAATAATATTTTGTTGCCAGTATTCTTACGGTTTCATTTCCATACACAAGTGTGGTATTCACTGTAAATAAAAAGGAAAATAAAAGACAGTAACAAAAGACTTGAATCACTTTCAATCTCTTTTTATGATTCGAATTACAATTTCAAATTAAATTCATTGAATTTAATTCGTTTATTGACCAAAAAGTTTTACCAACATTTTGTATTTAAAGTATTATCATACAAACATACAATGTGTAATGATCGTTTATCATTTACACTTCATATTTGGATTGTATGTTAATTGCCTTTATTGTGGAATATGACACCCTGAATTACGCAACACTTACTACCTTCATTGTTTCTTTTTTTGGCTCGTTGTGGTGGTTGTTGTTGACGTTATGCGGTTTCGAAACGTATAAAGACGGGAAACCAATAGAAACCAATTGAAGCATTTTAATGTTTCGGAAGTAATAACGAAAATATCTTTGGATTAGGCAATATTTACTTGGTGAATTAAATGTTTTTCCACAAGAAAAGCTTATTTCTGGTTAAATCGGTTTTTCAACGGTTTTCGGTATTAAACAGTTCTTTTCTATTCCTTTTTTGTTTCTTTGGTTTCAAGGGGGGACTGTTCTGTTTACGATGGAACGCAAATATTTTTGCGTAAAATCAGTAATGGAAAACTTTTTTTCTTTCCTTTTGCTACCATTCCGGATCATGTTTTTCGCTGAATATTATTTTTTCTTCAATGGAATATACCAAAGTGCAGAAAAACAAAAAGATATATGAAATACTTCTGTTCTTTATTATTACTTGATATACATCTAAATTTAACTCGTTATGAGTTTTTCTGTTTTTTCTTCCTTGATGGTTTTTGGTCTATGAATGAATTCACATTCAGTTACTCTCATATTAGAATTATGAATAATATTTGAATGCGCGAAAAAAAATACTTTCTAAATAGAAAAAAAGTATCACTTCTTTTTCCGTTTTCCGTTGGAAAAACATGATGAAAAATCATGAAATATTTGAAATTTTTTTGTTCTTGTATTTTTCTATTTATTACCACATTGGACGGAATGCGAACTGAACCATGATTCCTCATAAAAATGACTATGAAAACATGTTCGATGTACCACAACATAATATGGTAACGGACGGAAAGGGACCAAACATTATGTTACATATTGTCTAAGGATTTTCTCATAACTTTCAAGTTTAGTTTAAATAGAATTCTTTTTCTTGTACCCAGAGTTGTGGGTGAACCCAACCCCAATTGGTAATAACAAATATATTCCTGTTTTAAAGTTCAGCCACATAACAAGCATAAAACTTTCTATTTTTCGCTCCTCTCTATGCCAATTCCCCGTGCCCAATTGAAAGTGAAAGGTGTTTAAACTTTTCGTTTCAACATCGATTTAAGTCTTATGGTTGGTATCATCACGTTGATATCATAACCGTTTCAATGACATCAAAGTTTATACGTTAATCTTTTTGCTCTAATTCAGTTAAAGTTGAATGATATTATTCTTTTTTTTTCGCACCAATATAAAAGTGCTTCATGACTTTCATATCCAGATATCATTTATTATCCATTTTAATCTACCAATTCGTTTCACAATCATATTGTATATTTCGAATGTAGACAATTGACTGTCAGATACGGGAAAGAATGAATTCTAATTCAAAAGAACTTTTCTATGCACCATCAATTCAACGGATGATTGACTATCGACAGAACGTTAGGCTGATTAAAATTTCTTTCGTTTGCTTTTCGTTGAAGAAAATATTATTCATCTCATCCTTCAGTTAAAACTTTCAACGTCGATTATTGTTCCGGTGATAGAAATAAAGAAACCAAAGTGAAAAGTTGAATAACCGTCAAATCAATTTTCATGGATCAAAAACAGGTGCTCCCCATTGTCATTGACTTTATTTTGTCATTTTAATTTTTTCAAAACGGTCCTTCTGTCTCATGTTGAATGGATTCATTAGTTGAATTACTCAGTTAGGATTAATTCACAAAAGGATATAATTTTTAAAAGTTATGGGAAGTAATAACCATTTTCTTGTGCACAATCCTAAACAATAATTATTCTAAAACCTCCTGGCAAATAATATTAAAATCATTTAAATGTGTCTCAACGCCTCACTTTCATACAATTCGTACTTTGTATGGTGACAGAATGAACGGTTTAACATTTCATTATGTGGTGTTTTCTGATGAACATTTCGATTGCAATTTGATATGAACGTGCGTATATCCTTGAATTTGTGGTTCGTGCAAATAAAAATACCATTGGTAAATGTCTGTAAATATATGTTTTATCACAATATGCCAAAACTGTAATGAATAGCATGGCAAAAAAAAGAGAAAAACAGAACATTTGATGCTAGTAAATGAAAGATCCATCAAAATGTTGTATTTTCTCTCCATTTAATTCACCCATCGTTACTCTGTAATTCTAGAAAAGAATGTCGTATCAACGTGCAAATTGTGAAACTCATAACCCACTGAATCTGTTAGTAATTTAGCTTTTGATGACGATAAAATAAGTAAAAAATAGAAAATGAAATGAATCTGCTCATATGGAATGCAATCATAAAGCAATAAATGATGGAAAACTTACACCCCCCGTCTAGTCTATATGGAAATCTACTTCTATAATATCATTTTCGTTTACTTACTTTTTTCCATGGCGATGAGATGCAAATAAATAAAAAACAGAAGAAAAAAGAAATAAAAAAATTTTGTTTAACACAAAAGTATATTTAAAATCGTTTGATATCACAAATATTTACCTTCTATGCACCCAACAATAAAGAAAATAAAGTAGAAGAATTTTAAAATAAAATATCCATTTTAATGGTAAGGAATTGAACCTGACATTTTCTCCACCGAAAACATTAAAATGGAATGTCTGGTCGTCGGTATTTTAAGCAAAATGTTTCTCATCTTACACATTTGAATTTAATATGCATTTAACGTATCCAAATAATGTTCAATATGCAACTTGGTATCCAACCCCACCAATTATACTCACACTGATTTCGGTACTTGGGGATTGGGTACCCTAATATCTCTTACTTGTGATCCTTTTACTCAAAATGAAACACCATCTGCCGTAGGTGGATTTTCCTTTTAATATTATTTAAAACTGGTTCGAATAATGTTCGGTTACAAACGAAATAAATTACTAGCGATTTAAATCATTCTGAAATACACAAAAAAAGAAGTGAAATTATCTTCGTAGCGGTACTTAATTCGTGTGATTTATCTTTAAATGATATCCAACATTTACGTAACTTTGAAATAAAATTAACTACATCATTGAACTTCGGGATATGTGGAACCACATTATGTATACACGCAAAATGAAATGAAAATAAAATAAAGAACAGTTCAATTACGAGCGACATTCAAATACCATGTAATTGGCAACCATAAAGATGTGAACAGAAAAGTTTTCTTTTCGTTTTTTTACCCATAAAACTTTTCCAACTTTGAATATTGATATTTTGCCTTTTATTTTCATCTGTGTTTGTTTTCATTCTATTGTTTTGGTTCATCGCATGGTTGATTATCCTTGGAATACCGGCAAAATACGACACAACATAATTGAATGACGGTAAATCCATATATTAGTTTTACTTTGGCAGCTCTTGCATTATAATATCACGTTACTTACACGAAGAACGTGAATATTTATCGGGACGTGCTAGTAAACCGATTGGTGAAAGTTTTCTGGAACCCGAATCTGTGTCAGAAGGTAAGTTTAATGAAAACACAATTTTTTAAGTATTTCTTAAGAAAATATAAAATTAATTTTTTATTGTGGACTATTTGATTCATTTCTCACATTCAATATATTCTAATCAATGATAATATTACAATTACATTTTGGGGCCGTATCAACCATTTAGTTAAACTAGAAATGTAATCAAACACGAATTGTGTTATTTATGAGCTTTTATCTTCATCTCATTTTCAGTGACTGTGATATTCAACATACTACTGCTAATTTGTGCAGCATGCGGTGTATTATCTGCTATTTTTGTTGTCATAGGTCTAAGATTGGTGAGTATTAGTTTGAAGTTGTGGGTGTCTTTTTGCCATGAATGTATATCACTTACCATTTGGATAAAAACGAAAAACCTTGACTATTCGCTTAATGAATCATTATGATGTTATGGACTGTCTGTACTGAACTAATAAATTTTGTCTATATATTTTATTCTGTGTATTTTTAGGATCGACGAGAGCTGCTATTACCATGGATCATGGTGATGATTAGTGAAATAGTTGTTGAGATCGTCCATTTAATATATTTACTTATAAGAGAAACGGTAAGTGAATTCATTTGACCATATCACAATTTAATCACACATACCACATCATGTGGACAATCTTGGACAATCCAAACATATTATATTCAACAAACTCATCGTAGCAGTTATTGCTGAGTTTGTGTCTACGTCAAATACAAGCCAAATACACTCATTACATTCAGTCATGATAATAAATAAGTTGATTCACAGCAAGTAGTAATTTAAGACACACAGAATACCATTAGGTAACATTAATATTTATCTTTACTTCAATATTTCGATGTGTTTTTCTTCTATTTTCTTTCAATTTTTTTTTTATTTTTTGCATGATATGCGTCTCCCGTATCATCCGTAAAACTGTGGGTTTGGAATAAAATTGTAAATGGTTTCATCATACTGTGGGTGCATTGGTAATAATAACCAGCTAACATTTGAACCCATAACAGCTACATTATTCACCATCAATTTCTTCATTATGTGTCTTAATGTAAGTATTGATCTGTTTTGATATGTTCCTTTGTATATAACAATCAAATTTATTTCAATAATCATATATCCGAAAATGAACTCCAAAAACCAATGTCGTGGATATATTTAGTCCAATTCAACGAATTTTATACCATTTGAATAACATAAAACGATCGGGATAAGCTGATTAATAAAATATTTATATGTTATTCTATCGTATTGAGTGCATTAAACAATTGAAATCATTATAGTTGAATAATCTCAAAAATAAATAAAATTAAAATAATAGTCAATTAAAATAAATGTTTATGGTTCCAGTCAAAAGCTTCTGTTTTAATGACAAATAATCCAAAATTATCACTGCATACATTCGTTTTCATTTATTGCATATTATACTGACCACATTATGAAAGCTCATCAGTCATAAAAAAAAATTCTATTGTAATCATAATCATATTCTAGACAATAAATACTCTCTACTTTTGATTTTCATTTTCATTTTCTATTTTCATGTTCTTCACTGAATGGATGTCTGTTTGGACCTTAACGTTGTTGTCTGGATTTACCCGTTGGCAATTACTCAATCCAACTAAATATAATAAAAATGAAATTCATCAAAACCACTAAAGGTCTACTGTTTACTCTGCGTGATTTCACAATATCAAGAGTATAAGGCAGGACGAGGATATGCTCGAAATCATATAATTCACGTAAATATAAATCATTATCTGTCACACTGTATTCATATTATGATTCAATCTGAAACATATTAGTTAAACGTTCCACACACAACTCATTCATTATCCTCACTAGTGTCTGATGACTATGGATGATAGATTTTACTATAAACAATCGAAAGTTCCAGTCAGATTAGAATGAAGTAGAAATACCAGATTACAGTTGAACAATTTCACCCTCACGATGATAAACTTAACCACAAAAAAGAACGTTTTAAATATTTAGGTCACTCACATGCAAGCGACGTTTGATCTTACTGTTTCACCTGGGAAAACACGACGTGATTTATTAATCATCTCTGTAAACATCAACCTTTTAATCGCCAAGTGGAAATTTTCTATTTTTTCATTTGGTTCATAAGTCCAAGTATACTGGTTAGCAGAAGTGTTCAATTTCATGTTGGGCCAGAATGAACAACAATCATAATGCTAAATGGAGTGAACGGTTTAATTAAACCACGGCGTTCATAATACCATGTAACGAGGAGAAATCGGCTAAAGAGAAATTAATTGATTTTCCAAAGTTAATCATTGCTTTTTTTTCATCTCGTATTTCTGTTGTTCTTCATTAACTACCACCCTGAACCATCCATAACTAATGGACAGACTAATCTGAATATGTTTATATTTATGCTATTACTTTTAGACAAACATAATCCAATATGTGCCACCATCACAAACGAATGTATGCATCAGTTCATGTCCACCGTATAAAAAGGACCCCAGCCAACAACCACAAATTATTTGTTCACATACGATTATACCAGAGGAGCCAATTAACGGTAATTTGCCTAAGTTTTGTTCTTTTTCTTTTTTTTTCATTTTTTTTGCATCATCTTGTCCACCATTTGTTGTGTCCTGGTGTTGATTTTATTCACAATTCACTATAAATATTTTTGTATAATATGAGACAAGCTGCAAATCGAGAAAGTAAACGAAGAGACGACAAATTATCCATTAAAGTGAACACAATTTGAAATCATCAAAATCATTTGACATTGTCCATTGCCCAAGGATAATCAAACAACTGTAGTTAGACAATTTACTAGTAAATTATCATCTTACATGCACTCAACTATTCGATTTGGTGTACATTTCACATACACTACTCAATCACATTTCTCACTAAATTTGTATGTTTATTTTAGATTTTCTTCCCTCCCTCTAAGTTCAATGATACATGATTATAGTAAATACATTCTGCATAGTATGTTCATATGTAGCTCATTTTATGTTTTGATATTCATTATTAGCACTATATAAAACCGTAATATAGTTTCTGGAGTATATTTTTCTCATTCAATTTTATTATAACACATTCATGATCAATCGGTGTTGATGATGGCAATACAGTTAACAAATACAAAGTGTCTTTGAGTGTCAATCTGGAAAAACGAAGAAAATACTCTGATAAATACCCACACACAAACTAGAACATCATTATCATCATCTACATCGACAGACTCAACCAACCATCAATCCATTCCCATTGCGAATCTAATTTGGGAATGTGATAATATGTTCTAACTTTCAACTCCAATGGGAAAATTTATTTGTAGTCGTCATAATATCCGTTTTGTACCGGAGTATTTTGATATCAAATACAATTTCTGTATCAGTTAACAGTCGGGTGTTTTCTATTTCAACGGTTCATTTCCCAAAGTATGGAAAATTCATTCCTTTTTTTTTTTGTTCATTAATAAATGTCTCGATGGTAGTAGACTCACTCATCCTTCAAACTGTCTTTTTGATGATGATAATAAACACTCAACGTAACCAAATATTCTGAACATTTTCAATTGATTCATTGAATTGAATGCAATATTACATAAAATTTAGATGGTAAATCGAAGCAGATAAAACTAATGAATATAAGTCCAATGCATCATGGTCGTTGTAAATCATCGAGGAGGAATATTAATACTCCAGTTGAGAACGATGAAACGATAAATAATTTTTACAATCATGAGATGGGACGGAAAACCATAAATGGACGAATCATAGATGTGATTTCAGGTAAATTCATCGATGCTTTTAACATTTCTATATAAGTCTCATGTTGTTCTTTTCCCCCCAGTCCAATCAAAATTTCGTATGCAAGTATTAGATTGAAACCAAAATCATAAATACACTCATTTTTCATATGAATTTATCGGTGAACAAATTAAATTTTCAAAATTTATACAGATGAGACTGTTTAATTGGATTTCTAATTTCGGTTAAATTCAATTCAACAGCTTAGTTATACATAAAACAATATGAATATCATAAAGTACACCAATATTTATTGTGGTATGTTTCTGTAAACATTATCCTTTTTCAGAATGCAGTGAACACTCAACGTCAATGGACAAGTCAATTGTACTAGAAAGCGATACGAATTTAAATCAAGAGATTAGGAGGAATACGAATAGATCGTATAGCAACCAGCAGGTGAACATTTAAATAGTCTGTTTGTGCCATTTCGTTCAACATGGATACTTGAACATTGGATTACAGACCCAAATTACCCTCCAGTGACTATAAATTTTCCATTTCAATTAACTGGAAACTTTTTTATCCCAGTTCTGTACTACCATCTACATTTTGACCACTAAAACGTTCTCACATTTTTAAAAATGTTCTTCAATTAACAATTGACTCAAAACATTTACTATTTATCACATAAAACGAGCTTATAAATTTTACTGTATTATTCATGTTGTAGTTTCATATACATAGTAATGATATTTAATAAAGTTTACATATTTTCATATTAACACATTTCCATAATAATTTTTCATTTTAATATGCAAAAATAGCAAACGACAAATATTTTACATAACGAAATATAACAATATTCCAATTAATGTATTTACATTGATCAACATTGTTTTACCATTTTGTTGCAATACACCGAATACAATTACCAAAGGGTTTTCAATAATTAATGTGAACTATTTATAGATGCTATCAATTAAATTTATAATAAAGATGAAACATAAAAATTTGAATTTCAATGAATATTTACATGAAAATTCATTCAATAAAATGTAAAACGTTTATAATAAACTTTTTTGATTGAATTTAAATTGATACTTGTAATGTTTAATCGTTATCTCATCGTGTTGACTTGAGGATGTGTTCTGTCACCAATCAAGCCAATTAATATAAATCCATGTTAAAGCGTTCAATGAAAATTTACAGTTACTTTTTGATGTCAATACAAGTGAACTTCAATTCATTTGTTGGGAAATTAATTAAACTCAATTTATACTTTAATGGTCCATATTTCCATTCAATTTTAAACTCCTTAATCAATCTAAAAGATAAACAAGTAATAAAATCAATAACAGTTGCAATTAATTAAAATTATTCTGTAGCTGACCTTAAAATCATCACCTCAACCTCTAGTTCAGCGAATCGTCTGCCAATACATGTTCTTGGTCCATGGCCGAATGGAAGGTAAATGTACGGATGTAAATCTTTTTTATTCCTGATTGGACATTCATCACTTGCAGAACCCTTCAACCATCGTTCTGGTATAAACTTCTGGTGTTGCTCAAAATGCTTATCATCCCAACCAATGACAACATTTGCCATGGCTATATCAACTCCTTTCGGTACACGATAACCACTAAGTACAATATCTTGGCCAGTGGCTCTGAAATTGCCAGCTATGATTGGATTCAAACGAAGTGACTCTTTCAAGCATGCCCTCAAATATGGAGCATTTTGTAGACTTTCTTCCGTCAATGGTGAATCACTAGTCGGCAAAATTTTGTTTACTTCCTCCCGTAACTTTTCTTGCTTATCTGGATTACAACCCAGCTGGTAAAGGCAACTGATAAGATACGATGATGTCTAAAATTTCAATGCCCATTAATCTTATCAATTGTTTGGAATGGGACCCCACAAATCCATTAACTAGTTTTTATATTTGATTATCTTACCGTATCAACACCAGCCAACAGCATATCACTAGCCATTATTATGGCAGCATGTCGATCAATTTTTAGGAGTTTCTCTAACACAGATTCTTCATGATCCGAAGCTTTCGATGAATTATTATTCAGACGTTCAATAGCTGCATCA
This sequence comes from Coboldia fuscipes, assembly GCA_001014335.1. Classification (NCBI taxonomy): domain Eukaryota; kingdom Metazoa; phylum Arthropoda; class Insecta; order Diptera; family Scatopsidae; genus Coboldia; species Coboldia fuscipes. The sequence goes on along the minus strand of JXOR01000478.1, from coordinate 26,727 downwards.
ACATAAGTTGTCACTTGTCTAGAATACAAGTCATACAATTAACGATATAATTACAAAGTAATTATAAAACACTTACTTGTGTACACTGTCGAATACACTCATTAATTCATTGAATTTTGGCGTTTTATAATACTTCCAAATTGATGGTTCCACATCAAGTTCATAACTTAATGAAAAGAATTTACGAATCATTAAGATAAATTGTTCTATCTCGGAATTCGATTTGGTATCCAAACAACCTAAACGAGTATCCAGTGCAATAGTACCAATCGATTCTAATGCCCATTTGTTAAGTTCTTCTGCAAAATTTGCTGGCATTTCATTGTCAGCACCTCGGATATCTCGCATACGTTCAATGAAATCTACGGATACTTTGTCAACACTTGGAATATATTTTTTAACTGTCTTTGGCATTAACATAATTGGATTCACTTTTGACCTTAAATTTTGCCAATTGTCACCGTGTTCTGTTACTAATCCACTCATGTCACCAAACACATTTTTCCTTAACTCTTTTCGATAATAAAACAAAGAATCTTGTCCATTTCGCACCGGTTGAACAGTTTCAGTACGGAACACCTTTTCTATGTTATTTTCATCGAATGTAAATATAATTGGTTTTCGTCCAAACATGCCTCTGAGTTTAACCAGATTTCCATATTCATCACGAAATAATCTATGCAAATCATATAAATCCTGATTAAAATATTTCCCTCCAGGCAGTGCACGCAACAAAAATTGTAGAATGGTAGGTCCGGGAATCTCTTCAAATGGGCGAGCATTTTCCCATTCAATGTCACTTGTCTGTTTTTCCGCTTCTTTTGATAACTAAAACATGAGAATAAATTGATTTTAAATTTTAATTTTGTTATGAATATTTTAATAGTTAATAATTACACTCGAATCGGTAGCTGATGAAGCCGTTGCTATACTACGGATTCCAATAGAGCAACGATTAAACAGTTGACGTTGAATGTCTTTTATAATTACGGCGTGTTTCACTAACATTTTAATAATTATGTGTTCAGAAAATCTAATAATATGAAGACCTTCACTAGGTGCGTACAATTTCAGCACCGTTTTAACTCTATTTTAACTACGATGCAATCAATACCTTAAATCTAGTTTAAATCATTGATTCATTTATCAAATTGATAAACGTGAAATATTTACTGCAATAATAAATATAACCGATAAGATAGACAAAATACTAAATTTTACCTTTTACGGCTCGGTAATTTTAAAAGTGATGTTTCATCTAAACAATCTGATTCAATACTGACGAAGTATTACGTCTAGCAAATCTTAATACAGAAGATTTACTAATACAGAGAACATTGACCAAAAAGTTTATGAAAATGTAATTAAAATTTTGAAATTATGTTGAACTAGACGGTGAGTATCATATGTTTTCAAACACATAGATATATTAATACGTCATAATTACGATTAATGTTTGGACACATAGATAAATGTTTGTGTTGTACACGAATATGTAACGTAGGTAATGGTTATTTCTATCAATTCATAAATATCTATATGAGTCCCAAGGTAAAAATAATTAGATTACTATACATTTTTATAAACAAACGAATCTTTTATATACTCACTAATATTTATCTGAAAAGAATTAACGTGATATTATTTTAAAAATAAAGTTCAACTATTTTTCAAACAAAACCGTTAATATTATTGAATTAAATTTAGGAAGTATGTTATTAGAATTACTTTTTCATATCAATAAAAGTAAAATTTAAATCATTGATTGGAAAATTGACAGGACTGTTTCTATATTTCATCGGTCTCTATTTCCATTTAACTTTAAATTTCCTTTACAATATGTAATGTTAGAGTGAAACATTTTTAAATTATGATGTGAGTATAATAACTTTTGACATAAGTTTTTCAAATCAATAGAAGTGAATATCATATAATTTGTTGGAAAACTTCAACAATTGATTACCGTCTAAGTAATAAAAAATCGTCAATTTATTCTGAATTCATTACATTTGTATCTTATCGTATCAAATCCAACCAAAAGTATATCACTTGACATTAAAATTGCTGTATGTCTATCATGTTTCAAAACTTTCTGCAATACGGATTCCTTACCACCAGACGACACTTTTAGCTTTTCATGCAACTCCTACACCATTACATCAACATATTGAGGCACAAAGCTAAATTATTCAATGACTATACTTCAGATTGTAATCTTGAAAAAGATTCCTGGTATCAAAGATTTATTTCTTTTGCATTTTATAGATGTAGAATACATTTTGATTTCTCAGAAAAGTACAACAAAAACTGAATATCTCTCTTTAAAAATTTATTTTTATTTTGGAATTATATAAATTTAAGGTACATGATAACAAATAGTAATAAGGATTAAAATCACTTTAAAGTGTAAACCAATTAAATAATCTCAGTAAACTAAATAACTATCAGAAACTGTATTCATTTCTTCAAATCAATAAAACCAAATTTCAAGTCATTGGTAGGGAAATTAACAATACTGTTCCTATAATCCAATGGACCATATTTCCATTCTATTTTGAATTCTCGTAACAGTCTGTAACATAAATTAAAATAACACAAATTATTTGTTACAAGTCATTAGAATCAACTGATATTAATTATTACCGTAAAAGCATCACTTCCACTTCCAATTCAGCGAATCGTCGTCCTATACAAGTACGTGGTCCATGTCCAAATGGCAGGAAAACGAAGGGATGTAAATTTTTAGTCGATTTTACTGGACATTCTGATTCGTTAGCATTCTTTAGCCATCGCTCTGGTATAAATTCATCCCATTTATCGAAATTTTTATCATCCCATCCCAATAGTACATTTCCCATAGCAACATCTGATCCCTTGGGCACTCTATAACCACTCAGAACAAGATCTTGGCCCAATGCTCTCAAATTTCCAGCAGTTACAGGATTTAGTCGCAACGACTCTTTTAAACAAGCACGCAAATATGGAATATTTTGAAGACTGTCCTTCGTCAATCGTGAATTAACAGTAGGTAATATTTGATTCACCTCTTCTCTTAATTTTTCTTGTTTATCTGGATTTGATGCCAATTGATATAAACAACTGATAAGATATGACGAAGTCTGTAATCTCAGAGTTATTCGATACTGATATCAGTCAATTCTTCATCAAAACTTATCGAATTTTCCTTACCGTATCAACACCAGCTAACAACATATCACTTGCCATTATAATAGCAGTTTGCCGATCGATTTTCAGAAGCTTTTGTAACACTGATTGTTCATGGTCGAATACCTCTTCTTGTTTATTACTTAACTCTTTTACCGATTTATCAATATAATGAGATACATATCTAAAAATAAACAAATTTCACTAATTAAAACTCTTTTCATAGAATCAAAAATTAGTTAAATACTCATTTATGCCATCAAATACATTCATCATTTCGTAGAACATTTTCGTCTTATAAATTTTCCAAATTGATGGTTGAACATCTAATTCATATGCCAATTCAAAAAATCGACGTACATAATTGATAAAGCGTTCCACTTCTGGATTTGATTGAGCCTTTAAGCATCCTAAACGGGTATCTAATGCAATCGTTCCAATAGACTCCAGAGCCCACTTATTCAATTCCTGTCCATAATGAGCTGGCATTTCATTGTTTTCACCTCGATAAGCTCTCATTCTGTTTTAAAATAAATTCAAATGTAATTTATGAACTCAGATATAGTAACGAATTAAATTCACCTCTCGATAAAGTCCAAGGCAACATCTTCTACTCCAGGGATATACTTTTTCACAGTTTTCGGCATCAGCATAATAGGATTTACTTTTGATCGTTGGTCAGCCCATATATCTCCTTGCTCAGTAATTAATCCACTATTACCACCAAACTGTTCCTTACGATATTCCTTTCGATAATATACTAAAGTATCTAAACCATTTCGTACCGGTTGTATTCCTTCGGTTCTGAACACTTTTTCAATATCATTCTGATCGAACGTGATTAATATGGGCTTGCGACCAAACATACCGGGAAACTTTGTTAAAACACCGTACTCTTCTTTAACCAATGTGTGCATTTCAAATAATTTCTTTTTAAAATATCTGCCACCAGGTAAATTACGAGTAATTAATTGCATTATTGTAGGACCAGGAATTTCCTCAAATGGACGAGCATTTTCCCATTCAACTGAATGTTTCACAGAACTAATATTCTATAACGGAATAAATTTTATAGAGCAATCAATTTGTTTAAATCTTTTTATTTGTATTAGTTACTTCGGAGCTTTTTGTGGATGCTGCATTCACTAAATAACGAACACTACAGATCGACTGAAGATGTGTTCGCGATTGATTCTGTCCCAATATTAATGAACGACGCACTAACATTATTACTTAAATTTCAAGATCAAATTTATTAACGAAATTATAAAACAATCAAAAACTCAATTTTCACTTGCAAATAATAATAATCGATAAATTATATATTCGAATTCAGAGTAATTTGAACTTTAAAAAATGTAATTAAATTTGTTTTATGCTGTTAAATTGAGTAACTGGCTCTTATTGTGGGTTGAGCACAACTGAAAACATAGCGAATTTTGCAATATTATTATACTATTTCTCTATTTTCAATACATGAAAAAATCAGGTAAACATAACTGAAACAACATTGAAATAAATTAATAAGTGTGATACATATTTTATATAGTCGATGTATTCATATAAATTATTCTTGCTTGTATAATGTACATGTGCTACATGACATCGCATAACGAACATTGTTATCTATTTACAGATGATTTATAAAACAACGAATATGATTATCATTTATACCGAAAAAAGAGAATAAGTTGATAATACGATAAAAGCTCTTAAACCTAAACTTATACAGTTTCATCATTCATAGCTTGATTATTAAAAGCTGAAGATGGTGATTGACAACGTTTAGTTGCCAATAAATTTCCATCTGTGTAAAGTTTAAAATCAAATTTACACTTTAGTATAATAAAATTCATGTCCCCAAATTTATGGCTTTCATAAACACCATAACACCATAGATACTGAAAACAATGTAATGTAATGCAATGAAACTAAACCAGATGTTTAAAAATATAGTTAATTTTATTTACACTGAACTATACAGTAATGTCAATAAATAAATCATAAAATACTTTGATATAAATTTAAGTTAAATAGATTAATTTTCTTTTTTCATCCCATTTAGTTAAAGTAACACAATTATCTTCATTCATTTTTACATTTTATGTTTTTTTTTAACAATTGACAGTTACACAAAAGAAAATGTAACTATAATATATAAAAGATTACTCTTGTGAATCTGATCGCATCAGAAAATTATTATGATTCTGTTTGTCTAACATTTTGTTTTTAGTCTTTGAATCCTTTGCACGACGATTACGTACACCATTCTCTTCGTCCATCATCCGTAGTATCGTTTGCTAATTGATTAATAAACATCAATTTAATTATCCAGACAAATTGACCAATTATTATTTATACAATATTAAATTACCTGATCGGAACTGTCCATAGGAGCAACCGATATATCACGAACAGCTCTAAATTGACCACAATTATTTAAGTGTTCATTCTCTAATCGGAAAAAGTTCCAAATAAAGCGACGAAACACTTCCAAAGGACTCAATATCGTCACCATGATTTCCTGATTACATTGATTACTATGAGTTAAACTCATCGATATAGTCCATGAGAATCGTAACACAAAATCTTCAACGATTGCAAAATAGTAGAACCACTGAAAACCAATAATTAAATTATACTAATTACATTCGAGCAGTTAATGTTGTCACAATAGTTACATGCGATGAGTAGACCACCTCCTCTCGAAGGAATTTATTGTCACCCGCTTTTGCATCAAATAATCCCCAATCCATTTTGATATCCCAAGCGTAGGCATATACGGATGACACTACACAGGATACGACCCACAAGTATAGCCAAGGGTTATCCAATGGAGTTGCATAATTTCCTAGACAACCAGTCAAAATGGATAAAATTAATAACTATTCATTTGTATATGTGCAGAAGACTATTCTAATTACTTACTGTCAAAAATTTGATACAGATAAGCAAAAAGGACGACAAAAAACGTCGCTGAATATTTTCCAGCATTTGCCAAATGTGGAAATGCTTCACGAGTGTTATGATAGCGTCTCAAGCACTGTGCAAATCGAAACCAAGCTGGTAACATTGCAACAATCGGTCGTAATGGGCTCTCTTGGATGCTTGAACACGTGTCATGAACTAAACAGTTAAAAGAAAAGATCAATAAATTCAATATCCTAATTAAATTGTTTTCATTTAGATTATGTTACCTGAATCTCGTGACCAATTAGGATTACTTGAATAAAAACATAGAAAATAATGAAAATCTAAAAATGCAGTTCCAATACTGTTAAGCTGATCTGCGACCCAGAAATCAGCGAATGTTACAAAACAAAAAGGTGCCACCAGAACACGACTTAATACTTTCACAGTCCAAAAACGTGCTTCATGACGAAAAGTCTTTGTAGGATTCAATAAAAACGCAATCATGAATGTGTATAGCATAAAAGGACAAGCATACGCTGGAATACTCAAAGCATCACTATAAATGAAGCCAAGAACACTGAGTTCCCACACAACACCAAAAATAGCAGCCAACTCCATAATGTGCTGTTCTGACATGTGATTCCTTGGATCAATTTCAAATATAAGAACATGATTGACACCCGATGACCGCCACCCATAAACATTAATGCCCCACAGGAACAAGAAAATTATTATTAAGAACGGTCCTCGAAATAATTGTGACGCAATTGCCCAATCATTCTGTTGTGGATAAAATAGTGCCGACAGCAATACAACGACTCCTAAAGTGAAGAAAGCACCAGAGAACAATCCCACTTTGAATGTCGTCCATGGACTTTGATGTTCCCCAAGTGGTGGCACACGTAACCGTTTCATTGCTCTGGCTCTGTCTCCACCTTCAATCTCATTTGTCACCAAACTTTCAGTTTCTTGAATCAAACGATCAATATCTTTGCTCGTGTAAAATGGTGATGCCTCAACATGGTCCACCCGCCACTTGGCACCCGTATCAACTGAGAGTAATTTATCATGCTTCTTTAAAATCTTACGGAATCCCGTAAAATTTAATGTTTGGTAGTTTTGTAAAAGAATTAAACTTAGATAGAATTCACTAAATGCCAATCTTAAATCTTGAATTTTACGAATCGGTTCATTTCGTTTGCGAAGCGGATTCTTTTTAATAAGAAAATTTTCTTTTACGTTTGTATTATTATTCAATGCTTCTGACAATTCTGTTCTCAGGTTAGCGAATTTTCTTGTAGCCTCAGCAAGTTTTTCTAAAATATTGAATTGACAATTAGATGAAATTTGCATTTTTATAGTTCATATTTACCTGAATAGAATGTATTGATTTTCTTCAATTCATTGTCACAATATAGGAAGAATTGTTCATCAAATTTAGCAAAGTACCGTGTGAGGATTTCAGGATCCACAAGTTCTGCCGAAGGAGCTTGTTCTACAGCGGCATATAGCATTGATTTCATTTCCTATTATAACATATTGTACGAAATATGGCACACTATTTAATAGAAAAAATATAATGATTAGTGATAAGGTACTTACCTCGTAGCCGATATATTGCTTCCTCCATTCTGGTGTGATATGAGCAGATAAATGTTCAGCAAATTTCATTTTTGGGTATTATCTGATTCAGGATATTAAAGAATATTGATATAACATAAATCCGTTTATATTTTATTACAAAAAACTAACTAAATTCAAGAATTCAGACCCATTGATACGTTTTATACCACCTTCTCCTGTTTATATTTAGAAAGAGAATAACAATAATCAAATGTCACTTTTCTTGGAAAATTGTAAACAAACGGGATTTTAGGAAAGTAGTGTTTTCCAATAACATCGCGACGCCTTATCCAAGACCACAACCACAATATATCGCTACAAAGCCGCTGAGCGACTTATTTCCGTTTGTAATTTTCATTTTGATTAGGATTTATCAATTTTATTGAACTGCACTGATAAGTAAATTTTTTTTAAGTTTCAATTATTGGTTAGACGAAACCATTTCCATTTAACAAAATTTAGCTTATCATATTTTATGAAGAGAAATTTCAAATTTAACTATAGTGTGAATGGAAAGCAAACAGATGCGACTAAATAATAAGTCTCCCTAACATTGTATGTAATTTTAATTAATTGGAGTTCGTCGCTTAACCGAACCGAAGTTATGTTAATGTAAATCACCAAATCGCATCTCGTATATAAGTTTCATTATGCTGGTTGCAACTTAAGATTGTGTGTATCATAAAACACAAAGACAAAGACTCTGCACATGTTTTAAATATCATCCGTTTGAAGAAGCAGAATCTTTAACAAAACGATGAACCGAATAAAATCGACCGAACATGAGATGTAAACATGTCTCAGAATCAAGTCAATTTGAAACTCTTTTTAAAATCCACACATGGAAGGAATACAGTGATTTTTTTGTCCAAAGTAATCGACACATTTTGCCGACAATTGGTTTACATTTTGTTCTAGATTGAACTAACAAAATGTTTCCTCTAAACATTATTCAGTGATTGGACACATCATCTATTTTCATAAAACATTAGTGCATTAATGAACTCAGTAAAAATTATCATTTAGTATCAAATTTTCAATTCAATTATCCATTTGTTAATAAGTGCATACATAATGGGTTCAATTAGTATACTCCATACCTGTTTATCAGTGCTTTTGTTAATGGGGACTCCATCTGCCAGTGATAAAATGCCCGTACCGACTGTTTTAAGTAGAGCTGATTATTTTTTATATGAGGTGCTTCCAAAAAAGAAGGCAATTGAACCAGAACCAGAGTATAAAACAATGAAGGCGTTGAGCTATCGAGATTACTTCGATCGAGGTGTGTTCGCATATTTATCAAATGACTGGCAAAGTTGCATTGATGATTTTGAGACCGCAATAAAAGAACATCGAATTTATAAGAAAAAAGTTGCAAATTGCAGACAGGAATGTGATAACGAACCGATAATTTCCATGCCATTGTACTATAATATATCGAAGATAAGTGAAATCGATGAAGAACAGTTGATTTCAAAAGATGATTTATTTGAATTACGGAATTCATTAAATGAATTTGATGTTATGACCCGTATGTTGGTGAAAACACTTTGTTTGCGTAAATGTTTTGAAAAATTGTCAGAAGATAAACGTAATGTACAAGATTTCATTCAAAATAATCCATTTCTACAACGTAGACCATATGAATATCTACAATTATGTTACTACAAGGTAATCAGTAAATATTTGCTTATTTAAATTTTATGAATTTATTAACGGCTAATTGAATTTGCAAATTTTTCAGAAAAATGATACACATAAAGCAGCTTCAGCGACGCTTACTTATTTAATTAGAACACCGCATAATAAAATGATGCATAGGAATATGGTATTTTACGCACAAAAAATTGAAAATTTCAGTTTGGAAATGATTGACGATTATGAGGCCAAAGAGTTCGTTCAGCACTTTTTATATGGCGTTTACAGCTATAATCATGAAAATTGGGAAAACGTGATTGTAGACATGGAAACATCATTGGTCCTCTACCAAAGAGACTTGGCTGAATGTCGTTCATTTTGCGAAGGTCCCTTTGATCATGGATGGTTTCCAGATTACGTGCCAGCTCTTGCAAGTGAGTCAATATCCATTATATATTTTAGCACTTACCCATTAATACTTAATTGACATAAATTCTATACTTCTCATGCAGATCATTACACTTTTGTATTGCGTTGTAAAGCAAATTGTACCAGAGAAATGAACTTTATTAAAGACAAATATTATGCTGATTTGTTTGACAGCCATTATGAGTATCTCCAAATGGCGTATTATAAAGGTAATTTGACCACTTAATGACCGATTAAATTACCAATGTACTATGAAAAAATATATAATTTTGATACAGTGGGAAAACTCGAGGAAGCATGTAAAGCAGTCACCTCATATTTGTTTATAAACCCCGATTCCGAATACATGAATGAAAATTTGAAGTACTATAAAGCACTTAACGGTACCAAACCAGAATATTTTAAAATTCGATCAGTGAGTTCTATTAATTATTTTGTAATCCAAATAGTCTATTGATAATATTTATGATTCACAGGAAGCACTTAAGTATAAATTGTATCCAGCTAATGAATGGAAGATGGTTCAATATATAGATGAAAGCTTCAGAAAACCAGGTGATGAACTTGAACTGCCCAAGTTAAACGCTATCACAGAAGATTATGAGTTATTAGCAAAGGCGCCTTCCGAAGAAGACCCAATGAACTCAAGCGTTATCATTCAAACGGAAACAGAAAACACTAAGTTAAGGGGTGACACAGGTCCTAAGGAGACCACTTCATAGACATTATTTAATGAGACATTAATTTTTAAGTAATTCTAATTATAGTCTATACAATTAATATTATAAATACGAGTCACGTTTCTGAATGAGTGATGTGCAATCATTTTACCGTGATTCTTTCCGCAATGATTTCTATTAATAGACAAAACAAATCGTGTATATATATAAATAAAATGTGCAAAACTAATTTCTTAATATAATTGACAATGTTATCATGATATAACGAATTAGTCGACAAATTTTTATTTTCATAAGAAGTCTTGCTACACTAAAAATTTATCAATGAATTTGTCAAGTGCTATTTGTTTTTGAGCACCTAAAAATACTTAAATCCCCATGTACTGATAAAAATGTTTTTCCAATTGAAATAATTGAATTTTGAGAAGAACCACAAGCCACAGCATGATTACGAAATCAGTTTTACTGTCTGTTCCCAGGTTTCTATGAATCAAATGATAAACCATATTTATCATCAAGATTAATTTACAACGAACTGGTTTGTTATCATCGGTTAACTATTAGCATTCCATATGCCATATAAAGTGAAAAGCACGCGAACACGTTACGAATGTGTAACAGGTAATGGGAATTCACCGGTAATAATGCTCCGCTTGTTGAAATATAAATTAGTTTCACGATACAAGCAAGTTTTGTCTGAATCATGTTTCGTCATGAAGTTTTAACCGTTTTTATGTCGTCTGCATAACTTAATTTTAGTTGAAAATAAACTTTTAAGTTAATGCTGTATTTCAGATACGCAGAGATGATATTTGATTTCCATTTACGTCATTGATAGTCAGTTGATTGGTGGCATATTCAAACTCTTTTAAAGTATTTGATTTAACTCTCGATATATCATTAGCATCCGTTATTGTACATCTATTATTACACATATGAATTGATGTATATCGTTGTCTTGTCATCGTGATTCATTGGTAAACGGCCGGTTGTTGTCTTTCTACAATTTAAAATTCAGTGAAAACGATGAACATTTTTGTAGCCAACAAATTCAATGAGTAATCGAAATTCCGAATGAAACACCAGATGGTACCATGTCAATGCAATTATATCCAACCGTTTAATTGATTTGGTAAGTAATAAGTAGGTAAACGCTCTAATTTCATATTTTATGTGAACCTTGATTGTGTTGCTACAGGCAATCCTCGTTACTGGAATCCCCCTAATTATTGATGCAATTTATGTTTCCAACAAATTAATATCAAACGGTATATCCGTAAAAAATCCCAAAAGTCGAAGGACATGACAATGTCATTGGTGTATGCAGATCATAAACCTTTGTCGAGTATATCAAAGAGATCCGTTAACGGCAGATGAACTACTTTTATTTTCAAATCGGTAAATTTACATAACACTCTGATTGAATTACATCAAAATTAAACAGCAGAGAAATATTGCGAAATGTGATTTTCGTCGCTATACTGAAATAGCAAGTTGATATTATACAATAAAAGCGTATATTTCATCCGCAAGCATGTTTAGGGTGCCAACGACATTGTCACACATTTATATGATATGGCTGGGGAAAAAACACGTGATGTATTGGAATATACTTAGACACCAGCACTTGTTTAATAAAACATTACACGGTCAAGTGTATTAATTTACTGTATACGCAAAAAAATTTCTAAATAAGTACGCCATAATATTTTTGCATTTCATTGGTACTTGATTATTTTTATTAAATTCATGGTAATTTGCGTTCTTATTGTTAAAGGAGTTATCATCAATAAGTTTAATTTCTTTTAAAAAAACATATTTACGATTTATTTCGTTCAATTAAAGTCATTTGTACGAAATATCATACATATTATCAAATAGAGAATGACCGATTTTGCGTTAAAAACAACAACAACATACATATGTATAACGACTGATAACGTTAATAGAATAATATGTTGATGTTATTGTGTTGCTTCCAATTCATATTAATAAATTGAAAAATACCAAACAAATATAAAAAACGATAATGAATTGTTGGGAATTTCTAAACGACCATTATTTGTCAAAACGTTCTGATAATTGTGAATGAACAACAAAATTATGTGAGATGAGTTTTAAAAAATTTTTTAGCGGAGAAATGTTTACCCACTGCAACATTCAAACAGAACCTAACACACGGATTTTTGATTACACACAATAGAAAAACCCGCGTTCCGGTCTCACGTCGGAATAACCTTTATGGACGGAATACCCGTGCCACGTTATTGGCCATATTATTGTGGGGTATACCATCAGTTCATGGTATGGGAACCTAACGAAAAGTATCGAAGCCATTACGAACATGGTGGAGCTGGGAGGCAATAAAAGCTGAAGCATTCGTGATTCATCATTTCAGTATATCGTTGGATTCATAAAGTAAAGAAACATTAATTTGTGCTTCAAGAGTACCACAAAAAGAGAGAGAGAGAGTGACTAGTGAATTTCACCATATTTCATAAATCAGTGTTGGATAGCAAATACCAAACTTGACCTACATTGGATTAAAGTGATTATAACAAATAAATTATTAAAGAGACAATTATCAAGTGATAAGCAAGTGATTAATTGGATATTAATACAGAATATCTAAAGTGATAAAAACGAACTCAAAAATTATATCTCAGAATTTAAAAAGTATTGGACATACAATTCAAAGTATCATGGTGCTATCAGAGAATTTAAATAAACCAACAGACCAAATGGTTCGTCTATTGGCCAAATCATTGGAAATTAAGAAAACCGGTGAACTGGAGATTGGGACAGTTGTTAGAAATGTCCTCACAAATGCCCAGTTCGAAGACCGAACTTTATATGGATTATCAGCTGTCGTCAAGCAATTGAAGAAGACACCAGAACAAGCGCTTTTCTGCATTACGGCGCCATCAAAGAATAACGACGCAGCAAATCATATGCTGAGCGTATTATTGGAGGCGTACTGTTACGAAAATGATATCTACACAATTAAAGTAAGTAACTAGTTTAAAGAGGATATTTTAATGGGTCTATTTCTCAGCCTCACAGAAAAAAAAAGAGTTGTAATGAGACTGATTAATTAACACTCATACGTATCTAATTATCAAATTAATGTGAATTACTTATACTAACGAATCATTTTATTTATCTTTACAGGTTGATAACGAAGAAAAATTGAAGAGTATTTTAAAACTAAAAAATTATTCACAAGACGTGTCTTGTGTTTTAATCCAAAGGGCAGGTGATGCAATAGATGATTTTATGGATAATGTAACTATCGCTGAGAATTCATTGATTGACTTTTGTGAAACATATTGGGATGCACCCGAACAACCAATTATTAAATTACCAGAAAAGTGAATTTCAATCAATGGATGTATGTTTGAACGATTGAAAACGTATTAGGAAAATTTTTGAAAAAAAGAGAATACTTTTACCAAGGTCGGATTAAGGACTTTAATTAGAGTTAATCTAAACTTCTTCGAAAGGCAACTTTAAATAATCTATATACATCATAATGTAAGCTAGATATGCACTAAGGCTTAGAGATAATAAACTCTCATATACAGATACTATCACCAAATGGTTGATTTACGTATAAGCAAGAGGAATTCATCTCCAGACTTTAATGTTAATTCTAAGTGTACTTCACTGTACAATTATCGATTTGAGATTAGTGAATCATTGTGAATGACTTCTAAAATGAGGATATTTATTGTATAATTGTGTATACGATTTTATCCTACAACTAATAACCAATAATGTAAGAATTGAACTTGACTTTGAGTTACTTTCAATCACACTATATTGTACCTTTAAAAAACATTGAAAAAATATTTAAAATTTATTATTATACATGAACAGCTCTATAAGTTATAATTGATAATAAGACAAATTTATGTTTTTTTTTTTATAAATATCATACATATTGTAATGGAAATATCTTATGTGTTACAAATCAATAATTAAATATTGTTTTAAAATAAAAATATAAAGTGTACATGGAATAGTACCACCATTAAACAAATTGCATTCAATTTTTATTTAAAATAATTGTATAAAATATTCCAGCAATAGAAATTTACCATTATGACTGGTATGCAATGGGAATGTTTTGGTAATACCTACGGCGGGAATGCATCGAATACCTGTAATTCAATGGAAATGCACAAAATTATAAATGAACTAAAGGTTCATTGAGCTTGGCATTGTATTAATTCAATAAAATTTATTTTCATTATTTACGAAACGCATTTATTTATTTTCATTCTACGACGATTATTTAATTTTCCATTCGTTTTTGGTACAATTAAACCTGGGAATGTGCCAGATTGTTTTTAAATTTATATCAATAACATTGTTTCAATTGTATTACGTTCATAGGTATGAGAATGACGGTTCCGCGAAGATAATATAACAAGTTCTTTATGCAGTGTAGATACAGATATGTAGTTAAAGTGTATCCTACCGTGGAGTCCTATACCAATATACTTTATGTAAATTGAAAGTAGAATAATGAAACGGTAGCGACGTGATCAAGCCATGATTTCTATCATTTTTGCAATGAAACTATTATGAAGTTATTTGCCATAGTAAACATTTTTTATTTTTATTCTGCTCTTTTTAATGAATTTTGCATAATAGGAACTAAAATTGTTTAACCATTTTCAATATGAGAGCTGAGAACAATTTTGTTTGCTAGTGTTTGTAAAGCTGAAAGCTAAGCCTGCAGTTAATACAAATTTTAATTATCGATACATAGATTTTTATAACTACTTTGTATTTTGTACTTTGCAATTAGAAAGACAATTTGATTTACGCGGGTTTTGGATGCAGAGATTTGCAATTCGTGTGGTTTGTGTCTTTTACTACTCACTGAGTAAACCCAATAAATAAGAAGAAGACATTGTTTTGTTTATCTAATTGGACACGATTGAAAATAACATATATTGTTCGAAACAGCTACCGCATTTACGACTGTATGGAACTTGACATTCTGTTGAAATTTTTCTCGCGATTGTATATCATATTTGGACGCGATTTTTTTCCGTAATTTTATTTGAACGCGTTTTATGTGTCGCGTTTTATGAGCACTCATGTCTTTTGACCAGTCTAGAAATATTATTGCCTTTTTAAGAAATCTTAGTATTATAAGGGCCAATTTTGGAAATGCTAATAGCACAATAATTTTCTGCTTCAAATTGCTTAAACGCATTGAACGGCAGTTACTACTTTAATAGCATTTGAATTTCAATTGTTGTTGGACATCAATGCATTTTGTATGGACCGGTAACGAATCGGCAACCCGCTTAATCCCAGCTTCTTAGAAGTATATTGATACGAGGTGGATGAAAAAAATTCTTCGTTTCATTCATTTGTTGAGAACAAAAAAGAGGTAAAGGCATATAGCAAGTCGATTAATATATTGCCTAAAGCAATTCTATCATTTTCATAGATAAATTTTATGTATTGTAAACATTGAACCAACAAAATTTGTTTTGACGCGATTTTTTAAGAATAATTGCACAATTTTTATAAATTGCTAATAGTGTTAGCACAATCCGAAAACAAAGTGTAGTACCAAAGGATTAATTATCGATAAGAAAATATAGAAATGACGTCCGGAGGAATGCTGTATGGCGGAGATGAAATTGGCGCTCTCGTTTTTGATCCCGGTCACCAGTCACTGCGAGTGGGATATGCCCAAGAAGATACACCGAAAGCGGAAATTCCCTCTGTCGTTGGAGTTGGTCCCGGCGATCCAGCCACTTCTACAGATCTTGAAACGAAGGCAGACAACAATATCACTCCCAACAGTAGCATTTGCCTTAATCATAACATTCAATCTTCTGTACTAACCTCAATATTTTAGACCGCAAATACTTTGTGGACACCAATTACCTAAATGTCCCGCGCACCGGGATGGAAGTACAACACTACATGAAGGACGGAATGATTGATAACTGGGATTTATTTGACACAGTATTGGACTATACATACTCCAAAGTAATACAATCAGAGCCCGAATTTCATCCAGTTCTCTTCTCTGAGGCTTCTTGGAATGTCAGGAACAACAGGGAAAAGTTAACGGAATTGATGTTCGAAAAGTACAATGTACCAGCCTTCTTTCTGGTTAAAAATGCTGTACTTGCAGCATTTGCCAATGGTCGTGCGACGGCTCTGGTTGTAGACAGTGGAGCTACTCACACATCAGCTATTCCTGTTCATGTAACTGCTTACTAATACTTATAAATTTATTAGATATATAAAACCATGATCATTACATTTTAGGAGGGGTATGTGCTAACTCAAGCTGTAGTTAAGTCACCACTCGGTGGCGATTATTTATCAATGCAATGCCAAAAGTATTTGGAAGCCCAAGGAATTGATTTGACGCCTGCATACTCGATTGCAAGCAAAGATGTAGTTAAGGATCGAGATAATGCCAGATTCACCTTAAAGAAGATGCCGGAACGATTAACGCAATCATGGCAGCAGTATATGCAAAAGAGTCTATTACAAGATTTTCAAATGTCAGTGGTACAAGTTCTGGAGACCCCGTATGACGAGCGTACGGCTGCACAAATACCATCCGTTCATTATGAGTTTCCAAATGGATATCATCAGGATTTCAGTTCAGAACGATTCAAGTTAGCTGAAAATTTATTCGATAATGCTATGTTAGGAGCTGCTCAATTAGGTGAGCAAAACGATGATATAACTTGAAATTAATTTAATTAATTTATTTATTATGTTCTAGCTTCTACAAGTGTTGGCATGTGTGATGCCGACGTAAGAATGTCATTGTATGGTTCAGTAGTTATCACGGGAGGAAATACATTACTGCAAGGTTTCCCTGAACGTTTGAACAGAGATCTATCACATCGAGCACCATCAAATACCCGTCTCAAAATGATCTCAGCAAACGCAACGATGGAACGCCGATTTGGAGCATGGATTGGTGGTTCAATATTGGCCAGTATCGGAACATTCCAACAAATGTGGATTTCATCTCAGGAATATCAGGAGTCTGGCAAAAGCCAAGTGGAACGTAAATGCCCTTAAAGTATGAATGGCTTCTTTAATGATTGAATCGCATTATGTGAATCTTTGGACTGTATTTAACTATATTCGTGAACCTAAATAAGTAAACTATTAATCTGAAACCGAACTCTATCATTCATCACTGGCATTTTCAGCATAACTATAATATTGATACAGGACGAAAATTGCTAGTGCTTGTAAAATGTGCAGTAAAGCCTAAAAAATATTGTTTATTTATTATACAATTAAATATGAATCATGAATTTTCATTACCAGTAACAAATTCCGGGAATCTAATCGAAAGATTATTAAGGCATAAAATTTAGTTTTTAACTTTATCGTTGTGAATATTAATTTGGTCAGCAGTGAGTTATATGTTTCAGGCATTGAGTAGAGTAACTTCATTGTAAATTTGTATGTTTTCGATACCTTAAATGAGACATTAATTAGGCTTGCTTATAAAAGTGAGTTATTAAGTCAGAATGATTTCTACCTCTTTATTGTATTTGTAGAAGGTTAATGCCAATGCCACAAAATCATTAATTATAAGAAATATATAAGTGCTGCAGTTCACCTTAGCCCAAATTATATCGCATGGTTCAAACAAGTGTTGCCAGTCGATGTTAAGTCGTACGAATACATGAGCGACTGTCACCAAAGCTAATGAATGTTGAATAACTAGAAGGGTCAACTGTATTTGCATAATACTATTCAGTACTGTTAATATTTGTTTAATTTCCAGATGTCTTTTTAGAATTCGTTCAATATCCACGGAAACCTCTTGATTTATTTTTGTACTGAATGTCATTTCAATGATCTGGATAGTCGATAACTGTTGTGGATCGAGTAATGTTTTCGAGAATAATATTGGTGATGGTTTTCGGAACCATCTCTCATAAACACTCTTAATAGGATCTAAACTTTGAAGGTGATATGATTTTTTATTCTGTTGTTTCCTTTCAATTGTAAAGAGTTGATTTATATGTATTAGCCGGTGGTTCAATTTCAACATGATATCGAGGACAATCATTATAACAACAGTGAATATTTTTAGAATATTTGAAACTAATAAGTGCGGCACGTACATACCGAGGAAGATTAAGATACGTGAAATTGTTATTTTCGAGAAGTCTATATGAGTGAGATTGTAAGAGGTCAACATCATATAAATAACTAAATTTGAAAAGATTTTGTAGTATAGGAATCCTTCATTGAAATCAAAGTATCCAGTTTTTTCGTTTAGCACCATTATTGTTACTTCCCTTATAAAAAACATGATTGGCTTCATATACCACAATATAGCAGTGACATCCAATAATCCAATGTAGAATTGAAGTCGACAGCAGTCAAATAAGAATCCAGAAAAAAACGCGATGTATTCAAATAATTCCTTGTCTAGATAATATTCCCGTATGCAAAACGCATACACAAACAATGCCAGGATAAACGTAATCACTCCATACCGCGATATTTTATAATCATTTGTTTTTGGATCAAATTTTTGCAACCAATAACTGATCATCATAAAGTAAAAACTCGATATGCGAAGGACACGTTTTAAATTCATTTCACTTTTAAACTGTTTTAATAGAATAGGTCAACTGGTTATGCTGTGTCTGTTCAACTGTTGTAATTCCAACGGACAGTATTCACATAAAATATAATTCCGATTTAATGATTTGATAAGCATAACGAAATAATGTATTGAATTTTGGTAATTACTAATGTGTTATCAAAATCAATATCACTATTAAAACACAATACCAGAGATTCAATGCTATTGTTTGTCGATGTCTCCCATTCTTCATATAACGAAGTCAAGTTTTCAAGCGCTCAATCAAGATATGAATTCCATTATTTAATTTCTTTCAAATAACAATTCACAATATATTGAACTAAATTTTTGTATAAATTGCGATTATCACACTACCAGTTAAGAATTTAAACATTTTTAATCTAATTTTAACCGTGTAATTACTTTGGATCTTCAACAGCACTATTTACCCAAGCGCGTAGTTTATCGGTGTCTTGTAATCCAACTAAACGTTGTTTCACCTTACCATCCTGAATTACCACTAGCACGGGAACTGAGGCTACTTCATAATCCAAAGCCAAGTCACTGTGTTCATCAATATCAACCTAAAACATAGAAATAGATGGTATGAGTAATCATACTATTATGGTAAGTAATTACAAATACCTTTGCCAGTGTGATTTTTCCTTTAGATTCATCCACAATTGATTCAATTCGAGGTGTTAACATTTTGCATGGATTACACCATCTGTAAAAGGATATTAAAGTTTGTAGTGACTCAATAGGATAGTAGAACCGAATTATTAGATAATTTACGTTGCAAAGAAATCTACGATTACTGGTTTCTTGCTGTTTTTAACTTTCTTGTCGAATTCATCCTGACTGTTGATTTTGAATACCTCATTCCGTGGTGTTGATGTTGATAACATCCTAATGTTATTGACCAGCGGTCGTAATTTGCTTGCATTCTTTGTGATTAAACTCATATTTCTGTGGAGTATAAAACAATACTAATTAGCACATTGCGGAATGTGGAATATTCTCAAAGATTACAATATCCGCACTGGCACTTACACTGCTGTATTCTGTATAGTTCCTAATTCAACAGATAAACTCTCTGTGTAATATCTATTGCTTGCAACTTATGAAAATTTTATGAAATTCGGCAATTCCTGCAGCCGGTAAATTAATTATACGACGTATTTTTATAAAAAAATATTCCACAATTCAAGCTCGCAGATGAAAACACGCAATATGGCAAACGCCAAAAATCATCTGATTTCATACGGAATACACAAGCTTGTCAGAAAAGGGCCTTGTTTCGTGAAAAAAAAAGAATCGTAAAAATTATTAAATAATTAACGAATTTCGCGGTGCATTCATTACTTGAGTGTGGGAAACGTTAAATTGTGAAGTAATTTAGAATAATACAATTGCATCAGTCGACAGGAGTACTTTAAAATTATTGTGCTTTGTTTTCATGTTGGTATTGAAAACAAAGAAAAACAACAAGTTTCTAAATTAATTGTGAAACGGTAAATAACGACTTTCTAGTATAATTACCAGTTGTATCTTACTTCGCTAATTGTATTTGCAGAAATGCGCCACGATATCATGTCGAATAAGGATGATGGGGGTTCTTCGAATCATAGCTCCTTCGTCCGATTGCAGCAATCACCATCGGTCCGGGCCAACATTCATAACATTTCTCGACTTCTGAACACCGGATTACCGACAGAAACATTAGACATTTGCATTAAACTATGCGAGGCTGGAGTACATCCTCAAGCATTGGCTGATTTCATAATTCAAATACGTCGAGAATTGGAATCGCTGCAAAAGGATGAATAGAAGGAATAAATCGATAGAAACTTTGTCACTTGTATTGCTAATTTCTGATTTATTCCTATATATTAATTTCTGATCATAACTAATACTTTATTTTCTTTTTTCTAAATTTAAAGTAAGACGAAGTTTAAATTTAGTTATTCACTATTAAAATTGTATCCTTATATAAGTAATTAATTAATGTAATAAGAAATGTTTGATAAAATTTAGAAAAACAAACCGATATTTTCGTCATTAAAAATTTTCTGATTTCTCTTTTGGTAATTTTTTTTTAAGAATTATCATGTACCTCTATTTATGGTGATTTGGCCACTTATGGGATTTATGTTAGCCTACAAACAGGACAGTACGAAAGGAAATTTTAGATCTTGGGAGGGGATTTAAAATTTTCTATTTACAAAAGTTATATGATAATACAATTTAATATTAATGATTTTTAAAGCGAATTCACTGGATGTATCTTGGAGGACTCTACACTATTACTAATAAGAATGGGAAGAATAGAACGATAACACTAAAGCGATTAGATTATAAATAATTTGAGGAATAGCAAAATGATGTGTAATCCAGTCGTGAGTCGTGATGCGTTGCCTTTGCCTGTGTTGCATAATGAATATTCACAACAGGATGTGCAGGCATAAAGTTTTGTTCGTTCACCAATTACGATACAATCTGGTTGGCAAGTGGAGGCACATCGACGTTCCAGTGACCACAATTTGGATGTGGACGTTGAATTCTCTGTGCTCAGCGTGTATGAAAAACGTTTTATCTAAAAACCACAGAATAACATTTGAATGAATTCCTTACAATCACATAGTTTGAAATTTACAGCAAATAATTTAACAGTTCTTACCATGCAAATAAATTCGTCTGCTTTACATTTTCGGCGAAAATTCGTTTGGTTTATAGCTAAATCTGAACACAAATCACCATCATCCATTGTTTGGCATTGGTAGCACCACAAATCATTAATTTTTTCGGAAGCTGCTTGTGTCCTATGAATGGTGTTAGTCAGTGATTGGGATAAAACTGTAATCAATCCAACACAAATTAAATAATTGCATTATCAATTGCTTCATTTAAAATAGAAAATAACAATTATTCTGCTAATTCACCTGTGTTAAACAATGTTATAAAATATACTGTACAAATCATTGTTCAAATCGAACATTATCATATCAAATCTTACTGCACCAGACACAATTCACCACTTATATAATATTCTACTTTCACCATCAGTTATTTGTATAGATTCACACCAAATTTCGTTGGATTTAGATATTCTAATTTTAAAATATTTTATAAAATTTATGCTCTTAATTAGACGAAAAAATGTTTTTTCATCCATCCAACAGCCATATTTATTTTCGCATATTGGCTGTAATGCATTATAAATGGGTGGTGTGGGTGACATTATCACCCCATTCCAATATGGCAATAACAGCCACATGAATGGAAACGAGGTCGGACGCAACATACTGCAGATAAGATAAATCTAGTACAAAATGGTACTATGACTACTACAATATCTCCTCCACCTCCTCATCAAATCAATTCTTATGTATACACAAACCCAACAGGGAATTCGAATAAAAACTTCTTTTTTTAATTTTCAGCTAAAATAATAAGATTTGCCCATAATTTATTTTAATTAATCTTCATCGCTATTATAAACTCGAGATGGTTTCTTTTTAAGTGATTTTTGTATTTGTTGTTTCAATCCAGTGTCCTCACTTTGAGCAATTGCGTGTTGCATTATAAATGGTGGCGGTTTATATACCGGTTCTAATTTAGATTGTAATGTGGCTAAAGTTATTAATATTGCTTCTTCGGTTCGCACTGTTCGCGATCCTAAAAATAAATTTGACAATATTCTTACATGGTTATCGATTCTCATACAATCAAAACATGTAGGAGGAAGAATATTTACCTTGATTCGGAATCGTATTGAAATAATGATCAAATAAATATCTAGCATAATCGTTATCAAGTTTGTCATCATTTTCGACGGCCGCTTCAATGCCTTTTAGTCCACCAAAAACAACGATGCAATGATCGTAATCTAACGTTTCATTTTGTACATTATAAATATTTTCTCCCTTGTCGGACGTACCAATCGATAAATCATAACCATCTTTATATTGTGATTGAGTCAACACATCAGATAATGTGTTTGCTATCCGTACAGTATATCCCCAATAAACACCGGTGTGTCTTCTTGGTTGAGTGGGTGACACTACCACTCCACGTAGTTTAGCTGTGGTCGCATGATACTTTTGCATTTGAACAGTAACACGCAATCCTGGTGTCAAGGTTTTATCCACTAAACAATCATGATTTAATCCGACGTGGACCCAAGAGCCACGACCTGTTTTTGTTGGTTTGTTAATAACAACTCCTTCTCTAAAATTGATGAAATATGTTCCAGTACTAATAATATCACTTGAAAAATTGTTTCTCACCGATATTCGAAATTATTGTCCGCCCTTAAATGATGTGGAGCATCCAGCGGTGGCAATAAACCGACATTTCTTAAATCCTTGTGCGTTGGGAAGAAATACTTACGAAGATATTGTGGACATTCTAGATACTGTAAAATACGAGCCAGTTGTACTAGAGATTGACGGGCCCTCTGTGTTCCTTCAGTCGTTTCAATGGTACAAACTTTTACATTCGATGAACTTTTTGATCCCAAATCATCGAATATTATAATCTCATCAACATTATAAATACAAGCAGAACGTGCAATCTGGCTGGCCATATAAGCACGCAATTCATCGGTTTGACAATTTTCTAAGATAGAACCGGGTACAGCTATACTTAGTGTAGAAACATTTTTCACTAAAAGATATACAAATTAAGGACAGGTCTCTTGATACAAATAACATTGTGTACTTACTTGGTGCTATACTAACTAAGGATTGACAGTCCTTTTTTAAAACATTCTCCGCAGACGACGTGTTACTTGAATCTAACGACGACTTACTAATCGTTTCAACATGACTTTCATCAGAGCTAAATATCTTTGTCTGAATCTTTGTCAATTTTCCAGTTTGGCTAATCGACCGTTTATGTTTCATTTTCTTATTCTTGTTTTCAGGTTCCAGTTCAGCATTTTCCTTCCGTTTCCGTTGTAACAATTGTGAGGATGTTAAGTTATCATCGATATCCATCTTGGACGTCTTTGTTGTTGTCAGTGGTCGATGATGATGGCAAGTACATTTGCATGAAGAATGATTCAAAGACATTATGGAAAAATTAAAAGATACACACAATTTTTATATGAATGCTACGCTAACAGTTCTACCATATGAAATTATTAATTAAATTTTATAAAACAAACGGTGAGAAAAATATATAAATTTCATAAACCTACAGCATCAGTCATCGGAAACAGATCTTGTGACTCTATTCGAGTACTTTCTTAAATTAATGCACACTTTGATTTCAATTAACAAATTTTAATGGACAAGTAAAATTTTGGACTTATACAAGCAACGTGCTTTTGTTATTGTTTTGGCATGCAGCGCCATCCACTCAAATGTCAATTCGGGGAATTTCGTCATACTCACTATCGGGTGTCTGTACAAATTCTTAGCGAATTGTTAGTTCAAATCCATTCATCCTGTTATATTAGAGTGTTTAACAAATATTATTAATATTATTAAATTATCAGCAACTGCAGACATTCCGCTAATTATAATTCCATTACTTAATTCTGTCATTAACTACTTATTAGGCAACAAAGAAAACTCTGTCGAAACAGAGGTAGGTTTAAGTACTATTTACATTGAACTAATGGAACTTTTTAAATGATTGGTACAGTGGGGGCGATAAAAGTGAAGTCATCGATAATTGATATCATTTTAAAATAAATTATTTTCAAGTATAGATAACTAATTAGTGATGTTTATTGCTTTTAGTTACCTGATAAATCAGATGTACGCATTATGCGATGTTAATTAACACCTTTAACGGGAAACCATAATTGGCGCATCAAATTCCAATGTAAGAGAGAACTAACTTTCATATCATTTAATTGCATATTCTCATTAAAAATGCACAGTTGTTGGGTTCGATGCAAATTTGAATAGGCGGAATGAATGTTTAATAACTCATATAAATTTCAAACTAATGTATTAGTCATTGATTTTTTATTTTTTGCTTTTTTAGGGTCTTCAAAACGAGATTGTTGGAAATTATTGAAAACTATTGTTTCATTTAAAATGCTGATAATTGAACCACAAACGGAGTGAGTTTTCTTAAAATGGTTGCAACAACTAAGGTATTTGAGCCCAGTACAACATCCTCCAGTTACGATCCCGGTGATAGTAGTAGCGATATTGATGAAATAGACAATAGACCGATAGAGACAATAATAATTTATGCAAACGACGTACCATCTAGTCAACTTGTAAATAAATTTATCATGAATTATGAATCTGAACGGATAAAATCGTATAAAGATAGATGGCCATTAGATTTTATATCACCCGAAAAACTGGCTGCAATTGGATTTTATTATCTCGGACCTTTTGATAAGGTGAAATGCTATTTTTGTGAAATTGAAATAGGACTTTGGGAAGAGTTTGATGACCCAGCTGCAGAACACCTAAAATGGTCACCAAACTGTCCATTAATGACAAAACAAGATAATAATAATATTCCAATAACAAAAACTCCACCTCGAGGAAAAATCAATTCAGTTCATTTTAATTTGGATGGACCGGAAACCGATGTCAAAATAGTCTATGATCAGAAAAATAAAAACACTAAAGATGGAACTGCGACCTGTAAACTTGAGCCTACGGGCCAAGAGATAAAAATTCGTCCAAAAATCAATCATTCAGATGATTCAGATGAATCGGACCAATTTGATCCATTAGAAATGTTAAGAGCACCCAGCAGTCATCGTTTACCGCACCATGAGCCAAAACCAGAGGGTACTTCTGAACCTCCTGCTACCGAACCTGCTGCTTCCGAACCGTGTACTCCAAAAGATTGTAACGCAGGACCTTCTAAATCTGCCTTACGACGCCCGAAGAAAAATGAAAATGAAGCTACCTTTCCAGATTATGCAACTGAAGCAAATCGGTTGAAATCGTATAAAGATTGGCCGAAAGGAAAATCACAAAAACCACAAGATATGTGTGACGCCGGTTTTTTCTTTACAGGAGAAGATGATTTGGTTAAATGTTTTAATTGCGGTGCTGGATTAAAAGATTGGTCACCCCAGGATGATCCATGGGAACAGCATGCACTACGGCATGGTTCGTGTCAATATTTGAAACTAATTAAAGGAAGAGATTTCATCGAAGAAGTAAATATTAAACATGCTAAAAAGTGTTCGGCGTTACCGGTACCTGGATCAGGTGGAGCTACATACGTTAATTATAAATCTGGTATACCAAAAGCTATGAGATCATTTGTAACAAACCCTGGTCCGATTATGAAAAATCAAATGGGGGGAGGAAAGAAGCAATCCCGCAAAGATTCAAAAAATAAATTGTGTAAAATATGTTATGAGAATAATTATGATACCGTATTCTTCCCGTGCGGTCATATTGTGGCGTGCAACAAGTGCGCAAATGCAGTTAAGAGCTGTCCAATGTGTCGAGAACCGATATCGAATAGGACAAGATATTACTTTGCTTGATGTATTTTACTGTTAACTTACCGAAGAAAATTTTTAAATGTAATATTTATCACCTTGTTTTATATATTTGTTTTGATTGTAAATATATATTTAATATTGCACCAGTTAATGATTTAACGTTGTTATTTTAAATGTGTACCAAAAAAATGGTTTTCTTTGATAAAATCTTTACGAGCAGCCTC